>PVIW01002671.1:6205-141710 GCA_004026585.1 Noctilio leporinus | reverse complement strand
TCAGAGTGAGAACTTTCCCTACCATGTCTGATAAATGTTGTCCAGGTTCCATTGCCAAGAATGTGTTGTCCAGAATGCCTGTTTAGTTTTTAAAGATGGAACTCCACCCTTTGCTTGGTTTTAAGTATGTATGGAATGTTATGATAGGACATAGTAGTAGTGGTGGTCAGACAAATGGAAATGGTGGGGAGACAAAAGTATACATGTGAAATAAACCCAGTATTTTAATAAAGTAAAAAAAAAAAAAAGTAGGTATTATTTTTAATGAAATCCTTTGAGTATTATTTCGGTATTTCATAAAAAAATTTCTATCCTTAAAAACATATGCTGATAAAGGAACCATGGACATGGACAACAGGTGGGATTGACTTTGGGGGGAATGGGTGGGTGGGGAGGAGGACAGAGGGGAGCAAAAAGGGGATGGATGTAATACAACAACAATAAAATAAAAATAAAACAAAACAAAACAAAACATATGCTGAAAGGTTTGTTGAGTCAGCTTTCCCAACTATGACCTTATTATATATGAAAGCCAATTTAAAAGCAGGGATGAATATGCTCTAATTGTCTTCATAGGTGATTTGTTAAACAAGACACATTTTTACTATGTTAATATAAACAATTAACATTTTGGTATATAAAATGATTCCAACTTTATTAAGAATTCACTGTGAGCTCATTAATTTTCATATAGAATAAAATGTTTATAAAAGTATTTTTAAATTAGTGGATTTGAAGCTTATGCACCTATTAAATCTCAACAGTATTTTCATTTATTTAGGATGTTGTCAAATAAGACTTTTTTTAGGAAGAAATAGTTTATCACTGAACCTGTTTAGAATTAATAGTGCATAAATATAAATAAAACAGATCAAATAATAGTCAGTTTTATTATTGGTCTTAATATCTCTATAGGCATCGTATCTTGTTGGCTGATCTGATGACCTTGTATTGCTGTACCATTAGTTTGGGTACCAGGCAGTGTGTTAGCTAATAGAGCTGTAAGTCAATAGAGTTCAGTTCTGGCTATCTACAGGAGATTGATCTATGATGCTGTGTCCCATCAGTTAAATATCTGGCTTTCAAATTTCCCATCTTTTTTTTTTTAAGATTGTATTTAATTATTTTCATAGAGAGGGGAAGGGAGGGAGGCAGAGAGAGAGAGGGAGAGAGAGAGAGAGAGAGAGAGAGAGAGAGAGAGAGAGAGAGAGAGAGACAGAGAGGACAGAGAGAGAGACATCAATGTATGGTAGCCTTTCACCTGCCTCCAGCTACAGACCTGGCTGGAGACCTGGCTTGCTACCTGGTTATGTTCCCCGGCTGGGAATTGAACCAGTGACCTTTGGGTTCACAGGCTGGCTCCTTATCCACCAGGCTCCTGTGCCACCAGGCAGAGCCTCAAATTTCCCATCTTTAAAATAAAGACAGTCATGTTTCAGAGTTTATAAAATTTAATCTCTGAAATCCAACTACTTGACATTTAAGTAAGAATCCTGAGATACTCATGTGTGTATGTTTATGGAGCTCATAAGCAGAACTCTGACATTGGAAGCATCAGCCCATTAAGTTCTGATCATTGCATGCCCCATGACCTTAAGTGAGTCCCTGAACATTTTACCTGTGTAAACTCCATTTTTATTATCTGTAAAATGAGACAGTTTGACCAGATAAATTCATTGTTTCTCTTTCTTCTCTATTGTTTAGTTCTTCATCTTATTTGTAAGCTCTCAAAATATTAGTCATTACTGTTTATTGTATATATTTATTGTTTAGCTTTTATAAAGATAAAGAATGAGCCTTTGTTGATAAATAATGTAGATGAAGAAATTGAAGTTCAAAGAGATTTTCATTTCATGCTTCATAATTGGAAAGCCAAGTCACAGTTAAACTTCACTAGAATATATTTTAGGTCATTTTTAGATATAGTTGTATCTTAGTTATACAACTCTAGCAGTTTTGGGCTGCTGTAACAAAAATGCCATAGATTGAGCAGCTTTAAATTTTTATTTCTTACAGTTTTGGAGGCTGGAAGTCCAAGTGAGGATGTCAGCAGATCTTGTGCCTGGTGAGGTCCCACTTCCTGGCTTTCAGACAGATGTTTTTTAGTTGCCTTTCTGCATGGCCAAGGGAGAAGTTCTAGTATTTTTCTGTTTTTAGAGGACACTAAGCCCATCATGGGTTCTACCCTTATGACCTCTTCTAAACCTAGTTACCTCCTAAAGTCCTTTCCTCCTAATATGCTCCCTTTGGGGATTAGGGTTTCGACAAAAGAACTTGGGGGTGGGGCATAAGCATGCTATTTATAACAAGTTACAAGTAACCAGAACTCTTTCATCTAAAGTTGTTTAGGATTTAGCACAAAATTATTTATGGACCATCTTCATGTTTTGACAAGTGCCAATCTCACCAGAGATAAGGGTCACCAATCACCATTTCTAAGCCTTTTCCCACATTCTTGCTCTAGTCTTATTTACTGAAGTCCTGTCCATATCTTACTCTCTTTCAGTCAGCTCAGGTTGCCATAGTAAAACGCCATAGACCATGTAGCTTAAACAGCAGAAATTTTTGGTTTCTCCTTGGCTTGCAGATAGTCACCTACTGTGTTCTCACATGGTCTTTTCTCTGTGCAGGCCCATGGCCATGGTGTCTCTTCATCTTCTGTAAGGATGCCAGTCCTATTGGATTTGGGACCCACACTTATGACCTAATTGAATCTTAGTTACCTTTTTAAAGGCTCTTAATCTCCATTTAAAGACAGTCTCATTTGTAATTTGCACTTTCACTTCTGATTTTAGGGGAGCACAGTTCAGCCCATAAGATTCTTTAAAACCCTTTCAATATGACTTTTGGCTAATTGAGATAATTATGTAAAAATAAATTTAAAACTGTTGCTTCAGAATCAAATGGTATGTATGCAACATTTAAAATTTTTAGTTTGTATTGTTTTATCTTTTGAGATGTATATATCCCTGCAGTATTGAAAGGTTTAAGCTATCCAATGCCTCATGGAACTTGCTCTGTCTCTAACTCATGTTTTTAGTTTTACTCAGAATCAGTCTTTCCCTGAATAACTCCCAATTTCCTTCTGCCATGTGTGAGGAAGTTACTAAATCTATATATTTCTGTCTCTGCCTATATCTCTCTGATTTATATACTTTTTACTTCATTGGACTCGGAGCTCCTAAGAAACTGGGAGTGCATCATTCTAAAGTCTAGAACTCCAGGACAGAGATTGCATATAGGTGTATTAAGCTATCCATAAAAACTCTTCTAATTAGTTAATGCATACAATGGTTTCATTTCCTATAAAATTGTTTTGAAGGGTGGAAAATTACCCTGCATGCCTTTAGATTCTGCCTTCTTAAGATCCCTTCTGCTTTGAAGAGCATCTATGAAAAGATAAAAGCATATTTATGGAGTTAAAGTGAGAGTAGTCTCTAAAATAGCAATTTAGAAAAATTACTACATTAAATGAAACTGCAATAAATTGAAGTAAATTTGCTGAAGCAGAGGAGATGTGTCTGTGACATGGTATGACCATGCAAGGTTCCTCATGGCAGGTGCAGTCAGACTACAAGGCCACCAGGGTGGTGGGTGAGGCGAATGCTAGGAGTAGAAAAGAAAGGAGTTGTCTTTAGGAAGAAATCAGTAATTACACTGGAGTAATTACACTAGTGTTATTTCCGCAGGCATTTTCTAAATGGCTTACTTGCCTCAACCTTTTTTTTTGTTTGTTTTTGGACCTATCCTTCTTCTCTACAGATTTTAAATCAGCCTGCAGGCCTGTTCTGTAATGTTCAGCTTAACAGCATAAAGAATAATTCCTGAGGCTTCAAAAAGGAAAATTAATTGAGGTTACAAATAATTTTCTTTCTATGAATCCATGTCACAGTGACTTTTTAAAAATTTTAATTGAGATAATGTTACGTATTTATTAAACAGCCTGATTGCTATCTTATTTCATTCAGATTGAAAGCCAGGGTCATAATGCTGGTTTACAAAGCCCACCTTGAGGTGAGCTCTCTTCCTTCTCCAGCCTCAGGTCCTCTTGCTCTCTCTAGCCCATAAACCTGCCTTCTTTTTCTCCAAAGCACTTGTTACTTTCATGCATATTATTGCTTTAAAGATTTTATTTATTTATGTTTAGAGAGAGGGGAAGGGAGGGAGAAAGAGGAAGAGAAACATCAGTGTGTGGTTGCCTCTCACACATATCCCAGCTGCAGACCTGGCCCACAACCCAGGCATGTGTCCTGACCAGCAGTCAAACCAGCGGCCCTTTGGTTCTCAGGCCAGTGCTCAAGTCACTGAGCTGCACCAGCAGGAGCTCAAGTATATTATTTAATATATCAATTCATTTGGTGTATTATCTAATCCTTTCTGTAAGAATACAAATTCCACTATGACGGAGTTTTTTGTGTATTTGCTAAATGCTATATCCTTACTAGCTAGAAAAGGGTCTGGGATATAGAAAACACAAAAAGATGAATTTTTTGGAAGTAGAATGAAATTTTAAGTTTATCACTGAATATTGGTGCAGAAGAACCAACTCAGTAACATATTAGCGTTGGCTTTTTACTTTTGTATAATCATGTTGAAGAAAGTTGATTTTCTTTTGTTTTCCTTAGGCTGCTGTTCATTTAAATAGGATATTCCTGTTGATGGAAACAGCCATGATCATATTTATTCACTAACTTTGCATTGGTAATAGTCTCTGTGTCTCCCACAATCATATCTTCAAATAGTACAGAGAGAAAGAATACAGGACAAAATGTAAGCAAGAGGAGGAATGTGAGAAGAACGATCTTTGTTGCTCTCCCTATTTTTTATTTATGCCTATACTTTCTTCTTTGTTTTTGTGGGGAGTACCTTCATGTTTTCCTGCTGAGGGAGGTGGTGTTATTGCCCATAATGCCAAGGGAGTTCTATGTGTGAGATGTAAGCTGAAAAAAGAGAAAAGAGAAAGTGATTTATAGGGGACATCAAGTCTTTCTTTTTCCAAATTACAGTTTATTATTTCTTTTTCTCCAGGAAAATCCAATACTTATTTTACTTAGAAAATTGTTTTCAAGGTCTGCTTTCCAAAGTTTATGGTAGTCTTTTCCTGCATGTAACATACATTTTCATAGAAACTGACTTTTGACAGACCAGCAGGAAGGAGAAGACTTGATGCTCTCTCTACAGGCTTGCTCCCTGCTACTGTAACAAGAAGACGAAGAACCATACAACACAGCAAGGGGCAGGGCATGCTTGGCAGCCGCAACAGCTCAACAACAAAAATATAAAACTTCAATTATGTACTAGACAAGGGTGTTCAGTTAATGATTACAGCAGATGCAGCTTTGTTTACACACAAGGAAATGTAGGCTCTCCACACTTTGTGCTCAGCCTTGAAAACACAGGCTCATTAATCAGGGAGAATCTGTTCTAATTATTCTTCAAATTAAACATTCCTTTGGGAATGTGGTCCATTCCAGCTATCTGATAACACACTCCTCAAGAGGATTTATTGATACTGACTTGGGGAAAAAGCCTCATTGCAGATCCTGTGCAGCCTTGTTAATCAGAATATTACTCTGAAAATCCTTTCCCTTGTTCCTGGGACATCAGCCAGACACAAATCTCAAGTGATCCTTCTTCATTTTGTAGCTAAAAAGGGAGTCAAACGTGAGTGAAATAAATCAATTGAGCAAGTTGGCAATTGCTTTAATCCATAATGCATTGCTACAATAATAACTAACATCTTTATTAATTTTTAAAAACCTTTTAATTACCTTACTTTGGTCAGTCTTCTAAAAAGTGTTATGAGTTAGATAAAACAAATGTGTATTTATTCTTGGCACTGATTGCTACTGATTTTCCCTTACCTGTAGCAAAAGTGAGATTTGGCTAGACTGGCTGTCCTGAAACTAGCTGCAAGGGTTAATAGTTTATTTGACATAATACATACTTGCTTATGGTGGCTCATAGCAGAACTAGGGGTTACATTTTATCTGGAGGTTTGGTGGGTTGATGGCTCTGCTGAGGGACGTCAGAATTAAGCATGCGGAGCTCTTAGATTGCTCCTGCTCCGGTGGCAGGCCTCACACCCCACATGGGCTACTAGTGTGTACAATAAAATGTTTAAAATTAAAATAAATGTATAGTGAGTAAGAAGAACTAGACGACACCTTTAGCAAAAGACAGTTCTATTAATACAGTGTTCTGGCATCAGAAACACACACACTTAAGTGCTGCCATATTTCAGTATTTTAAAATAATCTTAAATTATCTCAGACTCAATGATTTGGTAGAAAGACACAGAATTTACAAGCTCTTATACAAATGATTACAGTTTATGACAGCGAAAGGCCAATGATGAAACTCAGTAGAAGGCAAAAGGTGCATTGGGGGAAGGCCTGGGAGAAAGCAAGGGTGAGCTAGGAGTTCCCTTTAAGCATCCTCAGGATGCACTTAATCCTCCCACCATTGGTGTGCCAACAGGTATAGAGTGTTAGCAACCTGGACTCTCACCTGAGCCTTGGTTCCCAAGGCATTTTACTGGTGGCTGTTCAGACAGGCATTACATACGACTTACATACGCACTTACTCTGTTGCTCAGACTCTAGAACACCAAAGGAAAACAGGTGTTAACCATAAATCGTACTGGAAGCCTGTCAAACTGTATAGCATGACCCAAGGCTGCCGGCATACAAAAACACTGGCCAGGAAACACCTTCCACAACCTTAGCGCTCAGTATCATGAACCAACGAAGAGCCAGTCCTGAAAAAAGGGCCTTTCTTGGGAATGTGCAAAGATTAGGCAACTTGCACCTTCTAGGTGAATCATTTCTTGTATTTTATATTATCTGAATATACTAAAATTATTAAGTGAAGAAATAGTCTTTGAGACCAGTTTCCTCTCAACCATTGGAAAGTCATTCAACTTCTCTGTATATATTGATTATTAGACACTTTTATAAATTTAATGGCATGTAGCTTAACTTACAATGATATATTTTCCTTGGAGATAAACTGAACTTATTTTATTATTGTAAAAAGAATACATTTACACTGTCAACCTCTCATCTGTCAATCATCTATCCTAATATGAACTAAATTTGTTTACTCTTTATATGGGGGTCAAAGACACAAAAATTAAACTTTTTCTTCTACCTTTTCTTATATTACTTCAACAACCATGTTTTCTAAACCTGCATGTTAGTCTGAAAATGAGTAGCCAAGAATATTTAGTGTTTTTCTAGTTATATCATAGTTTGCTGTTTACCTATCTTCCTTTGAAAAGGAGTTGTATTATTAAATTATGGTGTGTGCATGTGTGTGCACATATATATATATATTTTTTTTTCAGAACAAAAGTATCAACCAAACAAGCAAAAATTCTGTACAAATTGAATTTTTAAAAAACTTTGAAAAATAAATGATTAAAAAGAAAACTGATATTATAGCAAAACCTTACCTATAGTTAGATAAAGCTATTTATAATCTTTTATTTTTTGTAACCCATTACCTGTGAACATTCACATGTTTCACTTCAGAAATCTGAATATACTTGAATATAGGGTAATGTCTAAAACTGTGTTGGATATGTGATGTGATATATATTATTTTTGGTACCATATTGCCCAACTTAACTTTCTAACTTAAATTCAGAATCACCAATGAATTTTGGATCTTTACAGAGATCCAGGTTATGGAATCTCTCTAGCATATCCCTGGGTCTCCTTTTCCAGAGGTGGCACCTTCTACCTCTTTTACTTACTATTTCTGATTTGTACATTTCATATTTTTAAATGATGTGTTTTATATTGTTTCTTGAATTTTCAATTATGGAAAACATTGATTTACTAATGAGAAGATGGAAGATGAGTGATTATTTCTTCTATATCAAACAAGTGTTTACTCATCCACATTTCTCAAATTGGAGGATTTTTAAATTTTGCTCCATTATAACTTAGAGTTGAGAAACATTATATTGTGATTTTTATTGTGATATTTATATTGTAATTTATGGAACACGTAGATGTCTGCCATAGCTGGTAAGTCTGCCTTGTCTGATGGCCAAAGAAAAAGAGACATAGTAAATCAAGAAATGGCCCTAACTACTTCTGTTAGAAAGTGCTACCTCTGGTCAGATTTTATTGGACAAAGAAAATCACATAAGTCAGTAGTGCCATCAGCAGTACAGGGAAGAACACAATCAATGGGCAGGATACAATTTATCATGCCAGGTCTTAACATGATCAAACTACTTTAAAATTTTTATTTCATTTTGGGACATATTTCTTAGGATAAATATTTTGTTTTCTGTTTGATTTGGGGAGTTTTATAGAGAATTTGAGGATTTTACTCTTCACTATGTAGAGTTATAATTAATCATAATATTTTCAGTGAAGCTACCTCATAGTCAGTTGTGGTATCCCCAAGTTCAGAAACTTTCTTCAGTTAAATTTCTAAGCATCTGTCAAGACAGATGACAAGTAGTCATTTGTTTTGAGACAGAGCCCCTACCATTTTCTTTAGAAGTCCTGGAGTGCCTGGACCTTGAGTTATACTGTGACTATGAATTTGTTTCTTATTGACTTATTTATCTGCAGGCCAAAAAGTTAGTTTATTTTTTTCTGTAAGATGGCTCTAGTAGTGCTTAGTTGTCTTTAACTTCATTTTAAGCAATTTTGTTAGATTGTATTGTAGCAGCTGTCCTATCAGTATGCATTATAAAAAAGTTACCAAAATTGGTTAATTTTTATGGAGCCATTTTAATATTAAAGCTGTAAGAAAATAAGCAACATTTTTAGCATATTAAGCTTTATTATTTCAAGAAAGGTTCAGTGAGAAAAATTGGAGCAACAATAATACAACAATAAATTAATTTTTAATTTACAATAAGAAATCATAATAATGGAATAAAAGGTAAAAATGCAACTGAAATGCAAAGAAAGATTTGTGCAGTGTACAGAGAAGGTGCTGTGACCAATCAAATGTGTCAAAGAGGTTTGCAAAGTTTTGTGCTGGAAATTTTACACTAGGTGATGCTCCACAGTTGGGTAGACCAGTTGAAGTTGATAGTGATCAAATCAAGACATTGAGAACAGTCAGCGTTATACCATCTGGGAGGTAGTTGACATATTCAAAATATCTACATCAATAAAATTAATGGTGGAAATGAAAAAAATGTCTCCTTTATTTTATAGGAAATACTAAATTGATTTTTTTCAGATAGTCTAGCTATCTGTAGTTATTTTGCTTCCTATCTCTAATCTGCTGTCATTTTTGTCATCATCCTTCCTGTTATTTTTGTCCATGTTGCTTTATATTTTTAAAATAAATATTGTTTCAAATGGGATTTAGAAAAAAAAACAGAAATAAACACTTATTTAACCCATGAAATTTAATTTAAACCTCATGCTAATAACTATATATATATTTACTTATCTCCATTGTGTATTTCTTATTACAAGGTATCTACATCTATATTTAAAGTTATTTCTTGTTTGTTTTTTTCTGTATATTTTAGAAGACACCAATCTAGCAGATTACGCAATACATTATTGTTCTTTTCTCATACCTAGGACACAGTGTATATCTGCTCAAATCGCTAAAATATTCATCTTTATCATGGATTTATATAATATTGAGTTATGTTGAAAAATGAGATTGCTGTTATTTTTGCTTTTATGTACCTCTCAGTTTTTAATTATATATATTTTTAGATGCCCTCAGGATAACACATTATGTTAAGTTTTTTTTCTTTGAATCATCAAAATAATTGTGTTATAAAATCCTTCGTTTCTTTGTTGGGCACAGTATATAATTTTTATCTCATGCTCGAATTGGAATTGATATTGTCAGTGACAGCAAACTGTTTGGTTAAAAGATTTTATGAGATGAGATATTTCATATTCATTTGACATTTAAAAGTTCTGGTTCGTTTATGGTCCTCATACTGCGTAACCTATCTCATGGTAATAGAAAAAAATTTATTATGAACAAGTCCATAGTGAATAATCAATGGCTATGGTATACCCATCACCTTGGTACAAGCTGATATTGTTGCCTTTGTTAGTCACAGAATAAGCTACTCATATAGTTTAAAGATGTAGTGCTACTTGAAGCATGCCCGGATTTCAAAGCCTGCTCCTTGACTCTAACCTGAGGTATAATAGACATATGTAAATGAAATATTTTCAGTTGAATCTTTTGTGGATATTCTAGAATTCATGATAAGTGATGGATCAGAAATGCATTCACAATTTCATTTCTTTGAAGAAACACAAAAGCTATAGATATAATCTTAATCATTTCTATCAGTTGATTTAGATAAAATATGTTAGTATATTATATGTAGTAATTTTCACTATAGCTAAAAGTCTGCGTCTGGTTTTGAAACAAGTGTTCTATAAATCATCTTATGTGTTTGAATGTAAACAAGCTATCATTGTATGGGTTATATATGGAATCGGTGTATTAGAAATAAATATAAAATATAGGGTTGGGCAAAAATAGGTTTATAGTGTATGGGAAATGATAAAAATTACTAAATGATAATATAAGAATAAGCTGTTTCATGTACTCACAACTATAAGCCTACTTTGCCCCACCTTGTATTTTAATTTTTCTTTTTCTAAGCATAACATGCAAAATATATCCTTTCTCATCTCTTAACAGCTTTAGAAGTTCCACAATTTTATTTTTTTCTATAATTAACAAAAATCTAGGTCATTTTGAAACGTCAGTGTTAAAGTGAATTTAAATTGAAGTTCCTTGTCTCCCCTGAGGAGATTGTTAGGTTGTATCTCTGCGTGGGGTAAGGAGGGAAGGCATAGGAAACCATGATAAACACATCTCTAATATTTTTAGCTATTAACAGAATTGGAGTCATATTGACATGAGGGCAATTTATTTTTCTTACAATAATATTTTATTGATCACGGGAAAATGTCAGTCTGCCTGAGTTCATCTTCTTTTAGTGGATCCTAATTTCTACCAATGTGATTGTCTTTGGAAAGTGTTCAAGTTTCTTGAGGAAGAAAAGTGTTCAGTTTTATCCCATTTCTTTCATTTATGAGCAACTATTCAGAGAGGGATTAGTTGATTTTTCTTCAGTCTCATCAATGGTGCATGTCTCCAAATCATTCTTAATTATATTGTCTACTTAATAAACTTGATGGCTCTGAGTGTTTTCTTATGTTTTCTACCTGTTCTGATATTTGTGCCCCTGAAATGTCAATTTTCTTCTCTGCTGGTTTTTAGGGAAGGCTTCCAAGAACTAGGATTGTGATGGGGAGGAGGATTGTAATTTTTCACTAGAATATTATATTTCGTTCCTTGCTCTTTCTTTTGATTCGGGCATCTGGATAGAGGGCTTATCTCCATTTTGTTCTTTTTCTGGAGTTTTGCTCTGTTTTTCAATTTGGGCCATATTTCTTTGTCTCCTCATTTTGGCAGCCTCCCTGTGTTTGTTTCTGTGTATTAGGTAGAGCTGCTTTGACTTAGTGTCTTGGTAGTGTGGCCTAATGTAGTAGGTGTCCTGTAGGGTCCTGTAGCACAGTCTCCCCTATCACCCAAGCTGTGTACTACTTGAGGTGCTCCCTCTGTGTGGGCGGAGTACTCCTTCCTCTTGTAGATGAGTCTTGATGATTGTTGGCAGGTCAGTGGGAGGGATTTACCCAGTTCAAACAGTTGGTAGGACTAGCTGTGACCCCTGGCCAGCAGCCACCTCCCTCCTGGCTTATGGGGGTGGTTGGGTGGTGCTCCAACATGGTCTGTAGCTGTCCACTGGTTGTGTAGGGTCTCAGGTTGCCCGGGTGGTGCAGTCCAAGGTCAGCCTCCTGCTGTGTTCTATCTGGGGCTTCTTGGCATGAGCTGTAGAGCAATCTGCAAATGGCTGCTGCTAGTGCCAGGCCTGGGGCCACTCAGTGAGGTGTATGGAGTTTGTCTTAGCTGTTGCTTGTTTCAGTGGGTTTAGGAAGGTCTGAAGCCTGCACCTAGCCCAGCCTTTCATGTGGAAAAGCCACTGTTACCAGGGTGGAGGGTTACCTAAGTGGGCCTATAGGTTGGCTGGGGTGGACCTTTAGGCCATTGTCAGAGTGGAGTTTATTGTATGAGCCAGGTTGATGGAGATTCAGATACAGTGCTACCACACCATGGCTCTGTGTGGGGGAAGGCTCAGAAAAGGTACAGTGATCTTTTGTCTGCAACCCTGTTTGGGAGGAAGCTGTCCCCTAGCTTTTGACTTGACACTCCAGCTCCTCTCCAATGTGTGACTGGTGCCCGTCAAGCTGCTGCCCAGGTCCTGGAGCCAGAGGAGTGAATCATTGTAAGTCTCTGTGTGATACAAGGCCCTTTAAAATGAGAAACCTGAGAATTCCACATTTTCTTCTATTTACTGAACCCCCGCTGTTTGTTTGTTTGTTTTTGATTTTTTAAAAAGGTTTTATTTATTATTTTTAGAGAGAGGGTAAGGGAGAGAGGCAGAGAAGAAGAGAAACAACGTGTGGTTGCCTTTCACCTGCCTCCAGCTATGGACCTGGCTTGCAACCTAGTTAGGTTGTCCTGGCTGGGAATTGAACCAGCAACCTTTGAGTTCACAAGCTGGTGCCTTATCCCCTACTGGTTTTTATGCCCAAGTATTAGGTGATTTATCTTCCTGGCACTGGAACCCTGGGCTGGTTGGTCTGGTGTGGGGGTGGGGTCCCTTTCTCCTGAGATATACCTTTATTTTACTTATACCACACATGGGTTTGGGATCAGCCAGTTCCAAATATCTATGTCTCTGTCCCTCCATCCCTCTTACCTGTCAGGATGAATGTGGTTTCTTTAATTCCTTAGTTGTTGGACTTCCATACAGCTTGAATTTTCTGATGGTTCTGAGTGATGGTGGTTCTATATTTTAGTTGCAGTTTTGCTGTGGTTGTGGGAGGAGGTGAGCTATGTTTACCTACGTCTCCATCTTGCTGTTTCTTCACATTTTTCGTAAAGTTTTATTGGAACATAGCCACACTCATTTGGTTGTTGTTTACAGCCTCTTTGGTTCCTTCATAACAAAACATAGTAGTTCTGATAGTCACTGTAAGGCCCACAAAGCCTAAGATAATATTTATTATCTGAACCTCTCTAGGCAGAGTTTCCTCATTCCTGGTCTAAGTAATTTCTGCAGGTGTATAATTAATTTTATTATCATTATTTTCCTAATACAAGCCAGCATAAAATTTTAGTGTTATAGGTACCAAGAAGAGGGGCATAGGTATCTTAGGTTAAGTTTTGTGTTGCTAATTTCTACAGAAATCACTATGAATTACAGAAAGAAATAGGGAAGGAAGACAGTGGTTGGGAGTTGTTTGTATATAGGTAACGCCATGGATGGGATGATAAGAATAAATTTACTTTGGCTGTGTGACTGTCAGAAAGTTACATAATTTCTGTAATCCTTGCTTACTATACCTGCAAAATAAAAATAAAAAAAAACACATTAGAAAACATTATTTTTTGCTGTTAGAAAGATAAAGTCAAAGGACAGATGTAATAAAGCATTTATCACAATTTATAAACCACAGTGCACACTCAGTAAAGATTAGCCTCCTTTGTTCTCTTGGAAGAGAAACCTATGTTTATTCCTTAAGGGCAGTTGCATTGTAGAAACAGTTTTTGTTTTCAGAGTTCAAATAAGAAACAGATCTGTGAGAAATAAATTTCTGTTATTTATAAGTCAAAAACAAAACAAGAAACAAGCTTAAGGGAGTAATGTATTTTGAAGATTTAGTAGGAGATGGGACATTCTAACACTTGAAAGGTAAAACACCTAATGTACACTGAACTTTAGTTAAAAGTTCCTCTCTTGAATTTAAGGAGCAAAGCTTCAGGTTACCGAAAACCACTGTAACTAGTAGGGGTGGAGTAGTTATGGCTAACTGTACCTGGAAGAATTTTAGAGAACGTGTCTGTGTTCTTTGCTGTATTTAAAAGAATTCACTGTAGTTAAAGTAGCAAAGGAATTAATTAAAAGTTATTGCAAGAGTTATAGCATTTCAGGAAAGTTAAAAAACCAGGGTTAGGATATATTCCCAGAAGTGGAATCACTGGGTCACATGGCAGTTACATTTTTCTTTTCTTTCTTTTCTTTCTTTCTGCAGCCACAGTGGCTGCAGCAATCTGCATTCTCACAAAGAATGCACAAGAGTTGTCTTTTGTTCAGCAGTTGTTGTTTGTTAATTTATTGATGGTAGCCATTCTGGCAGGTATGAGGTGATACCTTAGTGTGGGTTTAATTTGCATCTCTGATGATTGGTGAACATGAACATTTTTTCATATGTTTATTGGCCATCTGTATGCTGTCTTTAGAGAAACGTCTATTCAGGTCCTTTGCCCATGTTTTTTTTTTTAAGATTTTATTTATTATTTTCAGAGAGAGGGGAAAGGAGGCAAGCAGAGAGAGAGAGAGAGAGAGAGAGGCATCAACGTATGGTTGCCTTTCACCTGCCTCCAACTAAGGACCTGGCTGGAGACCTGGCTTGCAACCTGGTTGTGCACCCTGGCTGGGAATTGAACCAGTAGCCTTTGGTTTACAGGTCAGCACCTTATCCACTGTGCCACCAGCCAAGGCCCTTTGCCCATTTTTTAAATTGGTTGTCTCAGTGTGATACAAATTCTTCCTACTACCCAATTCTGTCTTTCAATTCTCAACTGTACTTACAACTTCTCAAATCAATTTCTATACATAATATTTCGTATATAAAAAAAAAAGAACCAGGCTTAGAGATGGATTATATTGGTTTACCAAAGAAGAGCCTACTGACACCACAGATTAGAATTTATGGAACTCTCTAAACAGAAAATGGATCTTCTAAATACCCTGGACGACTAAAACATGACAAATATCTACTTGAAGAGTAATTTTTAATGGAAGATCATACATAAATAAGGAGCTAGGACTGGGTTGTAAATAAAAGATACATTACAGAGCCCATAGACTTTAGAACTTCTAGGATACTTTGAACCAGTCATCAGCTCACTGATGAGTTCATAGTCTCAATAAATTGTTTTTCATGAATCTACATTACATCATGTTGGCATTTTAGAGAAAGTAATAACTAACTCTTTTCTTCATACTCCACTGTGATGCCCAGAGTTTAGAACATATCAATAAATAAAGCATGGGAGAGAGGGAGAAAGCAAGAGAGAGGTGTGGCATCACCTATTTTATCCCTGTAAAGCCAACTGGAGAAAGTGGTTTTAGATATGCACTAACAGTGGGCTTCCTAATGCTTCATCTTTCTTCTAAACCTATTCTAACAATTGCTTGACTGGGTCATTTCGGGTCTGCTCTCCTGGAACAGGCCATTTTACCGACCACACTGAGGAGAGAAAACTAGAAAGCACCACTGCATGGAGAAGCAGAGATTGCATGGGATTCTTAGTTGCATTCAGAGCACACCTTGTTCCTCTCTCCAGATTTACCAACTTGGGGCAGAGTCTAGGAATAGGCAGAGAGAAGCGAGTACTGTTATTCTAGAAGAAATCTCATGAAAGCCTGATAATAATCACCCTATTACATGACCCTCATTCTTTTTTGTTGGTGCATGTGTGCGTGTTCATTGCTTGGAGACAAAGTGGAACCATGGGACCATGTTTTATAAATACTTGAATGTCAAAGTTGGCAATTGAACATCATAGCTGTCACAGGTTTTCCTGTAATATCATATGAGCTCAGCCTAGCATTAGCGGTACTTACAAGAAGGTGTTGTCTAAAGAGAATAGTCTCAGGTCATTTAGTCTGCAATATTTCTGAAAGTAAAAGGCAGAGTAAATGCAGCTTCAGAGGAGAATAAATATAGTGAGAGAAGCAGCTCACCTATGTATATGTAACACTATAAAAATAGGAGATAGGGGTAATTCTCAGTTCTTGGCAGAAATTTGATGAGGCTTAGGTTTTTTCTGTGCAGGGATTCACAGTAATCTTATCTTGCTTTGGGGCCTGGAAAAGCCCTCGCTACTAACAGTCAAGTTGTACGTGAGTACATGCAGACTGCGGCTGCAGAGTTTTTGCTGTCCTCTGGTGTAGCTTGGACTTCTATGGAATTACCGAACTGGAGCTAGCAACTTAAAACTTACAGTTACTGGCCAGAGCACTTGTCTCTGCATCTCTGTAAGATGCACATAGATGTGACTCAGCAGTGATTTAATGACCCACCCATCTGCCCTGAGGAGAATTTATTTGAGTCTTAGTCATGTCATTTGCTGCCACACAGACAGCAGCAGAGGAGCTATGGCACGGGGGAATTGCTCTGTGAGCCTGCTGGGGAAGGAAGAAGGAATGAATTCAATTTCAGAGAGCATTCCAAGTTGGGGTTTTGTTTTTCATTTTTTTGTTTTCTGATAGGAAATAGGGTTTACTTTCCTATAGTTTGATTTCAAAGATATGCGTTTCCAATATACAAGGCTGCATGGAGAGGCTGGATATTATGTTACAAAAACACAACTCTGTTTTTAGCAGTGAACTTCCTTTGTTCACCAATTCTGTTCTGAAACATGCTCAATCTAATCCCGTTTTATTCATAATTTAACCCAATGCCTATGCTTTCAGTTTTCTAATGTGGGTTTTCTTTCAGAACTTTTATTTGTATCAATGCCTCATGAGTCTACAGAATATCAAGGTATTGAATTAATGAAAATTCTACGATTTAAAAAATCTAGTGTAATTTGTAAATAACATGAAGCAAAGATAAGGTATATATCTTTTTAATTAAAATGTTTTTAAAAGATTTTATTATTTTCAGAGAGAGGGGGAAGAAGAGAGGCAGAGAAGGAGAAAGACATTAATGTATGGTTGCCTTTCACCTGCCTCCAGCTACAGACCTGGTTGGAACCTGGCTTGCAACCTGGTTATGTGCCCTGGCTGGGAATCGAACCAGCAACCTTTGGGTTCACAAGCTAGTGCCTTATCCACTATGCCACCAGTTAGGGCTAAGGTATATATTTTTAATTATAAAATAAAACTTAATTCTTTTTGGTTAGCTTTTTTCTCTTTCTTGTTATCCTTCCCTCCCTCTCAGTATCTCTCTTAATTTGTTCTCATATCAAAAACACTTCATTAGGAAAGAGATTTCTTACTATTTGACATACAGTATTGTATGGGCACAAAATAATTATTTATTGAATTGGCTGCTAATGGGGTAAATTTTTTTTTCTCAATAATTTTTTCCTGGTGTATTTTAAAAGTTTTTCTTTATGAATTTTTATAGTCTGCACTTTAATTTGTGATAGAATCTATACATATAAAAACCCATTTATGGAATATAATTAAAAACATAGCCCTGGCTGGTGGCTTAGTAGATTGGCTGTAGCCTGAGAACCCAAAGGTCACTGGTTCCATTCCCAGTCAGGGCACATAACCAGGCTGTAAGCCAGGTCTCCAGCCAGGTCCGTAGCTGGAGGCAGGTTAAAGGCAACCATACATGGATGTTTCTCTCCCTTTCTTCACCCCTGCCTGTCTCTCTGAAAATAATGAATAATCAATCAATCAATCAATCTTTTAAAAAATACCATATATGAGTCTACATTTTCATAGTTTCCCCATAAAAAGAAAAGTGATAATTTAGTAGTACGGATCTTTCTTTTCCTAGCCCCCTTAATGGGTGAGGGAAGGATGGGTGTTAGGAATATGCTATCTCATAGCCAGCCATTTATCTGAAAATCATGTCTTAGTATAAACCCACCACATGGTAAGAGTAATTCTCCTTTAAAGATACACTGATGTCAGTCAACTTTATATGGTCCTTAATCTAAAAAATTATGATTTATTCCTAATTTAGGAAACATTGTTTTGTAAATAATAATAGTCTGTGTTTTATGATGTGGCACTTTCCTAAAGTATTTCCAAGAGCCTTTTGACTGCTCATTGTGGAACCTAATTTATCATTAAATGACACTTTATTGTATATGTTCTCTCTAAGTATATATCTACCTCATACAGGTATGCATATACATGTGCAATATATATATATATATATATGTATATGTATCTGTGATAATATATGTCTGTTACATGTAAGACATTGTATATTACTATTCATTTATGTTCAGTAATTTCATTGTACAAAATACATGTGAGGGAAATGTCAAAAATTCTTCACACAGCCCTGGCTGGTGGCACAGTGGATAAGGCACTGGCCTGAGAACCCAAAGGTCGCTGGTTCAATTCCCAGCCAGGGCACATAACCAGGTTGCAAGCCAGGTCTCCATCCAGGTCCATGGCTGGAGGCAGGTGAAAAGCAACCATACATTGATATCTTTGTCCTTTTCTGCCTCTCTCCCTTCCCCTCTCTCTGAAAATAATAAATAAAAATTCTTTAAAAAAATTCTTCACACACAGTTGAAAAAACTAAAAGAAAGCTCAAATGAGAAAACTTTATTCTTAGCTTCTCCTGGCCTCATATACCATCAAATGTGTATTTATATGGCAACCTAATTATGTATGTGGACCACTTTTTGAACAACTCAAAGATTCTTGAGTCTTTTGTGACCCTTGGAGATTTAAGGAAATGAGACCTGTAACCACAATTTTTCAACCTGTACAGGTCTGCTTCCCTTCTTTATTTTTTAAAAATAATTTTATTTATTATTTTTTAGAGAGAGGGGAAGGGAGGCAGACAGAGAGGCAGAGAGGGAGAAAGACATCAATGTATGGTTGCCTTTCACCTGCCACCAGCCATGGACCTGGCTGGAGGAGACCTGGCTTGCAACCTGGTTATGTGCCCTGGCTGGGAATCGAACCAGTGACCTTTGGGTTTGCAGGCCGGCACATTATCCACTGTGCCACCAGCCAGGGCTACTGCTGCAAGAATTTAAAAGCCTTCAGGATGATTGTGAACTAAGAGTGGATGATTGATTTTACAAATTAAAGAATGACTGAATTTTTTTCCTCCAAAAAAATCTTGTATTCTATTTTTTTTTTACACACAACTGTATCATGGAGAGGCAGTAAAATGGGAGTGTCTATCATAGTTAATACTACCAAGAGCTTTAAGAAGGCTTTTGATTTGAGGTAGTCCAATTTGTCTATTTTTTTCCCATTTGTTTCCCTTGCCTGGGGAGATACACCTGATAAAATAATGCTATGAACAATGTCCAAGATTTTGCTGCCTATGTTTTCTTCTATGATTTTAATGGTTTTGAATCTACCATTTAAGTCTTTGGTCCATTTTGAATTTATTCTTATGTGTGGTAGAAGAAGGTGGTCTAGTTTCATTTTTCTGCATGCATCTGTCCAATTTTCCTAACACCATTTATTAAATAAAATATTGTTAGCCCATTGTATGTGCTTGCTCACTCTGTTGAATATGAATTGACTATAAATGTGTGGGCTTACTTCTGGGCTTTCTATTCTGTTCTTTTGATTTATGTCTGTTTTTAGGCCAGAGCTGATTACTGTGGCCTTATAGTGTAGTTTGATATTAGGTAGCATGATTCCTCCAACTTTGCTCTTCTTTCTCAGGATTGCTCTTACTATGGAGAGCCTTTTGTGGTTCCATCTACATTTTTCAAATATTTGTTCTAGTTATGTGAAATTGAGCCGAACTAGACATTTCATTGGACTCATGATAGGAATTATGTTGAATATACATCAAACTAAAAGTTTTTGCACAGCAAAGGAAGATAACAAAATATAAAGACAAGCCACAGAATGAAATAACATATTCACCAATACATCTGATATGGAGTTAATATCCAAAATTTATACTTACAAGACTCAACACCAAAAAATACTACACAAAACCAGAAAAAGAAACAAAAACACCCATATACACAACCCAACCCAGTTTAAAAATGGACAAAGGACTTGAATAGCACTTGTCCAAAGAGGACATATAGATGATCAATAGACATATGAAAAGATGCTCATCACCACTAATCATGAGAGAAATACAAATTAAAACCACCATGAGATATCACCTCATATCTGTCATAATGTCTGTCATCAATAAATGAATATATAGCCAAATGCTGGTTAGGATGTGGAGAAAGGGGAACCCTTTAGTGTTGGTGGGAATGCTAACTGGTATAGACACTGTGGAAAGCAGTATGGACATACTTCAAAAAATTAAAATTAGATCTGCCTTTTGACCTAGCAATCCCACTTCTGTGAATATATCTAGATGAACCCAAAACACTAATTCAAAAGAACATAAGCACCCCTATGTTCATTGCAGCATTAGTTACAATCACCAAGATATGGAAGCAGCCCAAGTGTTTCTCAGTAAATGAGTGAATAAAACAAAAAATAGGACATTTACATAATGGAATACTACGCAGCCATGAGAAAGAAGAAAATTTTACCCTTTCTGACAGTATGGATAGAGCTGAAGAACATTATGCTAAATGAAATAAACCAGTCAAAGAAAGACAAATACTGTATTATTTTACTCATGTGTGGAAAATAATGAACTAAGAACCAAAACAGAGACAGACTCATAGATGGAGAGCAGGATGACTGCTAAGAGGGGGAAGATACGGGGGAGGGATTGACCAAAAAGGATAAAATGCTTAGGGACCCAAGTAACAGTGGTAATTGGGAGAGGGGGTATAAGAACACTAAATTATAATGGGAATAATACAATAAAAATAATGCATGTGAGTGAAAAAAATAAGATAATATCATGAAAAAAGTTTTTTAAATAAAATTGTCTTTCAGAAATTATACTGCATGGCAGCATCAAAATAGAGTGTCGAAACTGGCTGTCTAGACAGTGGGAAATGAAAATCTGACAGCCCCAGCTATGAAATGGACTGCTTATTCATATTGGGTTATGGTGTAGTTATGAGTTGCTGAATGTCTGTTTGGGAAGCTAAGATAAAGTTAGCTTGTACCTTATTTGCCTGGGTGACTCATGCTACTGAAGTCAAGGCCCACAGCTTCTAACTTTATCTAATACTCAGAAGATTGTAATATGCCCATTTTTCCTTATAGCATTGAATAACTTTATACAGGCAGTTTTGCTCTCATAAGGTTTAACTGATCCAATATGCTTTATATTTTAGCCATGAAATATTTTTGCCTTTCACAACTGGAATTGAGATTACTTATCTGGACATATGTAGCATGTTTTTGATTTGAGTGAAAGCTTTTTATATCTTTGTTTTGTGTGGTGACCCATAAAAGTCAGTGGTTCAGCTACTCAATGTTGCAGAAATATATGAATACTCAAGATAAATTCTTATTGGGTGTCAAAATAATTCTTATAAAACTGTGTTTATACCTTTCACCATTTTTTTTTTTGAGGTGCTATATCTATGCAAAAATTGCTTTTACTTTTTAAACCCAAGGCAATTTGAACCACATCTATTCTGGGACACAAATATTTAAAAATAAAATTGTCAATGAATAATCACCCTTTTTGCTGGTAGATTCTTAAGTTATAAATGTTTTTAATAGTTTGACAGATGTGTTTTTGCAATAATATAATTTTGGCTTGTTCACTAATCAAAGTATTAGCTTTTCATCAATTTTTCTGTAAAATAGGTAATTTATGTGTGACTTACTCCTGTGTTGTATTTGTGCTGTCCCTTTTTTTTAAAAAAAATCATGTTTAAGATTATGAAGTGACGCAGTCCTTCAGAAAACAATTTGCAGGCTATTAGCCACAGCAGATGAACCAGAAATTTCATGTAAATAAACTTTTCAGATTCAAACCATTAGATCCACATCACTAGATAGATTACTTTTCAGTTTGGTATTTTAGCTACAGGAAACATGGATTGCTAGACTAAGTTTTTAGGTTGCTGTGAAACTATTTTTTTTTTTAGATTAAAACATTTAAGTAGTGGCCTTCTTAAGGTCTGACATTTGGTCCTGAAATGACTTTAGTAGATTGACTTAGTGAGAGTAATCTGATCTATTTCATAAAAGATTGCCATTATCCTGGTCAAAATTTTTTAAAAAATTGATACTGGGATTAAGATAAAACCTATAGAAATAGTCTTATTAAATAAATATGTTCTGATAATTATATATATTAAAACTTATTTTAGGTGATTATTCTTAGAACATTTCTATAGTTAACAAAAATATATTTGGCAGATGGAGAAAATACTTTGTGATGATTGTCACCTTTTTTTTCTCCTGATGTGCTTTAACTAATTCACATGAGAAATGGGGCGTTCTCCAGAAGAAAATCCTACATTGAAAATAAGTCTGATGGATTTTATCTGTCCCAAAATATCAAGTGCCAGTGATGTCAGACGCAAATGAAATAAAACCTAATAGATACAGTGTTTGCATTTAGGAAACTCAAATTGTAGTAAGAAAGACACATATGTAACTGTGTCATAATGTGGTATTGCTGCAGTATTTTATAGAAGTATCATGGTAGGACATACAGGTCATTGTTGTTTTCCTTAGCTGTCTGTGGATTGAAGGGGGAAGGTGGTAGTGGAGCTGATACCAGCTTCACCACAGTAGTGAAGCTTCTATGAAAAGCTTCATAGAAGAAACTTTGTGATACTGTGTTTTCAGGTGAAGATGTAAATTTCGTAAACTCATATGATTTAGACAAGCCATTACTGAGTCTTGTTTATCACTAGGAAATATTCATGAAAAATATTTATGGGCAATGCTTTTTATTCTACAGAATAAAAAGAAAGGATGGTTTTAGATAAAAGATGATGAATTCGAATGTGAATAGGTTAATGTGTTATAGTTTTGGGGCATCCTAGGTGGGTGAGCCCAGTGATGATGGAATGTGAATGTTATGGCCTAGAAAATCCATTAGCTCATGGGTGGTTCAGCAGAAACTCCGGGCCTGGATGAAACCCTGGGACAAAGAACTAAGACCGAGGGCCTAATTCTGAGGTCCCAGAGGAAATACAGAAAACACAAAGGTTGCTGCTGACATATATTCATAAAGCTAGAAAAAATTTGGCAAATTTACACCTTAAATTTTTTTGTTGGAAGACCAAGTACAAAAACAGTTTCAAAAATATTTATTGGATTTGCTAATAGGAAGGTCCACAATGACCTAAGCCAGAAGAGCGATTAGGGAAAAAGGAGGGAGTCTGATTAGAGTGGGGTTTCAACTGAACAAGGAGAGAAAGAGAGAGTGAGGGAAGCAGAGATGGGGAGTATGGATGCTCATTTCAGGAAACATGGAAGCAGGAGCACACGATCAGTAGAGAAGCATAGCAAAGAATCCTGGAGAGGGAGATGTACGTATGAACTTCATGTCTGCTGGGAAAAGAACCAGCAATTAGAAAGATGGAAGCAGCATTGGAAAGGACCATTTCTTATCAAACTTGTTACCTGCTGAATGGCATAACTGGCTTATTTACTACACTTAGTAACTTAAAGAGAGCAGATACCCTTTTCCACATCTTTTCTCAACCATCTATTTGCTAGTTCTGTGGAGGATCTGAGTGTTAAGACTGATCCTGTCTTTCCTATGGTGGGATGTCTTGGGTGAGCTGCAAGAGGAAGTCAAAGACAGCTAGCCTTTGGTTTCCCTTGCTTGGGGAGTTGGCTGCTACTCAGGTTTGTTTGCCTGGGAGTGCCCTTGAGGGGGACACTGTCCCCCGGTCCCATGGAAATGGGCCCTGACCCAGTACTAGAGACAGGTGCTATGTCTTCCACAGCTGCCCTCCCCAAGAGAACACACACAACTCACTCAGAAAGATGTTTAAAGTAGGCTTTGCTGTTTATAAGTAAACAGTTGTATCAGCATCATAAAGCCATATGAAAGAGAATTACCAGTTGGGGTCTAACTAACACATCATGTGCTTCAAAAAGGTACTGGATGTGCTGGAAGGAACACTGCAAGTTTAGGCCCTTGGAGGGTGTAACTCAGCCTTGTTCTCTTTCAGCCTCCTGCCACCTGTGTCCTCTGATTCTCCTTAAATCCTTCTCATTCTCATCTTTGGCATCAAGTATCTACTTTCTTTTCTTCTTCCGTTTTTTTTTTTTTTTTTAAGATTTTATTTATTATTTCCAGAGAGAGAGAGAAAGGGAGAGAGGCAGAGAGGGAGAGAAACATCAATGTATGGTTGCCTTTCACCTGCCTCCAGCCAAGGAACTGGCTGGAGGCGTGGCTTGCAGCCTGGTTATGTGCCCTGGCTGGGGAATCGAACCAGCAACCTTTGGGTTTGCAGGCCGGCCAGCACCTTATCCACTGTGCTACCAGCCAGGGCCCTCAAATATATACTTTCTTAGGAAATTCCATCCATCCCCACTTTTTGAAGGACTCTGGGACACTTTTTTAAAATTAGATCCTACTGACTCTGGCTTCCTTAAGCATAGACATTATGAAGGCTGTGCATCAATGCCTTCTCATCTTATTTAAAGAAAAAAAAAGTTTATATGCTGTTACAAAATCTGACTACCCACTTGGCTCACTTCTGATGTTGAGGAAGCATGAGTTCAGGAGTTTATTTGGTAATAATTAGCTTATATTTATGTGAAGGGTACTTCCACATATAAAAATCTTTTGCCTTTTTTTTTTTCTTCTCTTCTTTTTTTAAAGATTTTATTTATTATTTCCAGAGAGCAAGAAAGAGAGAGAGGCAGAGAAGGAAAGAAACATCAATGTATGGTTGCCTTTCACCTGCCTCCAGCCAGAGACCTGGCTGGAGACCTGGGTGGAGACCTGGCTTGCAACCTGGTTATGTGCCCTGGCTGGGGAATCGAACCGGCGACCTTTGGGTTTTCAGGCTGGTGCTATATCGACTGTGCTATCAGCCAGGGTCTTGCCTTACTTTTATTATCTACACAATTATGGATGTTCCCATTACCCATTTCCCTTTGCCCACCCACCCCCTGCCTACCTCCTCTTCCCTCTGGAAAATATTTTTTAAAAATCTATGATTAGAGCTTATGCATTGGATCTTTAACGGTTGGGCAGACCTGCAATGTGTTCCATCTGCCTAGCAGTTGTACATGTACCCTGTTACTCCCCCAAGGTGGGGTGGACATTTTAGGTTTGGAGGAAAAAATCCATTCCAGAGTTCACAAAGAGCATGGTAGGGGCAGGACTCCCACACACAGGTGCGCTGTGAATGTGAACGCACCTTCTCTGTTGGAGCATGTCCATGTCTGCACGTGCCCTTGCAGGCTTTGTAGGAAGGATCCCTCTTCTTGGCTTCACAGGGAGACCCAGGATCTCTGCACCTGTCTACGCACCATTATGTGCATCAGTACAGTTATATGACTTTTCTATAAATGATGCCCTAAACTATAGCATATATAGCATGTATATTTTTATATATAGCATATATAAATGATGCTGGGATTCACTGTGTGGCATAGCCCTGGACTTGCCATGGTGACTGGCCTTCATGGCCGTTCCTCCCAGAGGGATAAAGTACAGAGATCTTCAATAATCTGCAATAAACAACTCAAGAAAAAAGATGTGGCAGCTAGCAGGGAAGAAGTGAAGTGGGGCGACTCGGGCCCTTAGAGGTGAAAGTGGCGTGCATCCATAGTTGGAGGTTCTGCTTCAGCCTCTCCCACCAGTGTGATTTTTTGCAATCAGTCTCCCTTGGGGTACCTCACCTTTACGATGCCTATGATTTAAGGAAATACAGTTTAATATTACTTGCAAAATGAAAATGCTTTCTATTTTTATTGCTTTTATTCTTCTTACAATAGCAATTCACAATGTGCCAAGCACCATTTGGATTTATTCCAAAGACCTAAGATTGCTTTGATTGTAAAGTGCCACAACATGAGAGAGCAATGAGTAGCTCTCTTTGAGCCATCTGAGACGAGTAGTGGCTCCTAAAAATCAGATTCTTTCCCATGTTTTAATAGGGAAGGTGAGTTAGCCCTATGAATATCAAGCATATCTTTGTAATCTGCTGGCTTGAAAGTAAAACAGACCAGCTTCACAGGCAGCGGCGTGGTGCCGGGATTCACTGTGTGGTGTGGCCCTGGACTTGGCGTCCTGTGTCATGGTGACTGGCCTTCATGGCTGTTCCTCCCAGAGGGATAGAGCACAGAGATCTTCAAAGATCTGCAAACACAGTTGATGGAGTTTTAATTAAGTGGAACTAGATAGTGTATGCATTGCCTTCATTGATACAAATTTTAATTGAAAAACCGACCAGAAATTGCTTTACACTGCTCTGTTCCTATGATAATGGGGGTCAGAACTCTTAAATTTGATGAGGTTAATTAAAAGGCGTGGCCATGGGAGAGGGTAAAAATGTTTTTCCTAAGACGTAGGCTTTCAGGGCTCTTCTGCATGCTTACAATTGGCTACCAGATCTCACATGTGAAAATGAGCCTTGCTGTCCTCTAAAAAGGTCATAGCAGTCAGAAACTGGCTTTCGAGACCTCCGTGAAGTTCTTAAGGAGCAGCACAGTGGTGCTCCTGAATTTCAGCACTAGCCCACCCCTTCAACCAGTGTATGAGAAGATGGGGCTTGATATACAGGGGAAATGACCTGGGGGAAGAGTCTTGAGACTTGTGGACTGAATAGGATTATTGCTGAGAGAATCTTGTCCTCCAGTCAGGACAAGGGGAGGTGTTTTTTTTCCCTCCTCCTTGAATCCAATTGGGAAAACTAATTATAAACATCTGAGGTGCATCTGAATAAAAGGAAAATTAGGATGTGATTCTAAAGTACGCTTACCTGTGGCCCAGCCCCAAGTAGAACCCAGGAAGGAACTGAGAGGGATGGCCGACCAGGGCTGAGGTGCGGCTCCACTGCCTGGTCGGAGTCTACAGCAGGCGAGTTTTCCCCGGGGCAGCAGGTGCCAGAAAAACAGCTCAGATGAGTCACATGGCCAGTATCCCACCCAACAAACTGTTTACCCAACAAACAACTCCAGGAATTGGGGGGCTGCATGTGAACAGCTACAAATGGAGGAATTTAAGCTGGATCCAGATAACCCACGTCGGGAAATTTTACAGGTCCCAGAGTGCATTCCAAAGAAGCCAACCGTGCATTCCCCTGGAGAGGAAGTGTTTTAGTGCTGGCGGCAGGGAGGGCACGGCCCAAGAGGCATGGCTCCCTGGATGCACTGGTCTGCAACCAAGTAAATAGACTTTCACCCTTTGATAATCATTCTTGTTCTCAATCACCTAGAAAAGCGAGCCTCTATAAAAGAGAGCATGAATGATGGAGAGCTTTTTGTATTTTTAATATGAAATGAGACATTTTAAACAGATAACACAAAATTTTTAACCTAATAAAATTAAAAAGAGATGGGCTCAAGCATAATTCCATGGAATAATAAGGAGTATATTTCAATACGATGCAGAAACAAGGTTGAAAGTAAAGAATGGAAACTTTATGCAGAGTTGAGACTCCTAAGTAAACCAGTCCAGCTTGTTCTGAAGACAAGTTCAGAAACTTACAATAATTACAATAGAAATTGTTCCTTCATTTTAGAGTTAGGAAATCCCAGTGAATTCTATATTCTCCGGATGAAACTCATGTGAACCAATTCTTCTGCTTAAACCTCACAATTAGAACATGAAGACACAGAAGGCTTGTAGGTAGCCCTGTCTTTGGATTGGGGTAGAGTGGATGCAAGAAGCCTATGAAAGTGAACTTCCCAGGCATAGCCCGTGGCAGCCCAGTTCTATCAACTATCCAGAATTAAGGTTTAAATTTAGGTTTAGGCAGAGAGCTATAGATACTTGCCATATTTGCTTTTCCTCAGAATTTTGTAACTCCATAGTTATCCATGAGAACCAAGAATGTTTTAGGGATTGTAACACACAATTACTGGGTGTCAGGGGGTACCTGTTGTGAATTCTGTAGTGGATAGCTAAATTGTTGTTCTTTGTATTACTGACACAATACCAGGCATCTCGGGACCCCAGGTAGATCAGAATACTAGGTTAAGAGCTTTTCTCTCTTAAAATGGATCTGGCTTGTCACTTTTGCAGGTAATTCTTTTGAATAAACATTTCAGTTAAAATACCAATTCAAATTGTACCTTCAAAAAGGTCAGTGCAAAGTATACATTTTAGATTTGAGTTTATCTGCTTCAGATTGGATTGTGTTTTAGGATACAGACCTCAAGGCTTACTAGCTTCACAAACATACTTCAAATGATGATCTGTTATGTATATGAAGCTCTAATGTACCTGAACCTTAAAAACTTTTAAGAGGCAAAGAAATTATGTACCTTTTCCAGAAGGCTTAGGGATCTGAAGAAAATGGCTGAGATTAGTTCCCTAAGAAATAAAGAGGGACTGTAAATGTTTCTTATTGATGGATTTACTGAGCAGTAGATTAATAGGAAAAGTTGGCAACTGAATGACAATCAGTTGCCTCAGAGAGATTTCTATGCAGTTTTCATATGGAGGTCAGTGGAAGTTAAAACAGAAAATAATAGGTTTTCTTCTTATATCATATGCCATGAAATAAAACACTATATATAAGGAAAATGTGATACCTGAGATTAGGTTTGCAGAGGTCGGCATTCAGCATCTGCCTAATGTAAGCAGCACTTCCTAAATGATAATGAACATCAAAGTGCAGCCTGTATAATATGTTCAAAAACTAATTAAAATCTCAATTTAATATAATAATCATAATTTAAAAGCACAGGATAATACACTAAGGTACTTTTGCCCTTGTTTAAATCATAGAGCCAACCCAATGATTACTTCTAGACTTGGAAAGGATCAGAAAGGAAAACTTGCAATTTCTGTATGCATTTTTTGTTTGATATTTTCATGTTTTCTTTTCTCAGTGTGACTATGGAAACCAAGTTTAGTATATTGTATGTTATTTTTTGTTAAGATTTTATTTATTATTTTTCAGAGAGAGGATAAGGGAGAGAGGCAGAGAGGGAGAGAGACATCAATGTATGGTTGCTATTCACCTGCCTCCTGCTATGGACCTGGCTTGCAACCTGATTATGTGCCCTGGCTGGAAATCAAACCAGCAACCTTTGGGTTCGCAGGCCAGTGCCTTATCCACTGTGCCACCAGCCAGGGCTATTTCATCTTTTTATAGTACTTTTTTATTTTTAGGGGCAAAACACTCGAACAATTTTTAGTTTATAATTAAAGTTAGAGTCAATGGAAATTTAGAAACACCAAAAGGAAAGTTCTGATTTTGTTTGATAATATTTAAAATGTTAATTTCCCCCTCCTATGTTAGTGTTTTAATTTTCAGTAGGAAGTGATTCAGAATTCCTCCTAAGCCTTCATGGATGGTTAATACAGGTTTATTTCTTATTTCTTATTTTTATTTTTATTTTTCATGACCAATCTGTTACTTATTTAAACCACCTCCTGCTATTAGCAGAGAGATGGAAGATTAGTATACGCGAGTCATCATTCAGTAGTAGGAAAGAAGGTCAGCTTAAGGTCCTATATACTTTTCTGGTCTGTGTGCAGAGTAATGACCCAAACCAGTGGTGTGGTCCCCACTGGGTAGTGGTCCAGATTCACTTTGCACAGTGCAGTGATCAGAGACTGAGAGGTCCAAGTTAGTGATACAGACTCAGAGATCCAGGCCAGACCTTCGTGATCCATGCTGAGGAGTGCAGAACCCCCATACCTCCATAACCTATCCCAGAATGATGTATGCAGATTCTCTCTTTGCTACTATTTCTAATTATTTGCATTTAAAATAATGCCTTAACTATTTTGTTGAAGTGCAGTGCAAAGTCCAATGTAGTCTGTTCTACAAACTACCCAGACTTGTGGGGGTTAACCATCTAAAAACCCAGAAGGTTCTATATTTATATTTTGTTAAGTGCATAATGCTTTAAGCACTTTCAATCCCTTTACTTCACTTTAAAGTAAAAATTTTGTTACATATGGAAATTTTTATCACTCACTGATCTAAAGAGGCCCACAGAGTTTCTCAGGGTCAGGATCCATTGTACAATTTTTAATAAGCATACATTTAACTGGATCCCCAAGGTGCCTTTTTTACCACCCACTTTCTTCATATTGATGGCTCCACAAAACAATTCAGCACTGAATTTTTTCCACCAGCAAATGAAGTGCTTTTTTTTTTTTCAAGATATTTTTTCATGGCTGCCAGACACTGAGAAAGCTCGCTGAGAAAGTGGCAGCAAAACTTTAAAGGGATAATGATGTAGATCACTGTAGTTGACATTTTCTGTTCCTAATATTATTTATCCTTATTCCTTCTGGACTGGAATCTGATACAGGCAATAAGTAACTCCCAGTTTTAAACTTCTGCTTCTTCTCTTATCTGCTCTCACAGGGAACTTGGTAACAAAATACGAACATATGTAGGTGAGGCACTGAGATAACAAGAGGGTAACTCTCTCTTGTTACTGTGGCAAATATAAACGTTTTCAAATACACCATTTTAAAGCTTCATGTTGACTATAATTTTATTCACTTTCAACTTGATACTTTTTTTCAATTTATAGAATGCTTAATTTTTATGAGGTTTCTTAAAAGCTTTATTAATAGTTTTCATGACTTTTTTGAATTCACATCTCTTCTAATATAATACCCTTCCATTTCATGGCATTAATTTTTATTATTTTATGGAGAATAATGACGTTTTACCCATATGTCCTACCTGAGTAGATCTTCATGGTTAATAGTGAATACTTTTTTTCAGTTTTATGAAATTTTGAGTTTTTAATTCATTTCCTCAGCCACATCCATGTATTTATTGGACATAAGCATCTGAGCAGCACCTGCTTAGATTTGAGGAGGGATATAGGAAAGATGAACAGGGCATTTCCCTTTGAGAATACAGTCTAATGATGGGTGACAGTGGCACATGCAGTTTCTTTATAATGGGGTCATTATCATAACAAAGTTAAACAGGTTCTTAGAATCAGGAAAAGAAAATACTACTTTTACATAGAGCAGGTAGGAAATGATCTGAGATAAAATACAAGAATTTGGGGGGCATAAGAAGTAATTGGGACATCTGGAAGCAGCATAAACAATGCCTAGAAGCAATGATTTTATAAATATTAACTAGATTGTTTTGAGTGGCTGCATCACTAACTCAGTCTTCTGAAATGAAATGCTTGGAGTGATTCTCAACTTAAGTTGAAAGAGAAATAATGAGAAGTATAGGTAGAAAAAAATGAATGCATGGATATTTAAAGTTAATCTGGTACCCATCATGTCATCAGTACTTCCTATGTGTTATCTCTTTTATTTTTTTCTATAATATTGTACATCAGATATTAGTATATAACTCCTACAAATAAGAGAATGAATTGAAGATACTAAGTTTAGCATATACTGAATAGTATATCCCCAAGCATTTGCCAACTTCTAGCTTATACTGTATTCTCTGTATCAGTAAAGATCAGTGGCTTCTAGGTTAAAGAATTTTGGCTTTGTCCAAAAGTAGAAAGCATGATTAAATCTTAGATTGAGGAAGATAATTCTATCAGTCAGCCAGGAGTAATGGCAGAGAATCAGGGGATTATCAGATAAAAAGCCATTCTAATAGACAATGCAGAAAGAAGATAATAGTTGTCCTAAACAAAGCACAGCCTGTAATTCTTCTCTTTGCAAAGAGTGGAATGAGTCAAATTTAAAGAAAACAGGTGAATGAGGGAGATCTGTGATGAAATTAGTCCCTTTTATGTACTTAGCTTTGTATTTTTTTAAGGTGGCCTCTTTTTTAAAAAACATTTTATTGTTGTTGTATTACATCCATCCCCTTTTTGCTCCCCTCTGTCCCCCTCCCCACCCACCCATTCCCCCCAAAGTAAAGTGGCCTCTTAATGATTTATGTGAACACCCCTCACAACATGGATTCCATGCACAATCATTATCTGAGGAGTTCTAAGGATTATTACTTTCTATTTCTCTTATATTTTAGTTTTTGTCTCTTACAATGATATAAGTAATGCCACATATTTATTTTTATGCACATACATTTATATATTTATACAGATATTTATATAAACCATTGATGATCTAAGATCTTAACTATTTTTAGTGTTCTTGCCTGTAAGTTAGGAGTCATTCTTTGTCTCAGCTTTTCTGAATTGGATTCGGCAACTGTCTAGGTATACAAGGTCTCTTCAGACCAAGTCCAGCCATTGTTAATATAACAAGAATGGTTTGCATGACCTTGATATAACTTGGCAGCCAAGGAGAGTGGACTGGAATGTGCATGCTGAACAATGACAACTTGACTAGTAAGTGAGGGTGACAGAAGCCATTGAATGAGAATGTGTACTGTGTGGTCCTCGTATTCAAGATGACTGAGCAACTATAACAATGAATCTGCATTGAATTTTGCATAAAGCTTGAATATTCCTCCATGGAAACTATTTCGATGACTTAGAAGGCTGCAGCTATGGGCAACTGGTGATTGGCAGCTTTCATCTTGACAAGGCACCTGCTCATGCATCATGTCTTACGAAGAGGTTTTTTTTTCTTCTTCAAGATTTTATTCATTATTTTCAGAGATAAGGGCAGGGAGGGGAGAAGAAAGGGAGAGAAGCATCAATGTATGGTTGCCATTTACCTGCCTTTAGCTACGGACCTGACTGGAGACCTGGCTTGCAACCTGGTTATGTGCCCTGGCTGGGAATCGAACCAGCGACCTTTGGGTTTGCAGGCCATCACCTTATCCACCAGCCAGGGCTTTGTGCAGAGTTTTTTGGTGAAATACCAAATCACCCAGGGGACTCAGCCTGGCTACTGCCTAGATTTTGTGCCCTGTGCCTTCTGGCTTTTCCCAAACGTAAAAGCACCTTTGAAAGGGAAGAGATTTTAGACTGTTGATGAGATTCAGGGAAATACAATGGGGCAGCTGATGATGACTGGGAGAACTGTGCAAGGTCCCAAGGTGCCCACTTTGAAGGGCACAGAGGCGTCATTGTCTTATGTACACAGTGTCTTGTATCTTGTATCTTCTTTAATAAATGTCTTTGTTTTTTCATATTATGTGGCTGATTACATTCTAGACAGACCTCATACTATTTAAAAACCAATTAAAGAAAGAAAGGACTGAAACCTGCTAAGAGACCTCTGTCCTCATGGAAAGCAGAGAGAAACTCCTATGTAGAAATAACTGGGAGGCTGTGCAAAACATAGAAATGTAATGAATTTGCATTGGCCCTTGCAGTTAAAGTACATAGGGGTCATAATTTTATTTGTAAAGTGGCATCAGGAAAGTGGTACTAGTTTGGGTGCCTGGGTTATCTGACCTGCCAAGACCTTTCTGAAAGCGAATGGAAGAGTTATCAAGCACTTTTTGATAAAATAACCTGTGACAAAGTATGAATATTATAGTGAAATATCTTTCAGAATATACTTACCTAAACTTTAAAGATGCCAAAATTATTTCATTCTGTTATTTATTCAAATATATGTATTTTGCTGCCTTATAATGTAGGTGTCCTAAGAATTTGGGGGCATAATGAACTTAATGTGGATATTCTAGATAATGAGACAATTATAAAATGTATAATTATATAAAATAGGGACCAGAATTTACTTCAGACTTTAGAGAAAAAATGCATTTAGAATAAACTTGAAGGAAGAATAAGAGGAACCAGGTAAGAAGTAAGAAGAATCTTGAATATCCTAAGTGGGAATAGATTTATCAAGTTAAAGAATGAAAAGATGCTCAAAGTGTTGTTATTACTGACTGTGTTTAATCTAAAGAGAAATACATAGCTGGATCCAAAATAGGAATGCATTACCCCTAATGTAAAAAGGAACCATTTTCTAGGCACACAAACACTACTAATATTTAATGGGCAATAGATTTGTGAGTGTGTGTGTGGTATTGTGTTCCACCATATTCTGCCATAGCCAGATAGGATCCTGGCAAAAAGATCCCTAGACTTTAATATGCTGTCTTCTTCAGGAATCTAATCAGCTCTCTAAGAGAACGCAAATTGTGAAGACAGGCTACCCACTTTGGATAAGTCTTTTACCCAACTGTAGTGTATAAAGGACATGTTGCAGGGAGTTGTTTATCTGGATCTGAGTTTGTCTACCATAAATGCACCTTTTATTTTTTTAAAATATTGTTTGTTATTACATAGCTTATTTGCTTAAACTCTGCCATTAAGTTGAAGAGTCCAGTTCTATTGATTGAGTAGTTATCATTACAGTCCATTATGTACATAATTTCTTTTATTTTTGTATAGACAGTTTTCAGGTGGGTAGCCAAAGAAAAAGTTGTTTCTGTTACATTAATTGTAGAAAATGAGTAAGAAACGTAAAGAGCTTCATTAAAGTTTATGTCTGGGTGGAAGAATGTGTTGGCTATTGCCATCTTGAGTCACTGCAGTCTTTGCTTATTGGATATGAAGGAATTAAAAACACAGCTGTCTCTAAGTCTGTACTTTGGAATATTTTCTCTGCCCTGAGTACTACCTTCTTGTTAATACTATGCCTTTTAAATAGTGTACATGTAAGAAGCCAGTAGTCAAGAGTTTCAGCTGTTCAAAAGATTAGAGTCCAGGATAGTATTTTTGATTATTATGTCTCTTGCTAAGATATTCATGTGTTGTGGGAAAAATTAATCACATACATTGAGGACAACTTTAATATGCAATAGAGTATATGAGTTTTGTTTCTTCTGAATTACACATTTTCTCAGACTTTGTAAAGCACGGATGTGTATGATGACTCTTAGGAGCGGCAGTCAAGGATGCAGCTCTTCCTAACTTGGATCTGGGAAACTCATCTGCATAGAACAGCTATGAAATGCTATTTTGGACACTTCTGATCTAGGGAAAAAAATATCCCTTCCCTCTGGGAGATTGGGAGACAGGTATTATGTTGAGAATAAGAAATGAGTATCAGTATAAAAAACCAGAAAGACTGACTTCAGGTTTTATTTGTTTTTTCACAAAAGCAGAGCATCCAATATTTATGAAATATGGAGAGAATATGGTCAAAGGCCAAGAAAAAAAAAGGAAACACAAGGTATTGGACCTAAACTGGACTGATGATGTTCATGAAATTTGGGCTGGCACATACTTCTTTAGAAGTAAAAAAAATCTTGGTCCTCTACCATGTAAACATCACCACTTCTGCTCTTCCAACCTGCTGTGATTAGAAAGGGAGGCAGTGAGACATACTTTCACTGGTTTTTACATTTCGTGAGTTTGGATTGTCTTTAAGCGTGTACTTGTCATATATTTAATGCTTATATGTATATTTGCCAGATCTCTATGCTTCCCCAGTATTAAAATTTATTATGCATAGAAGATTCAAAGGAAAAGAAAGGTTGCAGAGGTACCTGGTGAGACATATTCTGTAAGGTTCTTTGACAGTAAACTAAATATACAACACAGTAACACCTCTGTAATTTTAATGTGAAGCTAAGTATACCTTCAAGAAGGACCACACCTTTGTTCCTGAAGTTCACTTTTATATTGCATAAATATGGTATAAATTTTTTTGAAAGCTTAATAATTTTAACTTAAGGACTTCAAAATATCTAGTGGATTACTCAGAATTTCAAGAAGGTCCCAAGCTTCCCTCGGTAAATAGTATCTCTATCATTTTTGTGCTGTATTTCTTATAAATGTCATTCAAAATTACAAATTTCAGTAAGGCTATAAAGTTAGCTTGTAGTCTTTTTAGAATGCAAAATAATATTAGTTGTAAAATCTTTACCAGCTATACTTAAAATAATTTCAGATTATTATCATTTTTGTAAAATAAACAGTTCCTTCTGTTGAGAAGTGAATTTAGGATTGCTTTGAAAATTCTTTGACAGTGTTGTTACTTTTTCTCTCTATTATATGATGTAGTATAAGAATAGGATATACATTTTATAGGTATTCATAGGCTAAGGTATGTTTGGAATTTTTTTGGAATTGTTTTCTATGAATATGGGGGGAAGCAGAAAGGAACTTAGAGTAATATATAGCATCTTTTCTCTTGCCATCTCAAATATAAAAGCGTAAACTATAAGATATTTTTAAATGTTTTGATCAGGTACTTTTAAAATTTAACTCTTCAATTGGTTTGTTTGTTTGCTTGGTATTGAGTTATATGAGTTCTTTATATATTTTGGATATTAACCCCTTGTTGGGGTTGTTTGCAAATATCTTCTTCCATTTAGTTAACGGCCTTTTTGTTTGGTGCGGTTTCCTTTGCTATGCAGCAGCTTTTTAGTTTGATACAGTCTCATTCATTTTACTTACTTCCCTTGCTTGTGGGTCAAATTCATATAATCTCTAAGATCAGGTCCTAAAATTTAGAACCTATGTTTTCTTTTATGTAATTTATTGATTCAGGTATTATACTTTGGCCTTTTATCCATTTTGAGTTAATTTTTTGTGTATAGGGACAGTCTAATTTCATAATTTTTATTGTGGCTTTACAATTTCCCCAGCACTATTTACTGAAGAGGCTTCCTTTTCTCCATTGTGTGTTTCTGGCTCCTTTGTTGAAAATTATTTGCCCAAATACATGTGGGTTTATTTCTGGGCTCCCAATTCTGTTCCATTGTTCAGGGTATCTGTTTTTCTGACAATACTATGTTGTTTTGATTGTCATCACTTCACAGTATACTTTGAAGTCAGGGAGTGTAATACCTCTGTCTTCATTCTTTTTTCTTAGACTTGTTTTGGCTCTTCAGGGTCTTGTGATTACATACCAATCCGATGACTTTTTTGTTCTATTTCTTTTCAAAGGTGTGTTTGGGAACCTCTAAGCAATGAAAAAACATTGCATTTGGTTTTCATTTATTGAACACGTGTAGCCTGTTTAATGATTTTTGAAAAAAAAAAACCTTTGTAAATAAAAAAGAAATTTTGTAGATACGAAAGAAGCAAGTTAATCTTTTGGCCAATATAGTTGGAGTGGTGCTTTTTCTGGGTTAGTGCTCTTGGTGCAGCACAGTTGAGAAAGCTTATTAGTGGGAAGGAACTGAGCTGGGAATATAAGACGACTGAAGGAAAGGCAACCCCTTATGCATTTCTCATCCTGTCACTCATTAGCTGCCTCAAATCATTTTAGCAACTTCCCCCTTCCTTTCGTGACAGCTCAACATTGCTTCCCTGCCATGAGACATATTACCTTAGAATTTTATGCATGAGCATAGAAAATAAGAGTAAGGTGGGAAGTAGCCTTATTTGAAGAAGGGGCGAATGGTGAAGGGAGAAACTAGCTAAAAGCTACTTTTCCTAAATTGCTTTTCTTTTTTCTGTGTTCTTTTCAAGGCTTCTTTTCACAAAAGAACTTTCCATTCTTGATCAATAGCAGTTTGATGCTGATGCCATTCATCATTTGGAATAACCTGAGTCTTCTGCCTTCTGCTGTTTGGCTTGGTTTTTTGTGTTTCTGTTTTTTTAACCTGAGGACTAGATACATTCTCAATCATTTCCTCCTTGGAAATACTGCTTAGAAAGCAGACCTAACACTTTGGTTCAAATGAAATTTAATCTTCCAAGTATTTCCAAGGCAATACCTGGCTTATTACTGCCTGCTTTTTACAGGTTTGGAAATGGCAAGCGGGACAAGTTAAAAGAGGTAGGTAGGCATCGAAAAGCTAAAGGATCCCATTATAACTGGTTTATCCCAAACAGCTCAAAGCCTTGCAAACAGAGGCAAACTACTTTATTGGCTTTTGCTTTGTTTTAGGAGATCAACTAAAGGTACAAAATTGTCAAAGAAAAAGCAAATGAAAGTTTTAGAAACAGAAGTTTGAACCAATTAGGAAAAACGAATGAATGAAATATAATGATTTAATCAGCAGTGACTTCTGATCTTGGGCCATTAAATGAAGTATTTATAGGCCCTTAGAAAAATCAGGCACCCATGGAAGGAGTGAAATTTTCTCTCTCCCATACATTCTCTGTTTTTCATGAGAGTATTGGTTTACAGGGTCAAAACCAGATAATATCTGTTAGCTGAATGAATATACCTGGATTTTTGTTAGAAAGATGGGTGTGAAAATTTTTAATAGATTTGAGGGACAATATGAAGGCAAGAAGGGAAATTTTGAATGGGGATATATAAATTCTGTCACCACTTTTCAATGGCAGTTTCTTAAATCGGTTAAGGACTTTCAGAATACCATTTTCCACTTTTGCAAACAGCAATCTAAGATTTGAAGTTAAATGTGTATTTTCACATGGAAAATGTGTATTTTACACGGAAAGTGACTCCAATCTACCAGTAAAAAGGGATACCCTAGGGACAGTAATAAATTCAGAATATCTTCATATCCTTATATCCTTTAGGCAAAGCTCAGAATATACATAAATTGCATGCTGGAACCTGAAGAGTAGGAAGTCCTTCGTGGTTACCATAAAACAAAAACAAAAAAAGGAAATTTAAAAATAGTTTGGATTACAAAGAAAGCAGAAGACAAAGCCAAAGATGATAGAATACAGTTATCCTCTCTCCCTTTCTACTGTTTTTTGTTTTTGTTTTTTTTTTTTTCCCCCTGTATTAGGTTCAAAGAATTTGAAGAATCTAAGTGCTGCCTATTTAGGGAAATGTAAACTAAACTCAAGATTGTAGTTCCAAGTTAATAACCATGTGTTTGTTACTCGATAGAAAAAATATCCCAAACTTATTTTCCTTTATTTTCTTCTATAATGAGTACAGTGAAGGTGTGTCCTAGTTGCACAGATAAATTAATTTATTAGTTGTGTGACTATAGGCAAATGATAATAAATCTTTAAACTCTTTGCATTGCCTACAAAATGAATATTATAATAAGTTTCTCTTACATTTTTTGGAGAAGATTGTCAGAAGATTTTAAGACTATATCAAAACACTGTGGACATAAACTCTCAATAAATGTCTTGTTCAAGAAACTATATTTAGTTTTAAGGTTTTAAACCTTGAAGTACAAAGAAAATACAAGAAAAATTATCCAAACAATCCACTTATATCATAGACTAAATATTGATAGTAAAATTACTTTTTTGTCAATATTTTAGAGCTATTTGCAAGGCTTACTGTATATTTGAAATAGTATTTTATTTTTGTATCTTCCAATGAGTTCACAATAATTTGCAAATGATTTAAAACATATATGTTTTTTAAATGAATTGACAAGTGGAAACATTTATTTTTAGATGGATGAGACTTTTCTACCTAGGGTTTAGTCATTTCAATCAGGTCTTAGAAACAATTAAAGGAGAGCAGAATAAATCACCACAAAATATGCCTCTTTGGCATAAGGATTATTTTGAATTTATTATTTTAAAAAAGAGCAGGCATAGGAAAAGCTTTTTAAATGAGTAATAGAAGTTACCCTTTTGTAAGAGACACTCACATTTATAAGAGAAATCTTCATTTTAAATGTGTCTACCTCTCTATACCAAGAAGAGGATGACTAAATTTGTAGAAACTCTTGTCAATGGAGAAGGCAAGGACTTATATCTGCATAACACCTTCATCCTTGTTTACTGTGCTTTTCCTAGTAACCTCCTGTAACTGGCCTTTCTAGTTAACATTTTTTCTTCTCTTTTCTTTCTTTCTTTCTTTCTTTCTTTTTTTTTTTTAATCTTTGGTTGAAGATGGGATTTAAGACATTGGCTTGGGTCATTTTGGGATGTTTTAAAATTTTCCTCTGCATGCATATAGAAGATATACATGTTATTAAAGTTTTGCTTGTTTTTCTCCTGTAAATCTGCCTTTTTATTAAGAAGTATGGCCCTGACTGGTGTGCTCAGTGGATTGAGCACTGCCCTATGAACTGAAAGGTTCCAGGTTTGATTCTTGATTAGGACACATGCTTGGGTTGTGGGCTAGGTCCCTGGTTGAGGGTGTGAGAGAGACAATCAGCTGATGTTTCTCTCTCATACATCAGATCTCGCCCTCTCTCCCTTCCACCCTTTCTTAAAATAAATAAGATTAATAAAAAGAAAGAAAGAAAGAAATAGCAGTATCTTAGCCAAGAAGCTACAAGGGTAGAGATAAAAATTTTCTTTCCCTATAAAATCATTAGAAATTCTACATTTAGATAAATAAGTGTGACTTTTGGGATCCTGAGCTATTAGTTGGTGAATTATTGAGGTTATGAAAATACTAATTTTAGGGGAGTGAAAATACTCATAATTTATAATGATAGATTTTAAATCATTATACATTTGTCTAAAACCATAAAATATACAATTCCAGAGTACATGCTAAAGTATACTCTGTAATACCATGGATTTTTGGTGATTTTGATAACAATATAGATTCATCCTGGGTTTAAAAAAATGTTTAAAATTGTATGATTCTGGTGAATGATAATAAAGGAGGCAGGCTGTGCATGTGTGGGGTTAGGAAGTGCATGGGATATGTCTGTTCCTTTATCTAAATATATTTTTTAGAAATCTAAAGCTGTGCTTATAAAAAAGACTTAAAATACTCATTAAACAAGAAAAATATATTTTAATGTAAGTCTGATTGTTCTGATAATATGATGGCCTGATCACTTAGATGACTAAATATAGTAAAAACAATAAGGAAAAACACCTAACAGAGGTATGATACTAATTCATATACAACTATTTCTGAAGGTTAGAACTATAAATACAAAACTCCATATGGTACGTCTTTTTGTTAAGTTACTTCTGATCAAAGCACCAGACAGAAAGCTATGTCCTTGGAGTTGTTTTGAAATTATTAGTTAGCAGATGTCTCTCATGTGGAAAGGGTGGACAACATATACTAAAAAAGGAATCTCATTTCGTCTCAGGAGCACTTTGATTTATAATATACTCAAACTACTCTGTATCAATTTGCATAATGTAGGGTTGTTCTAGAAATAAACAGCTGTGTAGTCAGCTCGTAGTTAACTTAGAAAATAAATGACCTTTGTAGGTATTAGCTCTTTCTTTTGCAAATCTGTTTTTATTATTATGAATGTTCATTAGCATCAAACACATTTTTTGGAAGTATCAGCTTGTAGGTAATTCCTTCTTGCCACATTGGATGTCAGGAGAGAGAAAAATAGTCTTGAAACACCTAATTTTAATACTAGATGCAGGAACCCTGACAGATGCAATAAGAATGTGTGCATCTCATGCCACTAGCATCATGGTCAGCTAGAGACCTGTTAGAAGTACAAACTCTCAAACTCCATTCCAGACCTACTGACACAGGAATTCTGAGGGTGGGACCTAACAAAGCATGTTTTAACAAACCCTTCAGGTGGCATTAATGCATGCCAAAGTTTTTGAATTACTGTTCTAAAGGACAAGAATTTTGTTACAATATAACCTGGAAAAATATGATTATATGATGAATATTTAAAACTGATACAGGAATAAAAAAGGGTGTTAATTCAATCAAATTGAATTAATCATAAATATGAAGTTCAGCTCTAACTAATACACCTTACAGAGACTGAGAACAAAATAAAATCCTAATACTGTTTCTTTCCTGTATCCATTCAGTGGCTTCTCACAGAATATGTATAATCCCAGCACACATACTGTACACACATGGGCAACTCAAATGAAAGAATGAAAAAATTCAAAAAAAATTATTTTTGTTCTGTATTGTTCTTGATTAATAATTCCTATGATAATTAAAAAAAAACATTAAATCTTGTTTCTTGAGCATCTCTCAAAGTGAAATATTGAATTAATAGGAGAAAGAGAACATTGCTAAATAAATGACTATGATTTACTACTAGTCATTTTCTATTTTTATAGAGATATCTTAACTCCAGAGAAAAATAAAATATTGAGATGCCTTTTGAAAAAAGTCTATTGCAAATTATGTAATTGACTTTATGGCCAGTTACACAGTTCCCCCTTGATGAAAAGTTAAATTGTATAGGGAGGGCATGATTTACATAATTTATTTTTAATTAATAAACATGTTTGTTGATTCTTTCTATGTAAATTTCTTAGATAAAATATGATCCATATTTTATATAGCTTATTATTAGTATTTCTTACTTTTAAAAGAAACAACTAACAGAAGATTGAATAGAGTTGAAATTAAGATGTACTGTTAAACTTTAATTTGAAATAATTTTAAATTCAGGATCGCATTACCAAGATCGTACAGAAATTACCCTTAACTCAGCTTTACTCAAAATTAGCACCTTACATAATTATGCTACAATAATCAAAACTAGTAAGTTAATATTTGTACAACCCTACTAATGAAACTACAGACTTTATTTGGATTTCATCAGTTTTAATATTAATGTCCTTTTTCTGTTTCAAAATTTAATTCAGGGCACCACATTGCATTTAGTTATGTGTGCTTAGTTTTTTCAGATCTGTGAAAGTTTTTTTCATAGCATTGACATTTTTTAGAAATAATAGGTCAGTATTTTTGAGTCCATCAATTTGGCTTTTGTGATGTTTTGCCTTGCAAATATAGTAAACGTGGGTTCATACTGATTTCTCTGACTCTAACTCACCTCAGAAGTCATCCTAGACTCCCCATTTCCCCTTTGTTTATTTGTAGCTTTTTTATGTGACAATGAGTAACCAATTCAAAATATCATTTGGTAAAAAAAAATTCTTGTTGGACTACCCAGAAACAATGGAATTAATGCCACTTTGGCAAAATATGTGCATTTAACCATCATAAAGAAAAACATATTGGACTCAGGAGGATGTGTAACAGGGACCAACAAGCAGGAGGAGATTCAAACTCTGCCCCATAGTTTAGAATCAGATTAGATGTTCACAGTCTGTAGTAGGCAGACTGGCAGGGGCAGAGTAGGAATAAGCCAGGTATGGACTATCACCAGGTCAGAAAGCTCTGGATACCCTAACAATGGGGAAAACTGGGAAAACAAAACTTTGCCTCTGGGGGACCTTTTCTCCCCTACCATATAACTCATCATGTGGTTTAGACCCCCTGACCTTTCATACCCCAGGTTATGTGGTTCGACCCTCCCCTGTCCTTTCCTCCCCTGACATGTTGTTAGTCATGTGATTGCTCCTTAGAAGAGGAACAAGGGGGCTAGAGAACAGCCTCATGAGATTCCCCACATAAGCCCTTCTGTGACCAACCACTCCCTTAAGCATTAAGCCTTAAGTACATGAGGTTTTGGCCTTCATCAAATAATCTTAGGAATGAAGCCCCTTGGGTCACTTGATTGCAGAGGCAGAGTTTTGATTAAACTAAAGATAACACACAGACCTCAGTTGTATTTCAGCTCCAGGTCCAGAAAAGCAGCAAGACCAGGCAGGGCAAGCCATAGTTAACATCAGGACCAGATGGAATAAATGATAAACCCTGCCTGCTATTGACCAATCAGTAGAGACCGTGCTCCAGAAAGGCCACACCTAGAAAGAAAATGAAAATTCCATTGAGATTCTACCCTGGGACTTGCCCAAAGATCCCGGCCTTTATAGAGTGGATAAAAATCTTTAGGATGGAGTACCCAGGATGCACTGTTTCTCTTTCTTGAGCATACCTGATGCCTTTCCCTACCCCTTTCTTTCCCACCGGGCATGCTCTCTTTCTGAGGAGCACATCGCACCTTTTCCCCTTTCCTTCCTCCAGGCAGGTTCTCGCTGCCTTTCTTTTTCCTAAGCTCCGCTGGCCTTTCCTCTTGCCTCTGGAACTTGCTTCCTAAACCCATGCAGCTCAGCTGGATCATTTCTTCTGTGGCTCATTTCTTCTACCTCTGTGACTTTCTAAATTAACTTTTGTTAATATTTGAGTCTTGGCTCTGAATTCTTTCTTAGCCGGAACTCAAGTACCAAGGTTGCTGAACAAAGGTCCAATGGCCAGTAATATATGGGTGCCATTTTGCCACTAAAAAAACTTATAATGTTGCAAAGAATTTTTAGGAAATACAATAAAACTATAATAAAAATAATGCAAACACTAGCTGGTGGCACAGTGGGTAGGCCCCAGCCTGTGGACACTGGTTCGATTCTCAGCCAGGGCACATAATCAGGTTGCAAGCCAGGTCTCCAGTCAGGTCCATAGCTGGAGGCAGGTGAAAAACAACCATACATTGGAGTTTCTCTCTGTCCCTGCCTCTCTCTCTTCCCCTCTATCTGGAAATAATAAATAAATTAAAAAAATAATAATGATGATGTTGGTTCTTTGATCTCAATCCTGTTATCACATTTCTCAAGTCTGTAATATGCAATAGGTGTCTCACAATGAAGTAATGCTAATAGCTTTACTTTTCTTTGAACATTTAATTGCCCATATCTACTACTGACTGGGATTCTTCATATAAGCTGGGACCTGCTGTAATAAAACTTTTAAAGTATGCAATTTTTAATGAAAAGAAATTATCGGTCCTTTGGGTCCCTTTGCAGCCACATGCTATTATAAGATTATTACATATATAAGGGCGTAAATATATGCCATAAATATATCGTGAGAGCGCAAAGAGAAAAAATTTTGTTATATTAGAAACAAAAGTCTTATAAAAAATTGTTAAGAAATGTAGGGTGTTAGGTGTTATTTAAGAAGAATTGATTAATTTTACCTTCTGTACTGCAAAGAAAAAAAAGTGAGATAGAAGTTATAAATAGCTAGACAAAGACTTTAAGATATCCTGTCTTGGGTTTGTGTAGTTAACATTAAAATAAATTCTACATAAAATATTTCTGTGGTTTCTATAATTCTTAATCTAAAATTAGAACAAAAGTTCCTTGATAAGCTGGCTTGTTTGGCCATCTTTAATGATAAGTGTGTAATTTTTGGAACTATAATTTGGTAATGCTTCAGACATGGAAAGAAAGTATACACAAATTTAATATTTTAAATAAGTTTATGTTATTTTTATGTGAATTAAGAGAAGAAAATGGAACCAACTGCATTATATTATAGAAATATAATTTTATAATTCAAGAAACCTATAAGATTTTTTGTATTCTTAATATAATCTAGTAAGGCATGACAAAGAACCCAAGTCAAAGAAAATTATAGGGATTCCATGGTCTTAATTTAGTATGTTCTTAGGACAGGTTCTATAGTACTTTAGTATAGGTTTGTATACATGGAACCTAAGGCTTTGGTTTATTTTGAATTTCTGTGCACTTCTGGGTATTTTATATTTCAGGATTGTAAGCTCTGTATATGATTAGATGTTTTTCTTTGAGAGTGACATAGCGGTGGGAAGAGTGTAATAATGTGACTAGCAGCTTTGTAAGGTGGCATTAGAGTAAAATGATGTTTCATATCTTGTAATAGTTACATATATCACACACTGATCATATAAAATTTCATGGTTAAAAAGCTGTTTGCTTCTTAGCTCTTATGTAAAATAACCTGCTACAAAGTAATATTTAAGTTTAAATATTAAGTCTGGAAATCTTTGTGAAAAGCAAGATGATAAATATAATCCTGCTTCTCTCATAAACGCCAATCTCCACTTAAAGATACTTTGAATTAGGTGTGTTATTGTAAAATAAAGTGATGCTATTTTAATTTTTGTTTACTTCTCTGATTCAGATTGAACCCAGCTCTGATCCCTCTCATCACATTTGGCAAAATACCCTGCGTTGGCAGTTTCTCAGGGCTCTTCCCCAACAGGAACCTAAGAGTTAAGTATGGCAGGGAATTTGGTGGAACTGAAGCTGTTCATTGCAAAGCCCTTTTAATCTTTTCTAAGACAGGCAGCCCTGTGAACCCTAATGCCCACTTACTCAATGCCAAGTCAGCTGCTGGCCCTTGGCTGTGGTTCCCAAGGCTAAGGGATATGGTCCTTAGACTGCAGGTATTGGTAGGTCACGCCCTTCTCACAAGTACTCTTCTATTCTCTGGGTGCAGTGAAGAAAAATTTTAAAGGTATCTGCATTTCTAAGGATCTTCTTTTTTACTCATGAAATCCTGTTCCCTTTCTCATTGTCATTGAATCATTCCCTTCTCCATGGAGACTTTGATGACATTATAGGCCATTCTAGAACACCAAGTACTCCTTTCAGATTCTAAGGAAGCCCAGATATCTAAGGCCAAAAATGTGGCTGCTCTGAGGAGAAATAGAAGTGAAAGAGGGAGAAGTAGGAATGAAAGAGGGAAAAGTGTTTTTAGGTACAAGAAGAATAAGACAAATATAAATTTTTCAGAATATTATCTTGTAAAGTCTAGTCACCAAACCATGCTTAGATTTTTTTGTAAGTAATCAAAATGCATATTCCTAGGACCTAGCCAAGGAGAATGTTCTTTTAAGAAATAATGTTAACAACCCGTAAAAAGATTCTTCAAAAATTGTGAAATAGGCAGAGAGGTTCAGGTTGCAATTGAAAAAAACACTTGTTTTAGGCTGTTCAGGCTGATATATATATATATATATATATATATATATATATATGGATATGGCTTGAACAACAGGCATTTATTTCTCACAATTCTGGAGGTTGGGGCGTACAAGTCCAAGGTGCTAACGTTCATTGTCTGTCAAGAGCTGCTTCCTGGTTTATAGACAACTGCCTTCTTTGTGTGGGCTGGTAATGGTCTTCCCTCAATACTTGCTCTTGAAGAAAGAGCTCTTCCTTCTTCTTTTCTTATAAGGACACTAATCTCATCATGAGGATACTGTCCTTATCACTTACCTCATTGAAATGTAATCATTTCCCAAAGTCCCCACATTCTAGTATCATCATATTTGAGGATTAGAGTCTCAACATAGGAATTTTAAGGGAGCACAACATTCAGTCCATAATAATGCTTTATAGGAGCACTTTTATTCAACATACTATTCTCAGATTTAATATTTTACTTTTATCACTATAACCATCATGTTGGCCAGCATCATTCATTTGTTGACTTCTGTCGTTCATGTGGTATGATTTGAATGACAGAATCTTTTTTTTTAATAAACTATTCATATATTACTTTTTATTTTATGAATGACAGAATGTTTACTTCAGTCTTGAGGTCTTTTTCCTTGAAGTTACAATGTCACTTACATCTGCTATCTTGGCATTTCCCCTAATATTTCTTGCCACATTGGCCAAGCTTAATAAGCCAAAAACTAAACTTAGCCTCATATACATCCCTTCTGATATTCTTATTTCTCTGGTTCATACCACCAATCACCTAGTCACTCCCCAAATTCAGTCATCCTTGAAGTATTTTTGTATTTTACCCCATATTAAGTTCAGTCCTCAAGAATAGTATACTTCATTCTCTTTTCTATTCTTACTGATTCTACTGATATCACTTCTGATTTAAGTATTTATTAATTTATGACTAGATTATTGCCATTGCCTCTACTTTTCTTTCTGTTGCTGCTACTAACTGATAATAATGGTGGCCACTTGATTATTCTTCCTACACCTTGCCTTGAATTATGTCACTCCCTTGCTTAAGATTGTTGTGTTTTTCCTTATAACTCTAGCTTAACAATTGCTTATGACTGGTCATCAGAGCCTGATGATTTGGCTCATTTCACTTTTATATTCAGGTACATGAAAGCCACTGCCAAAATCTTCCTTTCTTACCCTTATTCCCCCTTTCTGGTACACTTTCAGAGCTCCTTTCTACCTATCAATGTTTTGCCTTCTTTTAGCCCCCTTTTCTTTTTACCATCTTCATTTCCCTAATGTTCCAGCCATTTTTTACTTTTTGTCATGGGAACTAATATTACATGCATTCCTTATGACATCCATGTGGTATGTAATACCCATTGATTTTCACTTTATTTTGTTTGTTTTTTGGTTTGTATCAAAAGCAGGTTTAAATTTATAATTATGATTCAAGATATGCAGATGTATACTTTTATATATTGCTTTACATAAGGACTGCTATTGCTCAGAACTGACCAAGCTTTGGAGTTTACAATTCCTCTGATAAAAGTCTATTGATTCTTTTTTCTTCTTCTTTTTTTTTTTAATTTATTTTTATTGCCGTTGTATATTGATTCTTATTAATCAGGGTTTTTTATACCAAGGGTCTCACGAAATTTTTTAGATCTTTTTCATGGTTCTCTGGAACTGTGAGAGACAAGCTGGGAATGGTCCTGCCGTTGTGTGTGTTGGATTATGGTAGCTTCATAATGGCATGTACCCAAACGCATGGCCACTTACTCAGCTTTCTAAGGAGGAAGTGGGAGAATAAAGCCAGCTTAAGTCTTATATGCCTCTTTGGATTCTTTTAGCCTCTCCTGCCTCCCAACCCTTAGATGCTTAGCATCAGTTATAGCCATGGCCTACCAATTCTGTGCATGTTTGCCCAGTTTAGCTCTCTATGGCCTAGGATGGTCTGCTAACTCAAAGCTGCCACTGTGGACCCAAACAAAACACCACACTACTGGGTATGAGATGTGTTATTTCTATATACTACCTAAGTAGCTGGATATAAGTATGGGGTAGCTAACTTTCTACAGAGAGAGCAGAACTCTGCAGATAAGATGTCTCTCCTTCTTCTCTCTGAATAACTTATTCAAGGTATAGTTTCTCCATGACGTTTGTCTAGAGATGTCACTCATTGCAAAGTGGACACCTTTTTAAAGAAAACAGCTCATTGTGAAGCCTTGGCAAATGTGTGTACATGAAGCAACAAGATGAATTGCTACCCGTCTTTCTCTACCTCGTGTGTTCTGTTACTCACAGACTCTGAGATTACACCTTACCAAGTTCTTTTCATGTTCTGGCACCATTTCCAGTATGGGTTGGGGTGAATTTTTTGCAACACAAAGCAACCCTTGGACAACAGCTGCTAGTCATAAGCCTAGGTTGTTACCTGTACTTCTAACTAATTATAAATCAGAGGTTTTCACAATCTCCTCCTTTCCTGGTCTTGGTTAATTTGCAAGAGCAGCTGACAGAACTCAGAGAAGTAGTTTACTCACTATATCACCACTTTTATTATAAAAGCCTATACCTCAAAAACAACCTAATGGAACAGATGTGTAGGGCCAGCAAGATCTGTTGGAAGAGTTGCAGAGCCTCCGTGTCCTCTTCATGGGCCAGGCTCACCACATCCCTTTGTGTTCACCAACACTGAAGCTCTTTAACTTTAGTCTTTTTGGATTTCTAGAAACTCCATTACACAAGCATAATTCACTAAGTCAATAGCCACAGGCAATTGATTTAACCTTCAGCCCCCACACTCCTTCCCTGGGGTCATGGGGGTGGAATTGAAAGTCTCAACCCTTTGTGTCAACAGGTTGGTTGCTCTGGCAACTAGCTCCCACCCTTAGCAGTTCAAAAGTTACCTAATTAACATGGCAAAAGATATCTTGATTGCTCTTATCTCCTAGGAGCTCTGAGCCAAAAATCAGGACAAAGACCAAATATATATTCCTTATTATAAATCACATTATCATATCAAGAAAGCATCAATATTTATTTCTCCCCTCAGACACGTTTTCTAGAAAATCTTGGCCAAGTGACCCTATAACATGAGGTGCTGAATTTACTTGGTGGGCTTTTCTATTGCATTCCTGCATGTAAAACCTGAAAAAAAGGTCAGGTTCAGGCTTTACATTGAAATACAAACTCTTCTTTTCCCTCAGTTCCTCCCCAAGGCCCTTCCTACAGTTCAGTAATTTTTCTCTTTCCTTTCCAGTTCTCTAATTTTTGTTTTTGTGGTTTGAACCTATGAATGTGTCTTTTTAAAATAAAATCTGTATCTTGCAAATAAATGCATTGCTCTCCAGATTATTATTTTTGACAAAAGCTTTTGAAAATCTATTTTGAAGGTCAATCCAAACAATTATAAATTAAGTCTAGGCAGCACCTTCTTTCTTCCTAATCAATGGATATTACTGGCTCCATGTGTTCAAAGATCACCCTGCAGCAATAGAGGACTGAAAAATAAATTGCTATGTGTATTTCACAGTTAAAATGAATGAACTACACTTGTCTATTGGTAACCTAAAATAAAAAGCCAAACTGAGAGGCAACAAGAGTTTATTTGGTGTAAAAAGGAATTGCAATTTAGAAAGCACATATTCAGGCAGAAACCTAAGTAATGTACTGAGTACAGGATGAGGGCAAGGTTTTTTTCTGTTTTGTTTGTTTGTTTTTGTTTTAATGAGAAAAGGAAATAATTACATGAACAGAAGTAAGAAATTTCTATTGGTGCTAATAGCTCAAGTTACTTTTTAGCTATCCATGGCTAGTTACTGCTTTTATCTTTAGAAAGTTTAAAACCATTAGTCCTTGCAGTCAGGATATTTGCTTTGCTGTTTGCTTTCCAACCAACTGGTTGTAAAACAATGTTGGTTTGGCTTAGCCCGTGGGCTATTTTGCCCAGTTCAGATATTCCAAAGTTATAAGTAAGGCAGTTCCTTTGGTGTGGCAGCTCCAGATCTGTTTAAAAATGGCTCCACTTCAACTTTTCACACTATATGTTTTTATTTTAACATGTATATATCAATATCTAATGTCCCATGAAATTAGGTGTGAGACAGACATAGCTGTAGCTACAAGATGGGTTCATGGGCATTTTACTTTTTATATATTATTATCAGTTTTCTCCATGTTTGTCAGTTTTCTTAATAGTTGAAACAAGAAAATTAATCTCGGTTTAATGTTCAAATTATTATTCTTCTGCACAAGTTACATATTTCACTCAGGAACTAAAATATCTTTTGAGCAAGATCTGTCGCATGATTGAGATTCTTGGCATCACTAAATAGGTGTCATGCATGTAATTTTTTATTTATTCAATAAAACATTAATGGAACGATGACACTAAGATACTAGGTTGGTAATGTTTTTGTCAATTTAGTTGTACTTAAGATATATAAATAAACATTCACTACTTCAATAAATATTTCACATTGAAAATATGTAATACAAAATTTAATGCATCTCATTTTGTACTACTTTCTGCTGAGCTTTTTAAAAATCATTGAATTTGTTGGGGTGACATTAATAAAAATACAGGTTTCAAGTATCTACTTCTATAATATATCATTATTTGAATATTTTGTGTTCACCACCCAAAGTCAAGTCTCCATATGTTACCATTTAATCCTGATTTACCCTCTTTTACCTCTCCAAAACCCTCTCCTTCTGTAATACTGACATACATACTGGTTGTCAGTGTCTATGAAGTTTTTGCATGTTTGTTTGCTTAAATTCTTCACCTTTTTCTTTCAAACCCCCCAACACCCCTCCTTTTGACAGCAGTCTGTTCTTTGTATCTGTGAGTCTGTTTCTATTTTGTTAGTTTATTTTGTTTATTAGATTCCATGTATAACTGATATCATATGATATTTGTCTTTCTCTGACCAGCTTATTTTACTTAATGTAATAATCTCCCAGTACATCCATGATTTCATAAAAGGTAACATTTTCTTCTTTTTACAGCTGAGGAATCTTCCATTGTGTAAATGTACCGGAGATTTTTTTTTTTTTTTTAAGATTTTATTGATTATTTTTTGAGAGAGGTGAAGGGAGAGAGGCAGAGAGGGAGAGAGACATCAATGTATGGTTGCCTTTCACCTGCTTCTAGCCATAGAGCTGGCTGGCGCCCTGGTTTGCCACCTGGTTATGTGCCCTGGCTGGGAATCGAACCAGTGACCTTTGGGTTCACAGGCTGGTGCCTTATCCACTTTGCTACCGGCCAGGGCTCTACCATAGATTTTTAATTCATTCCTCTAATGAGGGGCACTTAGGCTGCTTCTAAAATATGACTATTGTAAAGAATGCTGCAATGAACATAGAGGTACATTTCATTTTTTGAATCAGTGTTTCACCTTTGTTTGGATATATTCCCAGAAATAGAATTGTGGGGCCAATAAGGCAGTGCTGACTTTTTAAAGAATTTTAAAATTGATTTGAAAGAGAGAGACTGATTTGTTGTTCCACTAATTTATGCATTTTTGGTTGTGTCTTGTATGTGCTCTGACTATATATAGATTGAACTCACAACCTTAATGTGGATGCTCTAAACACCTAAGAAACCCAGTCAAGACAAGGCAATTCTGTTTTTAATCTTTCAAGGTAATTCCTGTTTCCCACAGTGGCTGCACCAATCTGCATTCTCACCAAGAGTACATGAAAGTTCACTTTTCTGTACACTTTTCCTCACCAACATTTATTTGTTGATTTAATGATAGCCATTCTGACAGATGTAAGGTGATATCTTATTATGATTTTAACTTGCATTTCTCTGATGATTAGTGACATTGAGCATCTTTTTATGTGTTTGTTGGCCAACAGTATATCCTTTTTAGAGAAGAGACTATTCAGTTTCTTTGCCTATTTTTAAATTGGATTGTTTGATTTTTTTTTGGTGGTGTTTTATGTTCTTTATAAATGTTGGATATTAACCTCTTAATCAGATGTATCATTGGTGAATACATTCTCCCATTTAGTAGGTTGTCTTTCCACTTTGCTGTGCAAACTTTTTAGTTTTTAGTTTGATGCAGTCCTATTTGTTTTTTCTTCTTGTTTCCCTTGCCCCAGGAGATACATCAAAAAAAATATTGCTATGAGAAATGTATAAGATTTCACTGTCTATGTTTTCTTCTAGTATTTTTATGGTTTTGAGTCTTACATTTAAGTTTTTAATCCATTTTGAGTTTATTCTTGTATGAGGTGTAAGAAAGTTGTCTAGTTTCAGTTTTTGTACATATCTGTCCAGTTCCCAAATCCATTTATTGATGAGACTATAATTACTCCATTGTATGCTTTTGCCTCCTTTGTCAAATGTTAATTGACAGTTAAGGTGTGGGTTTATTTCCGTGCTCTCCATTTTGTTCTGTTGATCTCATATGTCTGTTTTTATGCCAGTACCATGCTGTTTTGAATACCATGTAATAGTTTGACATCAAGTATCAGGATTCCTCTTTGTTCTTATTTCTCAATATTTCTGTAGCTGTTTTCAGGGCCTTTTGTGGTTCCGTATAAATCTTTGCATTCTTAGCTCTAGTTCTGTAAAATATGTCATTGGAATCTTGACAGGAATTGCACTGAATCTAGAGATTACTTTGAATGATATGGAACATTTTCTTGATGTTAATTTTTTCTGTCCGTGAACATGTTATATACTTAATTGTGTCTTCCTCGGTTTCTTTCTTCAGTGTCTTATAACAGTCCCAATGCAGGTCTTTTACATCCTTGGTTGAATTTATTCCTAGGTATTTTCTGATGCAATTATAAATGGGGTTGTTTCCCTTATTTCTCTTTCTCATAGTTCATTATTGGTGTATAAAAAAATCCAATTGATTTCTGGAGATTCATTTTGTTTCCTGCCACTTTACTGAATTAATTAATCAGTTCTAGATTTTTTGGTGGAATCTTGAGGGTTTTCTGTATTCAGTATCGTGTTATCTGCAAATACTGACAGTTTTACTTCTTCCTTTTCAATTTGGATGCCTTTTATTTCTTCTTGTCTGATTGGTGAGGCTAGGACTTCCTGTGCTATGATAAATACAATTGGTAAAAGCAGATATGCCTGTTTTGTTCCTGATCTTAAGGGAAACAATTTTAGTTTTAACCTATTGATGTTGGCTGTGTGTTTGTCATATATTACCTCTATTATGTTAAGGTATGTTTCCTCTAATCCCTCATTGCTGGAAGTTTTTATCATAAATGGTGCTGGGTTTTATCAAATGCTTTTTCTGCATCTATTGTGGCCAGCAACCGCCTCCTTATGTGGCTTGTGGAAGTGGTTGTGTGGTGCTGCAATGTGGCCTTTGACTGTCTGCTGGGTGTGCAGGGTCCTGAGTTTCCCAGGTGGCGCAGGCCAAGGTCAGCCTCCACCTGTGTTCAGACTAGGGTCCCTTGGCGTAGCCTTAGGTGATCTGCAGGTGACTGCTGCTAGTACCGGCCGGCAGACACTCGGGGAGAGGTACTGGGGCTGGGCTCAGCTGCTGCTTGTTTAGTGGATTTAGGAAGATCTGAAGATTTTGCCTAGCCTAGCCCTTCACATGGAAATACCACTGTTACTACGTAGGAGGGTTCCTCCGTGGGCCTGTATGTTGCATGGGGCAAACCTTCAGGTAATCGCCTGAGTAGGGCTTACTGTGTGAGCTAGGTAAAGATTCAGATATGGTGCCACTGCGCTGTGGCTCTGTGTGGGAGACGGCTTAGAAAAGGTACAGTGGCCATTATCTACAGTTCTGTCTGGGACGAGTCTGTCGCCCATCTCTTGTCCGGGTACCAGAAACTTCAGTTCCTCCCTATATGCCACTGTTGCCCTTTAAGCTGCTGCCCTGGGGTTGGAGCCCAGAAGGAGTAAGTCTGGGTAAGTCCATGTGAGACCCTTTAAGAGCAAAGTCCTGAGACTCCCACTTTCTTCTCCTGCTCAGCCCCTACTGGTTTTTACAGCCAGAGGTTTGGGGACTTTTCTTTCTGGCACTGGAACTTTGAGAGGAAGGTTTGGTGTGGTGGGCAGGTTCCCCCACTCCTTAGGTAGCCCTCTGCATGTTCCATGTAACTGCCTTCTCCCGTACGTCCCTCCTACCTGTCTGGACGAATGTACTTTCTTTAATTCTTTAGTTGTGGGACTCTCATACAGCTCAATTTTCAGATAGTTCTGAATGATGGTTGTTCTCCATTTTAGTTGTAATTTTGCTGTACTTGTACAAAGAGGTGAGCTGCATTTACTGACACCTGTATCTTCAATAACTATAGCTGCCATTTTATTCTTTGTTACTATGTTTTTCTGCTTTTTTCTTCCTCTTTTTCTGGATGAAGATCCTTTAACATTTCTTGTAAATACCTTAAATGCAGTCTTTGGCTTATTGGAGTCAGTTTGCATATACATATATGTTTTGAAGGGAAAATATATTTCCAGGGAGAAGATAGCTAGTCAAATAAATTCTATCAAGAATCTTTCCTGGTTCCCCAGCCTTACCAGACTGCCCCTCGTAGTCAGTTCATGTGTGTGCTTCATTATGCATCAGTTATACTGGGTAACAGTTGCTAAAGTAAAGCTGTAATTAAAGCTTTTAAGTACTTCAGTAGAGAATTTAATTTTGCTTTTGTGGTAAAGGAAGGGTATTCAAATAGGGCAGTATTTGCCCTAGAGATTGGGAATAGTTATAACAACAAAACCAACAGAGCATGCATTCCTCTTCCTCCCATTACTACCAAATGAAAACATGTTTATAAGATGAAGGATAGATAACCCATTTTCTTCATGATTATCATTAGTTCCTATTGTTTCTCCTCATTCTCCAATATTTTTCTGTAAGTTAAAATTGATTTGCTTAAAGCCTAGATAAAATGGCAGTATAGAAGTAGTGTCTGCTCCAATCTGGTCATGCTTTGGGCTATGTAAGCACTAGTGAAGGCAACTAGGTGGAGTCAGGACTGATTGCATTGAACTCAAATTGTGAGGTGCCTGACTACCTTTATCTAATGTTTTTATTTTCTTGAAATCATGAATGGCTCCAATGTGCATGTGGGTGTGTGCATGGCTGTGTCTGTGTTTGTGGTGGTTAGACTTAGCTGTGCGTGGAAGAGCCCTGGGAAGGAAGTTGACACTGACGCTACTTAATGGAGAACTATTCAGGCCTGGCCATACACTCCAGCCAACTTGTTCCTCCTAGCCTCAACCCATACAGCTGTGCAATGCAGCGGAAAAAGGGATCTACTCATAAGGTAAATTGTCCTTTTATTTTAGCCTTGTTTGTTTTCCATATCTCTATGAAAAGCATATCACTTCCTAGAGCCTGACACAATAATTCCATCATGTCTACTGGAAAGCCCTTAAAGAACAGCTACCCAACTAGGAAGACATAGCAGTCTTTAAAAAACAATTAGCCTTCCTCTCCTCTTTTCTCTAAAAACAACAACAACAACAACAACAACAAAACAATTAGCCCTGGCTGGTGGCACAGTAACTAAGGTGCCAGCCTGCGAACCCAAAGATTGCTGGTTTGATTCCCAGCCAGGGCACATAACCAGGTTGCAAGCCAGGTCTCCAGCCAGGTCCTTAGCTGGAGGCAGGTGAAAGGCAACCATACATGGATGTCTTTCTCCCCCTCTGCCTCCTTTTCTTCCCCTCTCTCTGAAAATAAAATCTTTTTAAAAACCCCAATTAGTCAGGATATGCTAATCTTGAAAGAGCTTATCAGTTCTAACATCTTTTATTACAAATGCTTCAGGAAAGAATGCGGTATATTGTTTTAAGAGGCTAAAAAGATGATTGAAGAGTAAGAATCTAGATGGTCTAACCTGATTGGTAGTACATCATTGAAGCAGACATCACAAAATTCAATAATCACAGTGATTTGGTTTAATTTACAAAAATGTGTAGAGAAAAAACAATTTAAGTTCTGAAAAGGAAATTGCTTCAATTTAAAGTTTTTCAGTGAAGCACATTGAAAGAATAACAGTGTAATTAACACATTTCTTTGGCTGACAAACCATCATACTTGATTTTGTTATATGAATCCAGCCTGTGCTAAGAATTTTGTAACATATACAGGGTATGTATGATCAATTGGCAATAACTTTGCATCTCCTTATTTCACTTATTATTAATTTTGTGCTTATTAATTTTGAAAAACTGTTTCTAAGGTTATGCTTTAACATCATTGTTTCAGTTATAAAGTATTAAATTCTGAGGGCAACCAGCATGTTGAAGGAATATGATATTAGAGCAACCATAGTTTCTGGACTGCATGTAGGGTGGACTGCGTGCATGCCAAACTACTAAAGAAATTGTGGACTTTAATCACATCCCTTTACATACAGCTGACAATGTGAAGAAGGTGTATGATGCTAATCCTGATGTTGCCACACCAACAAGGAAAATGCACAAGGTACGCATGGACTGCACAAGTCCAGATATTATATACAGAATCCAAGAGATCCTCAGTGGAGATCCAGGATGTTTACCTTGATGTTTTGAGAGAAGTATCTGTACCATGAATGAAGCAAATTGCAAATGGACTTCATTTTTTCTTCTAACAAGATGGTGCACCAGCACATAATGCCAAAAAGATGTGAGAATTTCTCAGTGTCAGTGTTCCTGAATTCTGGTCAAAGGAAATCTGGCCACCTAGTTCACCAGATGCAAATCCTTTAGACTATTACGTATGGAGCATTTGTGAAAGAGAAGTTAATAAACTACTTCATTCCAATAAAGAGGCTATAAATCTAAGATTGAAAACATGATGCTGTCCATGGATAAAGAAAAGTTAATGAAAACGTGCTCAAGATTCTAAAGTCAAATTGAGTCTTATTGCAGCAAATGGAGACTTTTTTGAACAATTTAAAAAATAATGACTATGTTTATGTACTTACATAAAAGAATAAATTTATTTCAAAATATAACACTTTCGTGGTATGTTATTTATTAAAATTTTGCCAATTGATCATGTGTACCCTGTACTCTTTCATGAAAGAGAAAGTTTAATTTTGACCCAGGGTGATATAACTTCCTGATCCTTCACTGTCAGAGAATTTAGATACAATTATAGGAAAACGATGCTGTTCTGAAAGCTGCATGGCAAACAGAAACAAACTACATTTTTAGAATAGATATAGTAATATGTGGCAGTGTAAGCTCCTAGTACTCTCTCTAGCTTTTGGTTTAGGAAATTCTGTCAAAACAAGCAGTAGCCATGCTTCTGGTCTCCAATCATTCTTTGTAAATGCAGTCACAGCAAGAGGCTCCATGACTTGATTTTGGGGAAAGACAAGGGCATGTCCTCTTCATTATTTGATAATGTAAGAACAGCTAGAGGCCAGTATTTCCTGAGTCATCTGCCCCTGACTAGGCCAAGCTTTGTAAGTATTTCTTGATTTAGAAGTGAGAGGATTGTCAACCTTCTTCTCTTAACATACAGCCCGAAAGTAAATATTTTAGACTTTACAAGCCATTTGGTATCCATCAGAACTATCCAGTTATGTATACTGTCTTGGTGCAAAAGCTGCTATTGAAAATATGTAAATGCTGTTTCCTAAGCAAACTGAAGATTTCTCCACTACCTACATTTTGCAGTCTTTTTAGTTCCTAGACCTGATTTCCAACCAACAGCAAGGTGGGAAGCATTGATCATTCTGGGAAGAAACAGTACAGTATCCTTGTATGCTTTCTGTATGTAAATGTGGGTTAGATTTGAAAAACAACTGTGAGATAAATGACTTGAAATAAAACAAGGCTCAGAGAGGCTCACTGTAAGAATTAGCTATGTTTAGAGGCAGCGTGAAAACTGGTTCAAAAACAGGACTGAATCACTGTTTCAAGATCCTGGTTGATACTTAGTACTGCAGGGTGAGCAGCAGCCACAGGGCTCCTTTCTTCAATCCTACGTGATGGAGACAAGCTCCCTCAGTGGAAAGGCAGACTGGCCCTCAGAGGGCGGCCCAGGGAAATGGAATGGTTGGTTTGGTTGGTTGAGGAAGGGGTTAAGACTAATTATAAATGGCTGTTGTTAGGGTTACTATTTATTGAACATCTGTACTAGGCATTGTATGAACAAAATCTAATGTATTCTTTGTTTTATTTTTCCATCATCATTTACCCCCCCCATACTGTCTTCTATCTCACCCCCACTTGCACTTTCCACTGTTGTCTGTGTCCATGAGAACATACTCTAATTTAATCTTCACAGTTGCTCTTTGAAGTGAATATCGGGAGCCCCGTTATGTTGAAAGGAAAGCTAAGCTTAATAGTGCCAAAGGCTTGCTTCCACTAAAGCAGAAGGAAATCATGGACCTGAATTGCAACAAATTCAAAGTGGAAAATAGTACACCTGTGCTGTTGAAGGTTTGACAGTGCCTGGGATGACAGTTTACAGAGTCAATCATCTTAACCAACAAAAGTTGGAGCAGAGAACAAGGACCCTGAGGGGAAAGGACTTTGCAAGGGCTGTCAGTTCAGAGAAATAATTTAGCTCAATCAGTAATTAGGTTGTTACATAAATATTTTGTAGAGCACATGGAGTAGGGTAACCAGATGTCCTAGTCTGCCAGGATTTCTTGGAACACAGGACTTTTGGCACTACATCCTGGAAAGTTCTAGCTAACTAAGAAGGAAGTTATGGGTATATAGGTGCTTGGGGCTGTGCTGAAGCTGGTTCATAACTGCTCGTGCGAGCAAATTGTAAAATAAGACTTTTACAAGCCATCTGTTAAACAAGTATTATTAAAAAATAAATTATAAGGGGGAACCTTATAATTTTTAAGCCCAGGCTGGTGACTCAGTGGATAGGCCCCAGCCTGCAAACCTAAAGGTCTCTGGTTCAATTCCCCAGTCAGGGGACATAACCAGGTTGCATTCAGTGACATCTTAGCTTAAAATGGGAAATAAGGTGTTTTGTTATTTGTATAGAAAGTTGGTGGGGAAAATGTTAATGCAGATTAAAGTTCAAAGTATATGGTGTCTCTCACTGTTACATTGTGTATAATATAACAGAAAAGATCAATATTTTTCAGTATTTGAGAACTGTTATTTTCTCAGCATCATGGACAAATAAGTGAAGTTTCAACATAAGCTCTTACTGTCTCACTCTCATTTTACTCATTAAACAAAGATATCAAACAACAATCATGTTGCAGGTACATTGTTCATCAAATGAAATTGTAAGTTGGCAATAAATGCAAAATGTTGGCCAAAAAGATAATTAATTGGCTATCTGGAGATAATAATGAGTACTTTTATTTATAAATTGTGTGCCATACATCCTTTATATTGGTATAATTTATGGTAAACTTTTTGTATTTATAGATCTATAGCTATAGATATGAGAGCTTGTTGTTAACTATTTCTTAGCACAACACCTCATAAAGTGGTATGTATAGCAGCAGCAAGAAAAACCTGACCCCAGTAGCTAGTGGGTTTCAGTTTTGGATCTGCAGGCTGTTTTCATTACATTCATAGAAATGACTTAACTATGAATGTAGGCAAGTGTGTACCACCCCATGGGTTCAAGCAGAAGGGAGTCTTGCAAAGAAAGTCCACTTAATAAATAACATTGAAGACAGCTGTCTTCAAGGTACTTATGCTCTTCATTGATCCCAGGTTATATAATCATGTTCTGAAGTGATGTTTTCATGCCTGAGAGTCATCTGTGGTTGGTCCATTTAAGCCACAGTATAGGCCACTTAATATGTAAGTTCCATTCAAGGGGAGGCTGAGTCCCCAAGACACATTCATTATAGGTTCACAGTGCCATTGCATTGGATGCATGAATAAATGATTGAATGAGAGAATTTGATTTTTTCATCCTTTCTTAGTGTTAAAAAGCCATGATCTTTCATTCCTAAGATTTCCTTGTGAAGGCAGGGGTACAGTACATCATTTTTATAATACTAGCATACTATTATCCACGTAAGTTAGAGCTGGGCTTAATCACATGTTCTTCCTATTTACCTTGAGTGACAGAGCAAGAGACTTGATCTGGTGTTGAAAGTAGCCTACTTTGAGAATAAAATTTCTTTGTACTTTTGTATGTATACCTAAAAATTCACTTTGACCTTTCATTTCTTCCAAAGAGCACCACATTTGTATTAAAGAATCCATTAAGAGTTGTGATAAGATGCATAAGCTAGTTTTTCCTCTGTGTTCAAATTAAAAATGCTGACTTTGTTCTAAAAGACCTTTGTCACATGCACTTGATATGTACTTCAGGATTCCATGTAAGCCTGTTTGAGAAATTTTAGCCCTGGCTGGTGACACAGTGGATAAGGTGCCAGCCTGTGAACCCAAAGGTTGCTGGTTTGATTCCCAGCCAGGACACATAACCAGGTTGCAAGCCAGGTCTCTAGCCAGGTCTGTAGCTGGAGGCAGGTGAAAGGTAACCAACCATACATTGATGTCTCTCTCCCTCGCTGCCTCTCTACCTTCCCCTCTGTCTAAAAATAAGAAATAAAATCTTAAAAAAAAGGAGAAGTTTTACATAGGAACTTATAAAATTCTCTTTGGATAATTTATGGCAATAAACTTTCTTCTTTAAACATAATCTTTTATAAGGTTTTACATTTTAGGTAAAACAAAAATATTTTACATTTTAGGTAAAACAAAAATATTTCCTCAAATATTCATAAAAATACAAAACATTTCATGATAAATCTATTTTTCTGAAGGTGTTTAAAGACTACTAAATTTGAATTATATTTTCAATTTTATTTTACTATTCAAATAAGTTAATTATATTCTAACAGGTCAATTAGATACCTATTAAAATAAGATATTTTGAATTCTTTGAATGCTTTCCATTATTTCATTCTTTACTTAATTTAATTGCTTAAACATTAAACTTAAACAACTAAAGAAAAAATGTGATACTAAATTACTACAACATATCCCAGAGCCAGTTACTGACATTCTTTATGGTAAAGTTAAGCAATATTACTGCAATACTTTTACATTCTTGTTTCTTTGGTGATCATAATTTTCTCAGTGATTTTTGGAAGCCCAATGTGCCAAGAATAGCAAATAACTATTCACAAACACAAGTGGCCTAGATTATTTCTTAGCACAAATTTCCTTTAAATTGTGAGTATTAAGTTTTAGATGTAGGTAACCATGTCATTTTGGGTCTTTCCATGCTATTCAGGAGAATTTTCTTTAAAACATGCTTTTGATGGACCCTTTTTTCTTTCTTGTCTTTTTTTTTTTTTTAATTAAGGCACAAAAATTTATGGTACCTCAATCTCAGTGGACATATTGAAACTAAAAGGCATAAACCTGTCCTCAGCTTTCTGATAAGTCCATATGTATAAATTTAAAATTGTATTAAAACTGGAAATGCCTGCATTATCTTTTCATAATTCAGCCAGCATTTTGATTGAAAACTTTCCTGGAATCATGCTTGTCTTAACGTACTAAGAAAACAACATGAACCTATAATTTGTTAACCTGAAGCAATTTAAATAAATGACATAAATTTTTAATAAGGAAAAATAAGTTATAAAAATTAAATATAATTTGAAAGTCTTTTGGAAAATACTGTAAAACCAAATCCTTTCCATTTTTTCTAAGTACCAAGACCTAATTAAAACCATGGAGGGAATGTAATTATATAATGATTCCTATAAATGATAATTCAATAACAACTTCCAGAAGTACTGCTTGAATTAAAAAATAGAGATATAGAGAATCTGGAGGGACCATTTCTTTATTTACTTTTATAATTAATAGACTATTTTTAGAGCTGTTTTAGATTTAAAGAAAAGTGAGTAGATTAGAAAGGTTAATAGCAGTGCTGTTTATAATAGTCAAGTGCTGGAAACAGCCTAAGTGCCCATCAGTGGATGAATGAATCAAAAAATTTTGGTACATTTACACAATGGAATACTACACAGCAGAAAGAAAGAAGAAACTCCTACCCTATGCAACAACATGGATGAAACTGGAAAGTATTATGCTTAGTGAAGTAAGCCAGTCAGTGAAAGACAAATACCATATGAGCTCACCCATTACAGGACACTAATGAATAAAACAAACAAACAAGCAAAACAGAACCAGATACATGAATGCAATGACTAGACCTACAGTGGGCAGAGGGGATGGGTAGAGGAGAGGAGCAGGCAATGAAGAGGAGCAGTTTAGTCAAGGAACTAGCATGGAAGAACCATGGACATGGACAACAAGTGGGATTGACTTTGTAGGGGAAGAGGGGGAAAGGGGAAGAGGAGAGAAAGGAGGGGAAATGGGATTGATGTAAACAATTAAATTTTTAAAAAAGATTAGAGGTAGGTATTTTCACTCTGGTAAATTCATAAAAAATGAAGTTTTAAAAAAATGTAACATTTAGAACTACCGAAATAATTTCTGAAGCTTTTTCACGTGCAGCACCTGCTGTTAATGTCTCTGAATGTGGTTGATGTTTGCAGGGCTATTATTTCTGTTTAAAACCCTCATCATTTAACAATTTTAGGAATTGAACTTCAGATAACCTACAATATCTCAGAAAAAGTTGATAATTTATAAAACTACCACAAAAAAATCATGGCACCATTAATTCTAAACTAATCTATTTAAATAAAATTCATACTTTCTTATTTTAAAATATTTTGATAGGGGCATCAACAAAGCCAAAATACAGTGCAATCTATCTAACTTCATGTGATATTTAGAAATATACTGTAGAATTTCTTTCTTAAAAATTCAATTTACTGGGATGACATTGGTTAATAGATTCTAAAAGTTTTAAGTGTACAATTTTATGAGAAGTCATCTGTATAATACATTTGTGCCCACCACCCAAGTCAAATCTCCCTCCATCACCACATATTTTAACCCACTCTACCCTTTCCTAACCCCCTACCCCATTTCCCCTGGTCTACCACACTGTTTTCTGCCTGTGAGCTTTGTTTGTTTCTTGTTTGTTCATTGGTTGCATTCAGTTTTATATTTGATATACAAGTGAAATCACATGGATGGTTCTTAACATTTTCAGTCTGACTTATCTGATATACAAGTGAAATCACATGGTTCTTAACGTTTTCTGTCTTATTTCAGTTAGCATATTATCAAGATCCATTCATGTTGTCACAAATGGCAGAATTTCATCTTTTTTTATGGCTGAGCAATTTTCCATTGTACCGCATCTTCTTCATCCAATCATCTATCAAAGCACACTTCATTTTTTCATGTATTGGCCACTGTGGCTATGCTGTGATGAACATAGGGGTGCATATATCTTTGCAAATTTTTTCCTAGCAGTTGATAGGTGGAGAAGCATTTGCAATCAACTTTTAAAAATGCGTATCTTCCGATAGATGCTTATAAGATTTTCCCTGAGAATTGCGATAGTAAAATATTTACTTATTTAATTATGTGTTTGTGTGTACCTGTCTGTGAAAGAGAGATACAGTATTTTCCTCTCTATAAATAATCTTAATTGATTTGCTTATATACAATTTTCAGCAAAGTAAGCCTACATTTTTACAGTAAAATTCTTTTTGGCAAGTATTTTAATGTTTTTTCCAATTGGTTTAAAATTTATATAATGCTTTACCAAACACTTTAAATCAGTTTAAGCAAATTCAAAATAATCACTGTCAGATTTTATATTTGTTTTCAAATACAAGAAACTTTATTGCAAGTAAACTAAATAAATAAAAATGACACGTGTCTAAGGTGTCCTCATACAAGTAACTTTAATGAGTGGAACTCACAGAATTTTAGCCAGTCAGCTTGGAGAGGAAGAACTCAGCCACTGAATATCCTGATCAATTTTAGTCAAACATATAAGACTTACATGGGCTGGAAATGATTCAGTTTTGTCTTTGGCTAATTTAACAAAATAACACTCTTTGAATAAAGTTACATTATCTACATCTTCCTGAGTCAATTTTGGTTATCTTATTTTTACTAGAATTCATTTAATTCATGATTTCAAACATATTCATAAAAATGATAATATGAGCTATTTCAGATCATTTAACTTTAAAAACTTTAGGTTTATAAAGTTATATAGTACAGTAAAATTCACCCTTTTTAGGTAAATCATTTCATAACCTTAGAAAAACCTATATAGTAATGTAACCATTACCTCAATGAAGATACAGAATATCTTCACTATTGTCTCACCAACAACCCCTCACAACCACTGATTTGATTTCTGCTTTGCATTACTTCAGGATACCATAGCATTGTTACTTTTATCTTTATTGGATTCTTACTTTTTTTAACCTCAGGTTATTATTCTAATTGCTTTGAATTTAAAAATTTTTGTTTTCAATTTTTCTTAAGTAACAGGGGCAAGTGAAGATATAACCTTTATTTGTACACTATATTTTGTTAAAGAAAATACTGTTACTATCTACTGCTTTGTTACTTTTTATTTATTGTATCTGAAAGTTTAAAATATTTAAGTTAAATATATTGGTGTGACATTGGTTAATATATGTTTCAAGTGTACAATTCTATGATACATCATCTGCATATTGCAATGTATGCCCACAACCCAAAGTCCAATGTTTTTTCCATTACCCTATATTTGACTCTCTTTACCACTCCCCAACTCCCCTTCCAAAAACTCATAGACACAAACAACAGTATGGTGGTTATCAAATTTTACTTTAAAAAAAGAACCCCAAAGAGGAAACTGTTAGTGCTTCTCAGCACCAAACTTCCTGTTGAATCCTCTCCTTCACTGTGGCTTCTTCCATCTCTAAACTCAGCTCTTCAGGTATTCCCTGTTCTTGTCCATTGCTACACCTTCACCATCTAACCCTTTGAGACCCCCTCAACTTTGCTGTAAGAAATCCCTTTTTGTGGTAAACACCCTACCTTCCCACTTTAATTTTTTCTCTTTCTTTTTCTGCTGATGTAGTCAAGGGATGACTTAGGATGACCATACCAATTCAATAATTAATTATCTTAATCAGTATTTAATCACCCTTCACCTTAAGACCACTCCTTACATTTTATATAAATAATCATAATGTGTCATGAGACCCAAGTTTCCTACCAAGATTTCAGGATAGAAACATTAAATTTCAGAGCCACAGTTACTCTTAAATTTACTAATTTAATTTCCTTTTACAGTAGAAGCCTAAATGCAGAGTTTTCTAATACCGCGTGAGGTTCAGTGAGTAGGGAGGTTTGCCCAATTGCAACGCCTGTTGAGTTTTAGAGTTTACATCACTAACTTTCATGAAATCAGATTTCCTCTTGGAACAAATCCCCTCTCTTTCTGAATCTTTTTCTGTGTCAAATTTTCGTTTCTCTTGGGTCACTTTCTATTATCTTGATGACTGTGGCATCCCCATGGATGCCCCATGGAACATGCAAATTTCACAGTCCCACCTCAAATCTCATGTAAATCATCTGAGCTATTTCAGCTATTTGCCAACATAGTCAACCATTGAATTTTATGGTTACTTGAAGAAATTTTACCTACAGAATTACAAAATCTTGATAATCACACCTAACTTAACCTATTCCTCTCTCATTCTTTTATTCTTCTCATTGATTTTTTAAAATCATTTTTCTTCTAAGAAGGTCCCATAATTTTCCCAACTCTCTTCTGGGATTTAGGTCTAATCCCAAAACAGGAGATCTCAGCAAATAGTTCTATTCAATAGTCTAAGGCTTCACAATTCCTGCTTTTCACTTAAGATCATTTGCTTGTCTGCTACTTTGCACTTTGGGAAATTTGTTGTATCATTGTTCACATTCTCCTGCTTCTTCTTTAGTTGTTCCTTCTCTGATACAGTGATCCTCAGAATTTGCTATTCTAAAATTGTTGGCATAGCCATAAATGATAGAAAGACTACAACCAAAGGAGATAGCATTAGGTAGAAATTTGTTTGGATTGTATGGCTGGTTTTATATATTCTACATATCATTCATTTACCTTCTGACTTAATATCTTCACGTATATATATACACATGTATGTGTATATATATATATCATCTGCATATGAATATACTGCTCATGAATATATAGTTTGCATATTAATCTATTTTGTAAATTCTGGGAGCATGTGCATATTATCAATTTGGCTCCTTTTTTTTTTCAATAAAAGCAGGTAAGATGTGTAATTTCCAGAAGTAAAATTTCTTTACATTATCAGCTCCATGAGGGCAAGTGCACTATTGACCTTGTTATCCATTCTATCATAAAGATAGACATCATAGCAACGTTCTCCTTTGAAATATGTCAATGAAATGAACAGTGGAAAGGATTTAGATTGTGATCAAGGTAAATCTCTTTTCCCATACACTCCACAAATTAACTTTACTATACAGTATTTGTCCTTTTATGTGCCCTAATGCCTATAAAATATGGAAATATATAGTTTTGATTCATGGGCCTTTTTCAGGGCTTTTTCTTGGACAACACTGCTTTACACATTTACTTATTTGAAAGATCTGCCTTAAGTTTTTAACTGTGTTTAGTACATTAACTTTTCATAACGTATCAACAGGTAAGGAAAATATAATGACAGTACTTTTTTAGGATGTTATTTACAGATATTTCAGTAATTTTTAGATTAGTATTAGATGTAAACTTAAAATTGGAAACATGGTTCCCAAAGACACTAATAGCTTTATCATTCATAATTTTTCTATAGCATTTTATTTTTTCTAATCAAATAGTCAAATATTAGGTTCGTTTTTTAAAAAATAATTTTATTTTTTAGTTGAATTTTGATGAGCATTTGGTCAATAACAATCAAGTTTAGGCTTTTATTTTTTTCCTTTTGAGAAAAGATTTAAGAAGCTCTAGGGCCAGAAATTTTGAATCCACAGATTATGGTATAGATGTGATCTTCAATAACAAAAATAGTTTGGATAGAGTTCAGTAATATACAGAAGCTTTCATAAAGAAAACTTTTTTGTCTTTTTGTAAATTTAACGATTCATTAATATATTAAGATTACTTCCAAGGGTGAGCTGACTTTATCTTTATAAATGGAGCAAAAACAAAGCAATGAGAGAAATGGTTGAAACTACTACACAGGTCTCAGTTCCACATATTCTGCCCCATAGGGTGGAGTGCCATCTGCACTGCAAAACCTGTATATGGTGGCGGCACCTGAGACAACTGAGTGTATAGAGTAAGCTCAAGGAAAACCAGAAAGGTATATGGGTCCATGAAATAAAGAAGTTTAATAAATGAATGAGAAGCTGAAACAAACTATTATGAGATTGATCGTGGCATTACATACACAGATTTAGAAACCCCAACTTTAGGAGAAGTTATTGAACACTTATTTCTAAGTCTTTTTCTACTTTATGAAATAGGACTAATAGGGTTGTGGTAATGATTCATAAAAATAATAATTTAGCATCATCTTTATTATGGGTTTATGAGAAGTACAGTTGATAAGAGTGGTCCAAAATCATGTATTACTGATGGATGGGCATAATAGGAATACTGAAAGTTTTAGAAAATTTGCCTGCATTGTTAATATTTTACATTTTTAGGTATTTAACAGTTTTCATAAACTGTCATTAAATTTCAGTGTTTTTCTAAAGACATCATAAGTCATCTCTGACCCATTGTTTCTTTTCATTTGAACCAAATACTCTTTTCTCTTTTCCGTTGCTTAGAGATGCACAAAAATCACAGGAATCTGAGGAATTACTGAGAAGTGCAAAAAAAAAAAAAAAAAAAAAAAGCTTCTTTTTATCTGTTCTCTGAAGTTTTATGAAAGCACTGTTTTGACCAGGTGGCATATTGATGGGAATATCAACAAGTGAACAATGCAAATGTGAGATAACCTGTACTTTTTCCTACAGAAATCAAAAGAAAATAGTATGTAAAGAAGGATTGGAAAGTAAAGGAATAAATTTGTGGAGATTATGTTCATAGAAAGTTGCATATTTAGGGAGCAGGATTTTTATTTTTATTTATTTATTTAAAGATTTTATTTATTATTTCCAGAAAGAGAGGAAGGGAGAGAGGCAGAGAGGGAGAAAGGGAGAGAGACATCAATGTATGATTGCCTTTTACCTGCCTCCAGCTATGGACCTGGCTGGAGACCTGGCTTGCAACCTGGTTATGTGCCCTGGCTGGGGAATTGAACTAGTGATCTTTGGGTTCGCAGGCCAGAGGATTTGTATTTTTATTAAGTTCCTGTGAATTTCATTTCTGGTTCAAATTTTAACTGTTGTTCTATTTCACTCATTCTTAAACTATTTGTTAAAGAAAGTAGTGCAAAAGTTACTAATTCTAATGTTTCTTATTTATAAAACAGGTAATTAAAGTATACTTTTTATGACTGATCATGAAAAAATTTCCTTTTAAACAGAACAGTTGGAACAGTGAATATCTACCAATTTACATCACAAAAGGATAGAATATGTGGCTAAAAGGACAGTAGTAGAGAATATTAATAACTTCTGTACTTGTTAGTGCAAGTTATCTGACTTTCTAGTATTGATGCACTGTTTTATATACATGTTCTTTATTTAAACCATTGTAAAGAAAAATTATAACTTACATATAGATTTAGGATTATCTCCTTGTAAGAAGATAATATTTATAACATACATTATTATTCATCTACAATTTACTCAGTAATCTTGGAATACTTTTATTTTTTTTTCTATCTTGAAAAGGAACTGAAACTTTGGAAAAAGAATGGCTTGAAATTTAATGTCTAAGAACGATGAGTCCAGCTCACTCTTCCTTTTCGTTAACTCTTCACTGAGTTTCGCTCTCTCAGCTCATGTATCATCATTTAGATTTTACCCCTATATTCAGTTTTATTGTTTTTTCATTAGAAATGTGAAAAATCACTCAGGGTGTTCATTATTGTATGTCATATTTAATACTACTTTTTGAAATATGTAGGTTGGCTTTTAAGGAAAGGACTACTTCCACAACTCATTTTAGGAGAAAGTATAACTAAAAACTACATTAGGTTAAGTCACTTAAGAGGCTGCAGTAAAAATGGTGTCACAGAGCACAGGTGTGTTTCTTTTTGTAAGGGCTGCTCTTACAAATAGCCCCTGCTATTGAATTGATTATAAAGACAAGTATAAACAACAGGTTGACTGTGTATCCAAATTGATATAATTTTCCTTTAGATGTGCTGTTTGGAAAATTATGGAGTAAGCAGAAGTCAAGCAGTTCATTAGTATTATCCTTTAAATAGTAATCATTAATGATTACAGGAGGCATTTCCAATGCTCATATAGCTTCAGCTCAGCTCCGAGGAAGCACTGCGAACGGTTATTGTAGGGATGATGGCTTTCCACATCAGGCTCCTGCGTCTCTCTGCTTGGGTGCCTGAGGACTTCCTCCCACACTGTGGAGATTTTAATGTAAATAGCCCAAGAAAGCAGAATCATAGAGTAATATCTGGAATTGAATTACTCATCAGTCAAATGGCAGCAAAGAAAATTTTTGATAGTAAGTGGAATGAGAGGTAATTACTGTTGGCTGTGATAGCATCCTTCTTCCTATGAACCTCATGAGTGATAAATTAAGATGACGTTTAGATGGAAGAGGAAGTAGCAGCTTATGCAATAACTCTAGCAATCGAAAGATGTAAGGGCAGTGGCAATTTGAAGGACTGTGCCCTTGGCTGGTTTTTGTTAACTGCCCCAAACCTTTTGAAGAAAGATAATAAGAGGATCAGAGTGCCAAGTCTTTACTCAGCACATGCTCAGAAAGCCAGAAGATGTACATGGCAGCATTGAAAGATATTCTTATCTCTTAAAGCAGGAGAGACAGTCTGCTAAAAAATTAGGTCCAGGATTTGATCATAAGAGTGGTGGAGCTATAAAGTAGGTGTAATGGATCTACTTTATATCTACATTATAGATGCCTTGGATGTCACCTGTACTAATGTGGAGACCTGATGAAACAAATGAAACCCTCAAACATTTGACCAGACAGGAGATATTTAATACAAATGAACATTCTGGGGTGGCAGGAGCAGCCTCTAGAAAATACCCACATTCACTTTCATTGGTGCCTTAGAAAAACTTTTTTTTTCCTGGAAAAACTGAGTGATGAATGCCAATTATAAGCTATGCGTAGAAGCCAGAGGTCCTCTTTGGTAGCATCCAAAGAGGCTAACGTAGTAGGAGAGAATAGCAACCTGAGAATCAGACCCAGGTCCTAATTATGGGTAAAAAAACAATGGCCAAAAAAGGTTAAGTGGGAGTCGAACCAGCAACCTTTGGGTTTGCAGGCTGGCACCTGTCTGCTGAGCCATAAGCTAGGGCTAATTTAATCTTTACTGTATTTTTTCCATTACCATTTGGCTCCCTTATACCCCTCTCCCCAAGCAATTACCACACTGTTGTCCATGTCCGAGTCCTTTATCCTTTTCGCTCAATCCCTACCTCTAACTTCCCCCACCCAGCTGCCATCCTGCTTTCCATCTATGAGTCTGATTTGCATTGTCCTAATAGCTAGTGAAGTTGAGCATCTTTTCATGTATCTGTTGGCCATGTGTATGTCTTCTTGGGAAAAGCGTTCAGGTCCTCTGCCCCATTTGCTACAAACTTTTTTTTTTTTTTTTAAAGAATACATCTTACAACCCTGGCCAGGAGAGTCAGTTGGTTAGAGAACTATCAATATACCAAAAAGTTTCAGGTCTTGATTCAAGATCAGGGCACATGTCTAGAATGGGACCTGGTCAGGTCCCATTCAGGAAGCAACTGATCTGTTTCCCTCTCACATCTATGTTCTCTTTCACATCAATGTTTCTCTCTCTTTCCCTCCCTTCCTTCCTTTTTCCCCTCTCCCTTTTTTGCTGTCCCTCTAAAACCAATGAACATATCTTCAGGTTGAGAATTAAAAATATACATATGTTTTAGCTTGATTCATTCTGAGTAAATTTTTATCTAGCACATAGTATACTTTTTCTTTTCTATTTCTAGAAAATTAAATTTTCTGGAGAGCATATGTACCTTATTTAATTTTCTTTTGGAGGGAGCCTTAAAATTGTGTGTTGGCTCTTCCTTTGCCTCTTTTCTGTTTTCTACAGTTTTCCCTCTAACCTTTTATGGTTTAATTTTCTAAACATTTTTCATTTCTGTGAGAGCTTTATCTTTTTTACTTCTAACTTCTGGCATTGTCAGATCATCTCTCTTTTAATGCTCACCTAATCTTGACTTGTTAGATTCTACACAATTTTGCTTTCTTTTACCCTCCTGACTTAATTTCCTATTCCTATCCCCTGATTTTTCTCAGTTCTAGGACACTGCTCCCTGGTTGTCTTAGAAAAGGACAGGCATGCTCTTGAGTGACTTGGCTGTTCTCTTCATAAAATAGTTTTCCCTCCAATGTCAACATTGCTCCCTATCTCTCTTCCTTCTGGTCTTATACCTGAAAGTCACAGGAAAGCCTTCTTGTTTACCCATCCACAACTTCATTCCTCTTCCAAAATTTCATATTCCCCTTTTTTTCCCTCTTTAGCTATTAACTCTACCTGTATACTCTTTCAGTTCTTTACCTTTTCCCAGTTGAATAAAAAAAATTTTACAAGGAAATTTTGTCTCTTTACTACCATATCTCCAGCATTTGACACAAGAGTTCATTAAATAATGTCAAACAAATGGATAAAGAAATTACAGATATTCTCAAATTCATTTTCTAAATATTTTATGTAAGTATTATTTTTGCCATCAGGTTAAAAATATGTAAATTTACTTATTTTTAGATGGAGGGGAAGAAAGGGAGAGAGAGGGAGAGAAACAGCAGTTTGAAACATTGATTAGTTGCCTCTCGCCCCCAACCAGGCCCACAACACAGCATGTGCCCTGACTGGGAATCAAACCAGTGACCTTTTGGTTCCCAGGCTGGTGTCCAGTCCACTGAGACACACCGGCCAGGGCTGCCATTAGAATTTTAACTTCAACAAGGGTTTTTTTAATAATCCAATTTTTTTCCTTATAGCTTGATATCACTTAATTTTATTGATGTAATATTTTTCCTATCCTTGCTGAAGTTAATAAACTATTTTAATATTTTCTTCTCATCATTGCTTTGTACTAGTATCCAACTTTCTTTAACGTAGTTTTTGTTTTTCCCTCAGAAAAAATGCGTGAGTCACTAAAATAGCCAACTAGAAGTTTTTGTGCGTGGTTGTTGTTTATAGATTGCTGGGTTTCATTGTATGATGTTAGAACCAAACCTTTGTTAGTGTCAAATAACCAACTTGTCATGCCTTTACGTTTTTTACTCCCTCTGGGGCTCATAAGTTTCCACAGAGAGGACTTCTCCTTGATGGTGCCCAAAATGCATAAATCTGACTGCTGATGTTCTCAGGCCAAATAGAGGATTGGTATTGCATCTCACTATTTAATATGACTAATTTTCTTAAATCTCCTTTTTTTAATAGGCTTTCCACATCCTCACCAGGAAACATGAGATTCCCAATTGTACATGTTCTTAGTTACATTTCTTCAGAGAAGAAATTCTGATTTTCCCCTGCATGGAAAAATCTTGTCATCCTACCCACTGGATAGGACAAAGGACCTGTAACCCAGATTCAAAGAGGTGTGTTTCCTCAAACTCCTTAATTGGTTAGTGGCTCTTTGGTATTAGTTTGTTCTATACCTTCTTCATGGTCAGTTTTGAATTTGGCTTTATGGTTCTCTCATCTAATATTTATATGTCTACCTTCCAGATTTCAAGTTTCATTTCTGTAATACCTTTTCTTCTTCATTCCTTTTGTTTATCCTTTTTTCCTCCCTTAAATCTGCCTAGTGTAATTTCAAGAGGGAGCAGAGACAAAATTTCAATCACTTCATTTTAATGGTGAAATTAAACAGTCCCAGTTTTGTATATTTAATAGACAATTTTTACTATACCTTATGCTTAATAACTTTTTTCCTTAGAGAAGAAGGGAAAGGAAGGAAAAAAGAGAGGACAAGAAACATCAATGTGAGAGAGAAACATTGATCAGTTGCCTCTCCTACAAACCTGCAACCCTGGCACATGCCTTTATCAAACCAGCAACCTTTCACTATGGGGGCTGATGCCAAACCAGCTGAACCATGCTGGCCAGGGCTATACTAATTAACTTTTTAATAAGAAATTTAGAACAATAGTTTGGGCCACTTAATCTCCCATGTGCTTGACTTAGAAGAAATGAGAGTTATCACAAGGAAGTAGGAAAAACAGTGTAACTTGAAGCTGTCAAAAGGCCAGTGTATAAGCTATGGCTGTGCCATTAGCTCAGTCCTTGGGCAGTTCGTCACCATTCTGAGCCTCAGTTTTTCACTCCTTAATTAATGAGTTTAGAAAACTGGTCTTTTATTATTATAAAATAAATATTTTGGGTTTTTAATTAATATAAATAGGATGCCATTGGTTTGTGTGTTTCAGCACAGATTCCACTGAATGACTTCCAAACTTTGTAAACTGATTATATTGTGTTGGCACTAAATAAAGTGCCAAGTAAGTCCAAATAAGGACTCCATTTTTCATTGCATTATTGTAACTGAGCAGTGACAGTTTTCTTCTATATAGCTAAGGTGGAGAGAATTTAATCCAGCTCAGTCAGCAAAAGTTTGCTGCGCTCACAGTCCCTATTAAAGTTACTGTTTGGGTCACCACCATCTTGCTTTCCCATAAACCGACCATGACTATGGGTCAGAGCACCTTTGGGCCATGAAGCTGCTAACAAGAGCTAAGTCCCTCTCAAGATGGTATTTCCTCAAAGTTGCTCCCAAAGTGAAAGCTGCAGTTACTCCTACAGAATCGCCTCCACATCCTCAGGACCTTGAGTTTACTGAATTCCCAAATGGTTTAGTGATTGCTTCTCTGGAAAACTACGCTCCTGCATCAAGAATTGGTTTGTTCACTAAAGCAGGCAGTAGGTATGAGGACTTGAACAACTTAGGAACCTCTCATTTACTTTGTCTTGCATCCAGTCTAATTACAAAAGGAGTATCATATCTCGAGATAACTCATGGAATTGAAGCAGTTTGTGGTTAATTAAGTGTCCCTTCAACAAGGGAAAACATGGCTTACACTGTGGAATGTGTACAGGATGATGTTGAAATTCTAATGGAGCTCCTACTTAATGTCACCATAGCACCTGAATTTTCATCATTGGAAGGTAGCTGCCCTTCAGTGTCAGCTAAGGATTGACAAAGCTGCGGCTTTCCAGAATCCACAGGCTTGTAGCATTGCAAATTTGCATGCTGTGGCTTACCAAAATGCTTTGGCTAATTCTTTGTATTGTCCAGACTGTAGGATTGGAAAGGTGACGCCAGATGAGTTACCTCACTATGTTCAGAACCACTTTACAAGTGCAAGAATGGCTTTGATTATTTGACTTGGTGTGAGTCATCCTGTTCTGAAGCAAGTTGCTGAACGGTTTCTGAACATGAAGGGTGGGCTTGGTTTATCTGGTGCAAAGACCAGATAACATGGGGTGAAATGCCAGAACAGAATGGAGACAGTCTCATCCTTGCTGCCTTTGTAGCAGAATGGGCTGCTGCAGGAAGTGTGAAAGCAAATGCATTTAGTGTTCTCCCGCATGTCCTTGGCACTGGGCCACATGTTAAGAGGGGCAGCAATGCCACCAGCCCTCTGTACCAAGCTGTTGCCAAGGGAATTTGCCTTTTGTTTGACATTTCTGGTTTTAATGCCAGTTACTCAGATTCTGGACTCTTTAGGATTTACATTATCTCTCACACTGCAGCTGCTGGAGATGTTATCAAGGCTGCCTACAACCAAGTAAAAACAAATGCTCAAGGAAACCTTTTCAATACAGAGGTCCAAGCTGCCAAGAACAAGCTAAAAACTGGGTACCTAATGTCAGTGGAGTCTTCTGAAAGTGTCCTGGATGAAGTCGGGTCTCAGGCCCTTGCTGCTGGTTCGTACATGCCACCATCCACAGCCCTTCAGCAGATCAACTCAGTAGCTGATGCTGATGTCATAAATGCTGTGAAGAAGTTTGCTTCCATCAAGGAGTCAATGGCAACAAGGGGAAATTTAGGACATACATCTTTTGTTGATGAGCTGTAATACTGAAACACATTGCAGGAAAGAACTGGACACTTTCTTAACCCAGAGCAGAGAACACATGAAAGTCACAAGTCTGACATTTATCTTCTCTTCCAATGAGGTGAAATATCTTAAAAAGTATAGAGGTAATTGTTCCCAGCCAACCTAAAGTCAGTAAAACATTCTAAATGTTAAACAAATAAATAAATAAAGTTACTATTTGTCAGGTGAATATGGAAATCAGTAGAGCTGGACCCTTACTTACAGATCATTGAGCCAACCTCCTCCTTTCACAGGAAACAAGGAAAGGTAAGCCTATGTAGTGAGTGATGCAGGTTGCTCAAGGTCAGGCATGGCAGGATTTAATTAAATGGTGCTCTCAAGACATGAACTGTGGTGTTCCAAATTATGACACATTCAGGATTCTGTCACTGTTGTTGTTGTAGTCATTTTACTTACTTGGTTTCAGTAAAGGTTTTTGTCCTGTTCTGCTTTGTTTTATTGGCCCACACACTGCATTTAAATAGGGATCAACCTGGTCCACCTTGATCTGACTTTTACATAAGTATTTAGGCTTAGTTTCTCACTAGCAGCTAGCTACACAGCTTACTCATACTTGTGGGCACTTTTCACTTTTTCATTGTTAAACATTGATTCAATACATTAATCCTTAGTTTCACTTCTTACCTTATTAAAAAACACTACCAAAATGTAGTAAAGTGGAGCTTACAAAAACGACAAAATTTTATTATCAGAAGTTTTAGATAACAGCTAAAGAAAATTAGACTCCTTACTAAAAGATTAAAACTTTTTATATAATCAAAATAGCATTAAAGAAATAAAATATTTTAGACTTGTACTGTCTTAGAATTTTATCATTTGCCTAAATATAGTATAAAGTAATTTCTTACTTTATACTTAAAACTTACTTTGTTTCTTTCAGAGAAAAAATTCTTCAGGAGTAGATATTTTCAACAGTATGATAAAAACTAGTGTCCAGGAGTGGAGAAGGAGGGATTCCATTTTACTTAAAATAAATGTGCTTTATGACAGAATTTACCATACTGTAGCTCTTCTCTGTAAGAAGTAATACTCACTTGGGAGACTTTTTTCCTTACATAATTTTAAGCATATAATGCATTCCATAAAGTTCATTGAAAATGGCACTAAAATGATAGATTAGGAATTAATATGCTTCAATAAACATTCATTTTCATTAAATGTCTATGAGGTGACTAGATTCTACATTTTGAATAAGAAACGTAATTTTGAATGTTCTTACATCAAAATTCTTAAATTCATAAATAATGTTGGCCATGACACAGTTTTCTTGATACATTTTAGTCTTCAAATTAAGGAAAAGTATCTCAAAATCTATAACTTATAAAAATGGAAGCCCTGGGTGGAGGCATAATGGAAAAGGTGCCAGCCTGTGAACCTGAAGATTACTGGTTCAATTCCCCAGCCAGGGCATATAACCAGGTTGCAATACAGGTCTCCAGCCAGGTCTGTAGCTGGAGGCAGGTGAAAGGCAACCACACATTGCTGTTCTTCTCCCTTTCTTCCTCCCTCCCTGCCCTTCTCTCTAAAAATAATGTGTAAAATCTTTAAAAAAAAAAAAAATTAAAAATGGGGATCCTAGCAATCCCATTGTTTCTCTAAAGGTTTGCAATCCAAGTGTTCATCTAAATAACTTAAATCCTAAGTGAAACTTTTTACTACATTATAAAGTTATTTTACATTTTGGATAATTACAAAGTTTCTTTACATTTTGAAATTTTAAATATATCCCAGTGGATTACAGGACTCACAAGCCTATTATTACACAAAAGTTACAGAACATTCTTGTTAGCATCTGTGATATGGTTCAAGGGATATGATTTAAGCACTTCCTGTCTGTTTCATTTGAATTCACTTTTGCTTTTATAGTTTTGCTACAGTCAGCTTTGCTATAATCAATTTTTTCCTTAGCCTTCACTTTTGTAAAACAGCAAACATTTCCTTTTTTCTTAAAAAGAAGTGATTTTTCCACTAGTATTTCAAGTCTAACCGGATGGCCTAACAGAAATTGAAAGTTAAAAGGGTCATAGGGAAGCAGAAAAAGATATGATACCTACTTCAATTTATCCATGTTCAGTATAATAAATTGTATATATGTTCGGTTCAGTGGCTTTTCTTTCTTTAACTTTGAGAGTTTCTTAGACTTACTTTTCAAGTGAAAATATAGCTAAAATACAAAAAGGAAGAAGTTTCCAAGCTAGAGAGAAAGGGGAATTTTTACTAAAGAAAATAAAAATGCAGAGTGTTTTTTTTTCCATGTAAACAAGAGACTTTTCTCTCTCTTTAGCTACCATTTTTTGTCTGTGAAAGCATCCTCATTGCTAGGGTAATGCAGGTGCATGGCTATGCTAATGAAGGGAGCCAGAATGTGGCAAGTTTTTCACTGTGTTATACTAGCTTTCCCTTTTTCCCTCCAATCAGGGTTTTTAAATAGGAAAAGTATGTGTATAAAAGCTTCCTTAGAAAGGAAGAGAGTTTATAAGCAATGTATGATCTGAGTGGTATGTGGAAATACCCATTCATTAATCTCGAGTTTCATACTCCAAACCAGATCCCATGGACAAAAGCTAGCATTTTACTCTCCATGCCCACCAAAGAGCCTGGCACCTAGTAGATCCTCGGGAACTAATGTTTTTATTTGGTACACGTTCTATAGATTATGCCATACCATTTAGTTATTATAGCACAAGCAGGGTTGAGTTAATGCCTTATCATCACCTTGTCTTTTACATTGTTAACTTTCATAGTCTAAATTCTGAAGCCTTTGAGATTGTAGGAAAAGACCCAAAGTGAAAGAACAGACTCACAAGTTAGAGAGGTTGATAGTGAAAGTATGGTGATGTATTTTTCTTTATGCTCTTCATAGGGTTTCTAATTTGGAGAAATAAATACTATTGTATATTATTTCTGAAGTTTCTCAGACCTGTCGACAACTGCTAATTAAGATGACTTTGCTGAAAGTCAGCAGGGATACCTGGGCTTTTTTGAATGAGAGTTTCCAGGGATTGGGTCAAGATAGCTGCATGCTCAGCAATCCTTTCAGGTATATCTGATACACACGGTAGGAAAACTGGTAAACTGGAACACTGGGCAAGCTGAAAAGGGAAAACAGCTCTGTATATATAATTCTTGACAGTGTTAACGTTTGCTTCTTATAAGCTCTCAGAAGAAGAAAGAAATGTAAAAGTAGGCAGACTCTCAGTGGTTATTGATAATTTGAGGAAAATCTAATATTAAAATTATAGGTAAATTCTGAAGGTAAGGTAATTCTGTAGTACTGTATGGGAGCCAGCAATATGATCTTTTCCCAAAATAATAATATATAACAATAAATTATATTAACAACTTTTAAAATATAATAAAATATATAATATTTTAACTGGTTTAGAAAGGACCCTTTTCAAAACTATAGCAGTTCAGATAGTTCCTTTGCAACTTACATGCACCACAAGTAAAATAGTATGAATTAATGTTATATTGGGGTTGGCCTGCTCTTGGTAAAGGGACAGACAGTATTTTCAACTATGGGGTCTTTGCTGCAATTATTCAGTTTTGTCAATATAGTAGAAAATAATCCATAGATAATAGTGAACAAATGGGTATGCTCCAATAAAACTTTCATTTACAAAAATAGGCAGGGGGCAGATATGTCCTACAGGCCACAATTTGCCTACCCTTATATTAGATGCTTCTGCATACTTTATTGAAAATTATAACCTGGGATGTCTACAATAGTTGGCCATAAAATATTTATATTATTTATTGAACTTAGTGTCCAAGTCATTATCTAGACTCATTACTTATGACTATAAAATAGTTCATGTATCTATACCTAATTTTATCTATTAGTATTCTGTATCCAACAAGATTATTAATGTTAGATGTTATTATAGTGCAGCTTTGCTTTCTTGTAGCTGGATTATTTTACTTAGTATAATGTCTTAAAGGTTCATACATGTAGTAGCATGTGTCAGAATTTCCTTTCTTTTTGACTTAATATTCTACTGTATGGAATATTTTTTTTGTCCAGTCATGCATCAGTAGACACTTGGATTTTTTCCACCTTTTCACCATATTTACTTATGTGCCTGCCTTGGAGGTAAAAGCTGTTTTTTATTTTTGTTTGTTTTGTTTTGTTTTTGTTAGAACTTCAATATTTTGGGTTTTTTTTTTTTTTTTTTTTTTTTTTTTTTTTTTTTTTTTTTTTTTTTTTTTTTTTTTTTTTTTTTTTTTTGTACATATATATATATATTTAATATTTTATTTAATTATTTTTAGAAAGAGGGGAAGAGAGAGAGGCAGAAAGGGAGAGAGACATCAATGTATGGTTGCTTTTCACCTGCCTCCAACCACAGACCTAACTGGAGACCTGTTTTGCAACCTTGTTATGTGCCGTGGCTGGGGAATCGAACCTGTGACCTTTGGGTTCACAGGCCAGTGCCTTATCCACTGTGCTACCAGCCAGGACTGTTGTTGTACATATTTTTAAAGTAACGTTGTAAAATAACAAACAATTTCAACAGAGAATGAAATGATGGATTGATATTTAGACACCTATGGAATTATTTGTGTGTTCCAGATAACTGGTAGAGGATTTTCTGGGAGTCAGTTAAAGTACCTTAGAGAAAGGAAGTCAGGTCTGGATTTCATTGCTTAGTGTGAAGGAAAGGCAGCAGCACATGCTTCTATTTTACAACAATAAAAAAAAAAAAAATAGTTATGTCTCCCTAAAGTAGTGTTTCAAAGCGTCTTGGAGATTTTGGTAATAAAATATATTGTAAATTCTTACTTATTTTTTCTTTCTGGTAAAATAGTATAAGAGACCTCATTATTATACTATAGGTACCCTTAAGGAAAAATCAGTAGGAGAGATCAAGAAAATGCCAGAAAAATATGTTAAACCAAAAGAAATGTAGTAAATATTTTCTAAATGTCATTTTCTATTGCTATAGTAGCAATCTTTTTGGAATGAGTTATTGAAGTGATCTTTTTTCTTAAATAAAAATTACTTATTGTTTCTACATGTGGCGTGCATAACACCATTTGAGTGTCTGTTTCCTTTGCTTAGGATTTTGAGTCTTAAGTTTATACCATGAACTTAATTTGAAAGACCAGGAATCAAAAGTGTTACAGTTTAATACCCAAAGGGAACAGAGAACTAATAAAAAATACCAGATTGCAAGCCAGGTCACCAGCCAGGTCTGTAAGCTGGAGGCAGGTGAAAGGCAACCATACATTGATGTCTCTCTTCCTCTCTTTCTCCTTTCCCCTCTCTCTAAAAATAAATCTTTAAAAAATAATAATTTTTAGTAAATAGCTTTAAATCTGCATAATGATGGTACATTTTCTTAAAAATTGACATTTTAAAAATAAATTCTATTTTATAGTTGAAAATTTTGGAATGTTTTGCTTTATTAATATTATTCTAAATACATTTATTACTATTTCCATCATTTTTGAAAACACATTTTATTTGTTATTTTTAGAGAGAGAGGAAGGGAGAGAGGCAGAGAGGGAGAGAAACATCAATGTATGGTTGTCTTTCACCTGCCTCCAGCTACAGACCTGACTGGAGACCTAGCTTACAACCTGGTTATGTGCCCAGGCTGGGGAATCAAACCAACAACCTTCGGGTTCACAGGCTGGCAGCACCTTATCCAGTGTGCCACCAGCCAGGGCTTCCATCAGTTTTTTAATAGTCATAATTAACTTGGTCACTGTTAAGAAATTATTTTACTAATGGATATTTCATATTTTTGCTTATGGAAGTGATCATGAAAACTCAGAAGTCAAGTAATTATAATTTTTTTCACTGGAACTATTCAACATGGAATTATTACTTTATTCTTAAATATATTTTATTGATTATGCTATCATAGTTGTCTCAATTTTGTTTCCCTCTGCCTGGTACTCTCCTTCCTCCTGCAATCACCTTCTTAGTTCATGTCCATGGGTCATGTGTATAAATTCTTGGGCTTCTCCATTTCCTTTACTATTCTTAATACCCCCTGTCTGCTTTGTAGTGACCAATTATGCTTCTTGATCCCTGCACTCCCCCCGCCCCACCTCCTGTTCTCTCCCTTCCCTCCTCCACTGACAACCTTCCGTATATTCTCCATATATATGGTTCTGTCTCTGTTCTAGTTTCCTTAGTTTGTTTTTATTTTTAAAACTCATTTGTTGATAGTTGTGAGTTTGTTGTGATTTTATTGTTCATAGTTTTTATCTTTTTCTTAGGTATGTCCCTTTAACATTTTATATAACAAAGGGTAATGATGAACTCCTTTAGCCTTACCTTGTCTGGGAATCATTTTATCTGCCCTTCCATTCTAAATGATAACTTTGCTGGATAGAGTAATCCTGGTTGTAGGTCCTTGCTTTTCATCACTTTGAATATTTCTTGCCAGCCCCTTCTTGCCTGCAAAGTTTCTTTTGAGAAACTTTGAGTCATTGCCCGGGTGGTTCCCAGAGTGGGTAGATTTGTGGATGTTGTAGGGTTGGGATCCTCTAAACACTCTCATGAGAAACAGGCAGTTTCTTTCGCCACTTCAGCCCCCACTGGGTTTCCCAGCCAGAAGCAATGAGGCTTTATTTTTGCAGGGCTGGAACCATGGGCTGTGTGGTCTGGCTTCTGGCTGGGTTGCTCCCAGGTGTCCCTGCTGGCTTTTATGATGTGTTACCTCTCATGGTGCCACCCAGCCCCTTGGCTGCTGCCTTGCCACCACCGCTGCGGCTGCTGCCCTTGTTCCCTGCCCCCCAGCTCCGCCCCTCCCACCAGTCTGGATGAGTATTACTTCATTAGACCTTTGTTTGTTGGAATTTCATGTAATTCAACTTTCTGGCAGTTCTGGTGTTTTTGTTTGTTTGTTTTGTTTTGAGGTAGTTTCAATTCTTACGGTTGTGCAAGAAGACAAAGCAGGTCTATCTACATCAGCATCTTCGCTGAAAGCTATTACTTAATTCTTTATTCTGGTTTTATATACCTATAAAATACTTTAATATACATACCTTGAGTTTTGTGAATTACAGGAATGTTTATTATTTTACATTTATATGTTACTTATTTTCTGTACATATTCAATAGTTTGTAAACTTCTCTTAAAAGGATGTCTTTCTTGTATATGTCAAAACTGTCCAAGCTTTTCATTTTTTAAGTAGTCCCATGGTAATAGAACATTATTTCTTTATTTTTAGCAAAATATTCTTATAGAAGTCAAATTTAAAAATAGTTTTCATGTGATGTTACTTTAAGACTACTTTAAACTGTTTTCCACCATATTCCTAAGTGACCAGTCAATTTAGTTGAAATAGTTCATTTCACTGAGTTGAAGATATTGACTAACACTCTTTACTATTATAAAGCTAAAATGACCACTTGATTGATTAAGTATTTTCATTTTTCATTATTTAAAAATTAGGTAATAAAGTTGCATTTATAATTTCTAAAGTATATAAATATATATAGTAGTCTCCAGTTACCCTCAGTTTTGTTTTTCAGGGCTTTAGTTACCTACTATAAAATGTTGTTTACAAATACTAAATGGAGAATTCCAGAAATCAATAATAAGTCTTCAACTGCATGCCATTCTGATGAACTGTCCAGCTCTCCCAATCCTTCCCTCAAGGGATGTGAATAATCCCATTGTCCAGGGTATCCATCCTGTATGTGAGCTCCCTTAGTCACTTCATAGCCTTCCGGATTATTAGATCTACTATTGAGGTATACCAGTGCTTGTGTTAAAGTAACCCTTATTTTACTTAATGACACTTTTACAATTTTTATTATAGTTATTGTGATAACTTTTCTGTTTTAGTGTCAGCTATTGTTAAACTCTTACTGTGCCTAATTTATAAGTCAAGCCTTATCATAGTTAGGCAGGCATAGGAAAAACATACTCTACATAGGATCTGATACTGTCTGAAGTTTCAGGCACCCGCTGAGGTCTTATCCACCAGGGATAAGAGGAGACTATTTTATTGTATTCTTGAAATATCTCCATTTTGAAGGATATTAATATAATAAAGGAGTAAAACAAAGAGTTTTAGTGTAATATAGGACTAATAAGTACATTTTGCTTCCTGGAAGACCCTAGAAATATAAACTGAGAATATCTATCCTAAGGATGTGTACCCTAAGTAGATCAATAACTGAAAGAACAGGTGATTTCTTTTACTCTATATGCCAGAATCTTTGACATCTTTTTTTAGTGTAAAACACATTAATTTTATTAACGCTTCTTTATAACACACATTATCAATGCTTTAAATTTTTTTTGATTATTGTTGTATTACAATTGTTTCATTTTTCTCCCATTGCTCTCCCCTCCCCTCCCCTCCCCACCACCCCCTCTCCCAATCATTCTCTGCCTCGTTTTCCATGACCATGGGTCTTTCACACTAGCTCCTTGATTGTGCTCTTCCTTCACATTCCCCCTCCTCCCCTCCCCTAAGTCACCATCATTCTGCTCCTTTCTTTTTTTCCATGTCTCTTGTTCAGTTCTGCTTGTATGTATATTTGTTTTGTTCATTAGTTTCCTGAACTAAATGAGAATATATGGTATTTATCTTTTGCTGCCTGGCTTATTTCATTAAGCATTATACTCTCCATTTCCATCCATGCTGTTACAAATGGTAGAAGTTCCTTCTTTCTTTCTTCTGCATAGAACTCCATTGTGTAAATGGACCACAGCTTTTTGATCCATTCATCCAGTGAAGGGCACTTAGATTCCAGCCCTTGGCTATTGTAAATAGTGCTGCTATGAACATAGGGATGTACAGGTTCTCCTGAATTGGTGTTTCAGTATTCTTTGGGTATAATCCTAGCAGTGCCTTATGACCCTAGCACTGGGTCATAAGGCAGCTCTATTTTTACTTTTTTGAGGAAATTTAATACTGTTTTCCGTAGTGGCTGCACCAGTCTGCACTCCCACCAACAGTGTCCCAGGGTTCCCTTTTCTCCACATCCTCACCAGCACTTGTTGTTTGTTGATTTGTTGATGATTGCCATTCTGATAGGTGTGAGATGGTATCTCGTTAAAGCTGTAATTTGCATCTGATGGCTAGTGATGTTAAGTATTCTTTCCTATGCCTACGGGCCCTTTGTATGTCTTCCATGGAGAAGTGTCTATTCAGGTCCTTTGCCCATTTTTTTAATTGGGTTGTTTGTCTTCCTGGTGTTGAGTCCTATCAGTACTTTTCTTTTCTTTTTTAAAAGATTTTATTTATTATTTCCAGAGAGAGAAGAAGGGAGAGAGGCCCAGAGGGAAACATCAGTGTATGGTTGCCTTTCACCTGCCTTCAGCTATGGACCTGACTGGAGACCTGGCTGGGCAATCAAACCAGTGACCTTTGGGTTCACAGGCTGGTGCCTCATCCACTATGCTACCAGCCAGGCCTATCATTTCTTTATATATTTTGGAGATCAAACCCTTGTCTGAGGTGTCATTGGCAAATGTTTTCCCATGTGGTTGGTTCCCTTTTAATTTTGTTGATGTTTTCTTTAGCTGAGCAGAAACTTTTCAGTTTGATATAGTCCCATTTATTTATTTGTTCCTTTATTTCCCTTGCCCTGGAAGATATTTCAGGGAAAATTTTGCTGCATGGGATATCTGGAATGTTTTGCCTTTATTTTCCTCTATGGTTTTTATGGTGGCACAGCTTATGTTTAAATCTGTTATCCATCTTGAGTTTATTCTGGTATATGGTGTAAGTTGGTGGTCTAGTTTCACTTTTTTTTGCATATGCCTGTCCAGTTCTCCCAACACCACTTGTTGAAGAGGCTATTTGTGTACCATTTTATATTCCCCCTTTGTCAAATATTAGTTGCCTATAGAGTACTAGATTTATTTTTGGGCTCTCTGTTCTGTTCCATTGATCTTTTTCTCTATTCTTGTGGCAGTATCAGACTGTTTTGACTACTATTGCTTTGTAATGCTGTTTGATATCTGATATTGTGACTCCTGCTATTTTGTTCTTCCTTCTCAGGATTGCTGTAGTCATTCAGGGTCATTTTTGACTACATATGCATTTTTTAAGTATTCTAATTCTTTGAAATAGGACATTGGTATTTTAATAGGGATTGCATTGAATCTATAGATGGCTCTGGGTAGTATAGATATTTTGATGATGTTAATTTTTCCCAACCATGAACATGGTATATACTTCCATTTATTTGTATCTTCCTTAATTTCTTTCTTCAGGGTTCTGTAGTTTTCTGAGTACAAATCATTTATCTCCATGGTTAAATTTATTCCTAGGTACTTTATTATTATTTTTGTTTGTTTGCTGTAGTAAATGAGATTTGTTTTTTAGTGTCTTTTTCTAATGTTTCATTGTTGGTGTAAAAAAATTCCTTCAATTTCTGGATATTGACTTTGTACCCAGCTATTTTACTAAATTCCTTATTAGGTTGAGTAGTTTTTTAGTGAAGTTTATAGGCTTTTCTATGTACACTATCATGTCATCTGCAAATAATGGCCATTTAACTTCCAATTTGGATGCCTTTGATTACTTTTTCTTATTTGATTGCTGTGGCTAGAACTTCCAAAATTATGTAGAATAGAAGCGGAGAGAGTGGATACCCTTGCCTTGTTCCTGATCTTAAGGGAAAGTCTTTGAATTTTTGCCCATTGAATATGATGTTAGCTTCAAGTTTGTTGTATATGGACTTTATTAGGTTGAGGTGTGCTCCTTCTATTCCCATTTTGCTGAGTGTTTTTATCATAAATTGTTGCTATACTTTATCAAATGCTTCTTCAGCATCTATTGATATGATTATATGGTTTTTGTCTTTCATTTTGTTTATGTGGTATGTTACATTTATTGGTTTGTGAATGTTATACCATCCTTGCACCCCTGGGATGAATCCCACTTGATCATGGAGTATAATCTTTTTGATGTATTGCTGGATCCAGTTTGCCAGTATTTTGTTGAGAATTTTAGCATCTTTGTTCATCATAGATATTGGCCTGTAGTTTTCTTTGTTGTGTCTTGACCTGGTTTTGGGATTAGAATAATACTGGCCTAATAGAAAGAGTTTGAGAGTCTTCCTTTTTGGATTTTTTAAAATAGGTTGAGAAGGATAGTAGTTAGCTCCCCCCTAAATGTTTGGTAAAATTTGTTTGTGTAGCCATCTGGTTTGGGACTCTGGTGCACTATGCGTTTTTAGATTACTTCTTCAATCTCACTGGCTTATTGTTGCTCTGTTGAGGCTTTCTGCTTCTTCTTAATTCAGTTTTGGTAGGTTATATGTTTCCAAAAATTTGTCAGTTTCACCAAGATTATCAAATTTCTTGTCATATAGTTATATGTAGTAATTTCTTACAATTCTTTGTATTTCTGTGGTATTGGTTGTGATTTCCCCTCTGTTGTTTCTGTTTTTGTTTATGTGTCCCCTTTCTTTTTCTCTTGATGAGTCTGATTAAAGGCTTATTGATTTTGTTGATCTTTTCAAAAAACCAAATTCCTGGATTTATTGATCCTTTGAATTGTACTTTTAGTCTCTGTGACATTTAATTCTGCTCTGATCTTGATCATTTCCTTTCTTCTACTTGCTCTGGGCTTTGTTTGTTGTTGCTTTTCTAATTCTTGTAGTTTTATGGTTAGGTTGTTTGTATGAGCTTCTACTAACATTTTTAGGTAGGCCTGTATTGCTATGAACATCCCTCTGAGCACTGCCTTCACTGTATCCCAGAGGTTTTGGGCTATTGTGTATTCATTTTCATTTGTTTCCAGAAACTTCTTTATTTCTTCTTTGATCTCATTGTTAACCCATTCATTTCTCAATAGTATGTTATTAAGTCTCCATTAGTTAGAATATTTTGGGGTTTTTTCCTTGAGGTTGGTTTTCTAGTTTCAAGCTATTGTGATCTGAGAAGATGCTTGGTATGATTTTAATTTTTTTGAATTTGTGGAGGCTTGTCTTGTGTCCTACCATGTAGTCTATCTTTGAGAAAGTTCCATGTGCATTTGTAAAGAATGTGTATTTCTTTGGGATGAAAAGTTCGTATGTATTAGGTAAGTCCATTTCATCTAGAGTATTGTTCAGTGCCACACATCCTTGATGTTTTGTGCTTAGAAGATCTGTCCATTGTTAATAATGGGGTATTAAAATCCCCTTCTATTAGTGTGTTGCTGTCAATATCCTTCTTGAAGTTCTCCAAGGTTTTCCTTATATATTTGGGAGCTCCTGTGTTGGGTGCATATATATTTACAAGGGTTATATCTTCTTGATAGATTGTTCCCTTAACTTTATAAAATGTCCTTTTGTCTCATTTTATGGCCTTTGTTGTAAAATCTATTTTGTCTGAAATAAGTATTGTCACTCCAGCCTTTTTTTCATGTCCATTTGCTCGAAATATATTTTGCATCACTTTCATCTGCGTTGATCTTTTGTTCTGAGGTGGGTCTCTTGTATACAGTATATATATGGGTCATTTCTTGTCCATTTACTACCCTATGTCCTTTGGTACATTTAAGTTGTTTACGTGTATGGTTATTATTGACAGGTACTTCTTTATTGACATTTTCCCCTTTGTTCCTGTGTTCCTCTCTGTCTCTTCTCTGTTTCTTCATCTTTTAAAGCAGACCCTTTAGCATCTCTCACAATGCTGGTTTGGTGAAGATGTATTCTTTTAGCTTTTTTTTTTTTTTTTTGTCTGGGAAACTCCTTATTTTACCTTCCATTTTGAATGAGAGCCTTGCTGGGTAGATTATTCTTGGTTGTAGGCCTTTGTTTTTCATTACTTGAAGTTTTTTTTTTTTTTTTTTTTTTTTGCCATTCTCTTCTGGCTTATAGTGTTTCTGTCAAGAAATTGTTTGATAACCTTGTCAAAGCTCCCTTATATGATATTCACTGTTTCTCTCATGATTCTTTTAGAATCTCCTTGCCTTTGAAATTTGCCATTTTAATTATGATGTGTCTTGGAGTGGGCCTGTTTGGGTTCATCTTCATTGGGACCCTCTGTGCTTCCTGAACTTGAGTGACATTTTTGCTCATCAAGTTAGGGAAATTTTCTGTTATTACTTTTTCAAATAGGTTTCCTATCCTTTGCTGCTCTTCTTCTTCTAGTATTCCTGTGATACAGATATTATTATGTTTCATGTTGTCCTGCAGCTCTCTTATAACCTCTTCATTCTTTTTAAGTCTTTTTTCATTTTGTTGCAGTGTCTGTTTTTTTCTTTTTATCCATGTTGTCCTCTAATTTGCTGATCCAGTCCTGTGCTTCTAACCTACTTTTGATTCCTTCTGTTGTGTTCTTCAGTTCAGAAATTGTATTCTTCATTTTTTCCTGGTTCTTACTGATGGTTTCTATGTTCTTTTTAATGCTGGTATAATTTCAGTAAGCTCCTTGTAGTTTCCATGGAGTTCTTTGTAGTTTTCTTTGTGCTCATTGAGTTCATTGAGTTTTCTTATAACCATTACTTTGAATTCCATGTCCATGCTTGTTTCATTTTACTTAGCAGCCTTTCTGGGGATTCCTCCTTTACTTTCAGTAAAGAACTGTTTCTTTTTCTCCCCATTTTGGGTGCCTGTTCTTGCTTGTTTTTCTTTCTTAGCTTAATCTGCTGTGACTCTCTGCTTTCATGGAGTTCCCTTCTGCGGCAGGAGATTTATAGGATTCAATGGTGCAGTCTCCTAGATTCCCTCAACTTGCTTCTCTTGGAATGCCCTGTGTGTCAATTTGGGGTGTCTGGTTGTATTTTGGATTTGGCTTATGTGTTGTTCCTTGGTGAGTTTTTCTCTTCAGCCGGCTGATTAAGAGGCACTCCTTTTATCACATCTCCTCTACTGGTACTGTGTTGCTCCTAAAACAGAACCATCAGTCCAGGCAAAATAATCACACCTTCAAGGATATCTTATTCCCTTATTCACACTTTCAACTGCATATGAACCTAACTAAATACCCTTATACGCAACGTATAACCCCCACCCTTAATCACACTCTCAGCTGCAAATGAGCCAGTCTTAATAAGGATGCAACTATGATAAGACTATTGTAAGAGAAGAAAAACCACTGAGTTAACTGAAATTTAAATAATTTTTGAAAGATGCAAATGAGTAGCAAAGATAATAGCAAGAAGTGGCAGGGGGATGTGAGAGAGAAAGCAAACTTTACTTCTTAAATAGAAACGGGTGTGGGGGAAGAACCAGAATGCAGCAAGAAAGTGTTAGTGTACAGTGTTAAGTGTAATCAGAAATTATGTATATATGCATACGTAATTATTCTTGCATATATATACCTATATATAGATGCTGTGTGAGAGAACAAACACACATACTTAAAAAATAAGGAAATGAAATTTTAAAAATAGTGTAAAAGAAAAAAAAAAAATGGATCCAGTTGGGACCTTGGGGTAAAAAAGATATTAAGAGATGTCTGGAGGAAAGGGAATTGATTTTGAGGTGTTATGGGATGGAGTATTACTAACATGAGGTGTTAGGCCCACTCCAGGACAGGGAAAGACTCCAATTGTAAGTGAGAAAAAGTAAAAGCTGGTGGAAGGTATAATTGAAACAGAAGCGGGAGATGCTGAGCTTTAAGATTTAAAATACCGGAATATTTTAGATTTATACCTGAGTTTGTAAAGATGCCACACCTACTTCCTTGTCCACCCTCAATGAGCACTGATTGGTCAAGGTACAGAGATGACAAGTGTGTTTTATGAACAACAAAAATGGTTTTAAGAGGCTGGAGAGGGGAGGAATACTTACAGTGAGGAATGGGAATGAGTTGTAGTAGGAGAGAAAGTAGTAAAAGGAACTTGGGTAGTTAAATGAATTGAGAGAAGGGAGGAGTAAAATATGAGATTTGGGATAAACTATAATATAAATAGTATTTGCTTAAAATGCATTAATTGTGAGAACTATAAGTGGCTATTAAAAATAATATGTTGGGATTAATAATTCATGTAGATCTCAGTGTGACTACTACTGAGACTACAGTGTGACTCAGGTGCTTGAGGTTAGCAGAGATCCAATTCCTGAGTCTGCCACTTTTCCTTGATTATGTCTCTCTGCAGTCTGGAGTCAGGCTTAACTTAAGTGCCTTGGAGGGGCAGGGTCTATGGCTTTGGAGCCTGTTACAGTCAGAGCTGGTTCCAAGTGCCACACCCCACAGTTGGCTCAGCCTCTAGTAGCCAAGCTATGTTTCTGCACTGTCTGTTTCATGGGGCCCTCCCTTCACTACCAGTTCTGCAAGGAGCCCAGGGGTGTGCCAATTGGTTGCCAGGCAATGGCTTCCACTCCTGCACCAGCTTGGCAAGGAGGGCTCCTCCAGCGGTGGTGCAACCCTATTGTGCTGGAGGCAGGTTCCCCTCTTGCATAGGTTTTGCATTGTGGGCTCTGCAAGGTCAGTGCACTGTGAGAAGGGGCATCTCTTACCCCTCAGGCTGTGAGCTGCCCTCTTAGCGGTGGCATGTTGGTGCAGTTCTCTGCTTAGCATTCATCTAATTCAATGGTACAGCCATAGATTCAAGGTCATTTGTTTGTTTTTTTAATTACAGATGGCCATGGTCCTTCATTTGTTAACTGGCATCCTTTGCATTAAGACTTCATGTTTGCCCTGTGAAAGTGTCAGGGCAGTTAAAATTAAATATTGCTTGAAAATTCAACAAAATTGATAAAATATGAAGGAATCAATTGGGATGATTTTCCAGAGATTAACTTGAATAATAAATTAATAGTAGTTGTTAGATAAAGCAGAGCAAGTAAGAATAAGACCTTATGTTGCTGATGGAATAGATGGAGGATAACGGGACTTGTGGGGCTGTGTTCAAGAATTAAGTTAAACTAAGAATGAAGGTACAAAAGAAATGATAGATGACACAGATCTGTATTAATAAAAAGGTAATAGTTACTATATGGTTACTTCTGGGGATGATTGAAATAATTTAAGGGAAAAGAGTTACAGTTGCATAAAATTGTAAAAGTAGGAAAAATTAACTGGGATGTGTTATATTTAAATCCATGGGAGAAGTAGAGCCAATTCAAATAATACACAAACTATATTAGGAAAAAAAAACCCTAAACTTTAGTGAAATTTTCTTTCTCATAAATTGATGTAATTTATCTTTTAAAAATTAGAACTTAGGCCATGAAAATTGTTGTGCTAAAATTAGAAACAGAATTGAATTATTTTCTGGTTTTGGCTTTAACATTAAAGAATAAACTTTTATCACCAAGTAGATTCATGGCATTTAATAAAGATATTTTTATGATATACTTTGTTGATTCATATTAAATTCCCATCCCAAGATCTGCCTTCTTTTTATAAGGAATCTTTGTTCTTTGGGACTCTGTTTTTGAAGACATGTTTAAAGCATATAACTACCACCTTGGAAAAAAGAGCCTCTGAGATTTGGACCACATATTACTCAAGAAGAAAAGCTGAAGAAGATGTTTCCATTTACCTCACACCGTGTCATGCATTTTTGTGTTTCTAATTTCCATTTCCTTCCTCCTCTGCTTTTAAACTTTTTTTGCATAGCTAAGTGGACATTCAAATCTGTTTTAAAAAATCTTAGCTCCGCTAAGTTTATTCCAAGTTCACAAGGATTTTATTTACTTAAAATTATGCTACATTCAGAAATGACAAATTATTTCTGCTTTTAACATATCCAACAATGCCTAATTTATTGAATGTTGGATGATAGGTTCACAGTATTATATTCACCATGATTAGGGTCAAAATGACTATGCAGGGTTTGTGCAACGGAGCTGCCCATAGGATTTAGCATTCTCATCAGTAGTGGGTGTGGGAAAACATACATTTATCACACCATCCATGTATGGATTTTCTAACATAAAAATGAATAACAGCAACAGAATTGAGGTACGTGTGTGTGTGTGTGTGTGTGTGTGTGTACTGTCTGGAAAAAAGTTCAACCATTGTTAATATAATGAGAATAGTTTGTGCCACATCCATGTACCTTGGCAGTCAAGGATGGTGGACTGGACTGTATATGCATAAACAATTGTGACTTCACTGTTCTGGTCAGAAGGGGTAGTAAATACCATTGAGTGAGCATGTGTACTGTGTGGCCATTGCAGTCAAAATAACAGAGTAAGTAGAGCAACTAACCTGCATTAAATTTTACATTAAGCTTGAATATTCATCCACAGAAACTACTTGGATGATTCAGAAGTCCCCACCTATGGGCAACTGGTGATTGGCAGCTTCATCACAACAATATGCTTGTTCGTACATCAAATTTTATGCAGATTTTTTTGGCAAAACAGTAAATTACGTAGGTTACTCAGCCCCACTACAGCCCAGATTTGGTGCTCTGCACCTTCTGGCTTTTTCCAATACTAAAATTGCCTTTGAAATGGAAAATATTTCATACCATCAATGGGATTTAGAAAAATAAGACAGGGCAGTTGATGGCAATTCAAAGAACTGTGTGAGGTTTGGTGCCTACTTTGAAGGGGACAGAAGTATCATTGTTCTGTGTACTATTATATTTCTTATATCTTGTATCTTCTTCAGTAAATGCCTCTATTTTTCATAGTATATGGATATATATATATATATATATATATTCCATGTGTGTATATGTGTATTCTCTAAGAAAAGACAAGTTATCATGTAAACGAGTTTGATGTAACATGGAATGCAAAAGAATTTAAAAGACTACTTTCATTGGTGGGATATTTGTGGATTTGCCAGCACATGTAGTTTTCATCCATACTTTTTATAGAAACCAACATCTTGTGGCAAACTACACCCTTGTATGTGTGTGTATTTTTAATTGTGGGGTCACTAGTAGGGAAAAGAAATCATAAAAAGAAATAATAGTGTTAATGTCACTTAATATTTGGACTTGAGTTTACATTTGAGGAATTAAAAGAATATGGTTAAAAAGAAAAGAAGGAAATATTTCATCAGATCACGTTAGCAGGTACTGCCCTCAACCACCTAGAATTCTGTTACCTGTTAGGCTCAGTAGTCCAGAGATCACCCTAGTGAGCTTTATTTTCCTTTTTCAGTGTGTGTGTGTGTGTGTGTATTTCTGTGTGTGCTTGAGTCCTGGTAGCTGAATTCCCAGAGGAAATTTCACATCTGCTTGTCATATAAACTGTAGCCCCGGCCTGGTGAGGATTAAAGTGTTCCTGAGATCCTGACTGAGCAGCATTTCTCCCACTTTACTTGACATAGCACTATGTCATAGTGACATTGGCTCTTTCGCCCCTTGCTGTGTGTTGTAAATATGCTACATGCCACAAGGTCAGTTCAGTATTAGATGCAGAGTCCTGTCAGGGATGCTGACAGTTTCATCATTCTGGGGGAAAGGGAATGCCGAGTCCCGAATTTCAGTTGTGGTCCTGGCCTGAGAGAAAAAGAAAATGCCTTCATCTTGAAGAATGTGATGATGATTATGGATCATGTTTCTATAATTCTTAAATTATTTTCCTGACATAAATTTTGTGTTGTTTCTTCTTAAAGTTTTTGGGAGTGCTGAGAGAAAAAAAGAACCTGTTATTGAAATAGACAGGAATGGCAAGAAGAGAAAAAGTTCAGAAAGTTACAGAGAATTACATATATTGGTTAGTACCTAGAAGGTACATGGCACTCCATTTTTCTTTACCCCAAGAGAGGAGATTTGTTTTAAAAAATACCTACTGGTTGTACAACAATGGCTTCAGGATCATTTTCTCACTCTCTGTCTTGGTTAATTTTAGCACAGCAACCACTATAAGGGAGCAACAATAAAAGGGACAATCTTACCGCTTAAAGTTGAAAGGGACCCAGTGGAAGAGATGTAGGGGATATGATATTGGAGACATGAATCAAGAAAAATAAAACATTAGAGTATTTACTGGACATACTTAGTTTGAAAAATTGTATCTGATGAAAAATAACAAGTTAATTGAACTGCACAGAAGATACAGCTGAGGAAAAAATATATGAACTTAGAGAAAAGGTCAAGGACCCCTCCTCTATTAAAGACAGTACATCATAACCAGGTGGGATTATTCCATCAATATAAATATTAAAAATTAAAAAGTACAATAGTACAGTCACCATATTAATACCCAAAGAAGATCTCCATGTGATAAACCTTCATAGATAATTAAATAAAATTAAAAGTAACAGATAGTCTTAACATGATAACATTTCTATCTTGATTTAATATCCAATAACTGAATGGGAAAATAGTTGGGACAACCCTTGTATACTTAGGAAAAATATTAAAATGTCTACTATCACCATTATTACTTAATATGTTATTTGAAGCACTAGCCAACACAAATATAAATCAGTAATGTTCACATATAAACGCAGCTAGCTAGAACATATATTTACAAATATAAATATATCCCATTTGAAAAAGCAAAATAAAATGAAATATTTTTGAAAACTTAAGAAATATGTAAAAGGTATATAAGGAAAATTAAAATGCTCCTGAAAGAACAAAAGGAGATTTTTTTAAAAATGAAGTGCTTCCAATATTTGGACATGTAGATTTAACATAAGATATCAATTATCCGTAGCTCAATTTGTAAATGTAGTGTAAACATGATATAGTGGCAATAGGGGTCTTTCATTTTTCCCCATGAAACTATTCAAGCTGAAGGGACACTGGATAGGAGAGTGAAAACAACCTCCATTTGAGAAAATGTAGGGGAAGCAGTGTAACCAAGGTGATGGACAGAGAACACACTGAGAAGAGGTTGTGGACACATAGGGAATGTGTGGTAATGCAGCATCCTTGAAGGCACAAGGACAGGGTTTTAGGAAAGAAGGAGGTTGGACAAGAAAAAGGGAAGTGGCGAGCAGGATAAGGATACTGAATGCTACCTGGTAGAGCACCAGTCTTCCCCCAGAGATTTTATAGTAGGTCTCCAAAATTGAGGGTTATTGTAGGAGTAAAGTGATTGGCAAGAAGGAAGTAAAAAGGAATGAAATGCCATTGTTTAACCCAAGCAAACATGGTTGCCTCCCTGCCTCAGTTTGGAGTGCTTTTTGATTAAGGGTAATCACTTCCAAGATCCACTGAGTGGGTGCTAGTCGCAGAGCTGCTGCACTCTTAGTAGAATTACTGATTACAACAGAAAAGCAGGAAAAATGAAACATTTTAATAAGGTAAAGTAGTATTTCTTGAGATTAAATAGAAGTCTGTCATTATTTTGGCAATGTTGTCTTTCCTGATATCTGTACTCTTGAACAACAGTAATGGATAAGAAATGCTCTTACCTTTTTGTGTTCCGAGCAGCAGCTTGATGCCAAGAACCACCCTTTTCCATGTGACTTAATTAACTCTTGTGATAATACCCTTGATTGTGTTGATGATGCCAGACACAGATGCTCGAAGTCCCCACTCCTTGTTTACTAAATGATAATAAATCACTTATTAATAGATGTTGGGTCTCACTGACCAACCTAAATAAAATATTTAGTAATGTAACTTAACCAAAATTTAGTTAGACTTTTCTCCTCTCTTCTAAACTTTAACTTACCCCTAATGTAATGCAAACACTGGACCAACTCTTTCTCTATGCCCCTCCCAAGAATTGGCACCACAAAAAAAATCACATCCTGCTCAGCGATCTGATTATGTTACCTGTTCATCCTACTCCCCCATACATAAATCCTTTTAGTGTTGTTTCTCTCTAAAAATTCTGCTTCTATCCGACTTTTAAGACACTTAAAGATTGAATAGTTGGATCATTTTTCTGTTGCAGTAGTTCCCCCTTAGTAAAGTTTCCTTACTTATGTCCAGATTTGCATGTTTTCTTTGGCAGTTTATATATTTTGTTTTGTTTTGCACATTGACATCTGTGATGTTGCTCACACACTTAAATTGGAATTTAAAGAGGAACTAGAAGTATAAGAGTCCTAGAAATGGTGACAGCTAACAGCAGAAGTAATGAGATACAGTAAATGAGAATTTTTACAAGAGGTTACAGAGAGAATAGAGAGTTTAGGCTAGTACCTTTGGGCACATTGGCACTTTTATTTTAATATTGTTTACTTTTAGAAAGAAAGAAAGAGAGGGAGAAGAAGAGGAAGAGAAACATTGATGTGAGAGAGAAATATCCATCAGTTGTCTTTTACACATTCCCAACCAGGGATGTGGTCCACAATCCAGGCATGTGTTCTGATAAGGAATTGAACCAGCAACCTATTGCTTTGGCAGACAATGCCGAATCCACAGAGCCATGCCAGTCAGGGCAGGCATATTAGTACTTTTAGAAAAATTAAGAAAAACTAAGAAATCAGAAGGGAAGCAATAGAGTAAGAAGTATTTCTTTTTTACTTTAAATAATATTTTTATTTTTCAAATTATAATTGACATACAATAGGATATTAGATTCAGGTGTACAATCAAGTAAATGTTCCATATTTTTTCTTTGCAATTTTTTAGTTAAATATTTTAGTTAAATAATTCCATGAATAACTAGAATTTTTGAATTACATTTTTTATTAAGCTACTACAGTTGTCCTGATTTTTCTCTCTATGTCCCCCTCCACCCAGCAGCCCTCACTCTCACAGGCAATACCCCCAAAATTGTTCATGTCCATGGATCTTGGCATGTTCTTTGACTACTCTTTTTCATATACTGTAACTTTGCATCCCCATGGCTATTCTGTAACTACCTATTATACTTCTTAATCTTCTCACCTCTTCATCCATTCCTGCATACCCTCTTCCATCTGGCAGCCGTCAAAACACTCTCTGTATCCATGATTCTGTCTTTGTTCTTCTTGTTTCCTTTGTTTGTTTTTTAGATTCAGTCACTGATAGATTTGTATTTTTTGCCATTTTATTGTTCACAGTTTTGATAATTTTCTTAAATAAGCCCCTTTAACATTTCATGTAATAATGGTTTGGTGATAATTAACTCCTTTAGTTTCTTCTTGTCTGGGAAACTTTTTATCTGCCCTTCCATTCTAAATGATACCTTTGCTAGGTAGAGCAATCTTGTCTATAGGTTCATGTTTTTCATTACTTTGGTATTTCTTGCCAGTCCCTCCTACCTGCAAAGTTTCTTTTGAGAATCAGCTGACAGTTTTGTAGGAACTCTCCTGTATGTAACTAACTTCTTTTGATGCTTTTACGAGTCTCTCTTTAATCTTTAATCTTTGGCATTTTAATTATGATGTGTCTTAGAGTGGGCCTCTTTGCATCTATCTTGTTTGGGACTCTTTGTACTTCCTGGACTTGCATGTCTATTTTCTTCACCAAAGTAAGGAAGTTTTCTTTCATTATTTCTTTAAAATATGTTTCCAATTACTTGCTCTTTCTTTTCACCTTCTGGCATCCCTATGATACAAATGTTGGACCTCTTGAAGTTGTCCCAGAGGCTGCTTATGCTATCTATCCTCATTGTTTTGGTTTCCTTTTTCTTGTTGTTCTGATTGGTTGTTTTTGCTTCTTTATGTCCCATATCATTGATTTGATTCTGCTTTATCCATCCTTCTTTTGTTTTCCTCTAAATTGTTCTTTACTTCAATTAGTTTATCCTTCATTTCTGTCTGGATATTTTTTACACTATCAAGGTCCTCACTAAGTTCCTTGAGCATCCTTATAATCAGTGTTTTGAATTCTGCATCTGATACATAGATTGCTTATCTTCATTTTGTTGTCTGTTTCTGAAGTTTTGATCTGTTCTTTCATTTGGGCCATGTTTCTTTGTATCCTCATTTTGGCAGCCTCCTGGTGTTTGTTTCTATATATTAGGTAGAGCTGCTTTGACTCTGTTTCTTAGTAGTGTGACCTAATATAGTAGGTGTCCTGTACGGTAGAGTTTAGTAGCACAGCCTCCCCTGTCACCCGAGCTGGGTATTTGAGGTGCGCCCTTCATGTGGGCTGAGTACACCCTCCTGCTATAGTTTGGCCTTGGTGGCTGTTGGCAGATCATTGGGAGGGATTTACTCAGGCCAATCAGCTGCATGTATTGGCTGTGACCACTGACCACCAGCTTCTGCCTTCTATGGAAGATCACTTGTGTAGAGGCAGCATGGCAGTGTTCTGATGTGGTCTATAGCTGTCCACTGGGTGTGCTGGCCCTGAGGTTTCCCAGGTGGTGCAGGTTAAGGTTAGACTCCATCTGTGTTTTGCCTGGAGACAACCTGCCTGAGCTATAAGGCAATCTGAGATGCTACTACTTGCATTGGACTTGGAAATTCCCAGGCTAAGCCAAGCTGTGAATCTAGCTGGCTGCTGCTAGTGCCAGGCCTGGGGCTCACTGGAACAGATGTTCCTTGTTTGATAGGATGTAGGAAGTTGTGAAGCATGAGCCAAGACTGCTTATCCATATGGAAAAGCAGTTTGGGTGGGACTGTAAGTTCAGTAGGGTAGAGCCTCTGCAGATCTCCAAGGAGGGTCAAACAGTGTTATCCAGGTTGATGGAGTCTCAGATATGAAGCCAGCTTGCCGGTTTTGTTGGGAAAGGGTTTAGAGAAGAGACAATGGTCTCTGCTCGCTTTGATGTCAGGCACTTCGGTTTCTCCTTGTATACCACAGCTGCAATACAGGTACCTTCCAGCTGCTGCCCTAGTGCTGGAGCTCAGAGTGAATGAGTCTGAGTAGGTGAGTCTGTGTGTGGGTTCTTTAAGAACTGCATGGAACTCCAGATGTTTCTTCCACCAACTCAATCCCTGATGGATTTCACACTCAGAAGTTGTGAGAAGTTATCTTCCTGGCACTGGATCCCTGAGACGGGGGACCTTGTGTGGATCTGGAAATCCTTGGTCCTGAGATATCTCTCCTGAATTTTTATCTACCACACATGAGTGAGAGACCAGTCCATTCCAAGCCTCCACCTCTCCTACCAGTCTGGATGGATGTGGTTTCTTTAAATCTGTAGTTGTCAGACTTCCATTCAACTTGATTACTGGTGGTTCTGAGTGATAGTTGTTCTATATTTTAGTTGTAATTTTGATGCGGTTGTATGAAGAAGTGAGCCATGTCTGCCTACATTGCCATCTTGATAAAAAATCTCAATAACTAGATTTAATATAATTTTTTGCTTAGAAGCAGCAGCATGATGCTATCGAAAAGGCATTGAAAATTTAAATATTTGGAATTTCCTTTTTCACAGTAGTCATTTCTTTGACTGAAAATAATTTACTTTGTTCATCTGTTAAGTGAAAGGAGTAAAATTGATACCTTCTAGTTATTATCTGTCTTTAAAAGTATGAATCACAAAATCAAAGTTCTGTTTTTTCATGAGGATTCAATGGCTTTGTCAAAAATGAAATGGATGTTAAAAGCTGCTGTCAAAGCTTTAAAAGCTGCAGGATGAAATGTTGCTGAAGTTGAGTCATTAGGGAATGCTTCAGAAGCTTATCCCAAGGACACTCAGTGTTCACATGATGCAAGTAAGTTACAGCATGAAGGGACTACTATCATTGAGTAAAAAGGTAAAATATTGGCAAAGATCCCAATAAATATTTCAAAAGAAAAAATAGCCAGATGGAACATGGGCCCCAATTGGTGAACATTCCAAATTCTTTATCAAAGACTCTTGAAAAGGATTTTGTAGTTCTCTCTGAATCTTAGAATCCACTGGTGATTCTAAAACGATAGCTCTCTTAATGGTAATAGTGACAGGGCAGATACATGAAGAAACAGATTTTGAAAGGAAGAAGACTTTCATGTCTGAGGATAAGTGATGGTGGTTACTCCTTTTAATTAATGTCATTTTTCAGGACAAGAAGGACAATTGTTATTCCTCAGTTAAGAACAACAACCACACCCAAAAAGTGTTCCCTGAAAAAATATTTGAAGCTTATTAGAATATAAGAAATGACAAAAAGCCCTGGCTGGTGGCTCAGTGGGAAGGTGCCAGCCTGTGAACCCAAAGGTCACTGGTTGGATTCCCAGTCAGGGCACATAACCAAATTGCAAGCCAGGTCTCCAGCCAGGTCCTTAGTTGGAGGCAGGTGAAAAGCAACCACACATTGATGATTCTCTCCCTCTCTGTCTCCCTTCCCTCTCTCTAAAAATAATAAAACATTTTAAAAAGAAATAACAAAAAAAGTCAAATATAGAAACAAGGAAGTTCGAGTCAGTGTTTTTCTATTCTTTATCTGGATATAAAAGTTCTGTTATTTAAACTTTTATTTCACTAAGTTTCTTTGGAGGGATTATATAAATAAGTTTGTTTTGTCTTAGTTTTTTTTTTTTTTAAGTGTGTTCAAGTTATGTTTATGAATATAATCCTTTCACAAGTCATGTATATATGTACTGAAATTGATTTTAATAATATGTTTTAGAATGACTGTTCTGTGAACTAATTTTGGGATTATAACTACCTTGTATTTTTTCTTTTTTAACATGCTGTATTTTGTATCTCCATGACTATTCTGTAACTGTCAATTATTTGTACTTCTTCTTTTTTTTTTTTTTTTTAAGATTTTATTTATTATTTCCAGAAAGAGGGGGAAGGGAGAGAGGCAGAGAGGGAGAGAGACATCAATGTATGGTTGCCTTTCACCTGCCTCCAGTAACAGACCTGGCTGGAGACCTGGCTTGCATCCTGGTTATATTGCCCTGGCTGGGAATCAAACCAGCGACCTTTGGGTTCGCAGGCCGGCACCTTATCCACTGTGTACTTCTTAATTGCTTCACCTTTTTCGCCCATTCTCCCAACCCCTCTACTATCTGGCAACAATCAAAATATTCTCTGTATGTGAGAGTCTGTTTCTGTGGTGTTTGTTCATTTATTTAGTTTTTTAGATTTGGTTCTTGATACATATGTATTTATTGCTATTTTATTGTTCATATTTTAAACTTTTTTTTCTTCTCCTTAAGACTCTTTAACATATTATGTAATACTGAACTTTTTAAGCTTTTTCTTGCCTGGAAAATTTTTGTATGTCCTTCAATTCTAAATGATAACTTTGCTGAATAGAGTAGTCTTGGTTGCAGGTAATTGCTTGTCATCACTTTATTTGTTGCCAGTCCCTTCTGGCCTTCAATTTCTGTTGCAAAATCAGCTGATAGTCTTAAGAGAGCTCCTTTGTAGGTAACTAACTGCTTTTCTCTTGCTGTTTTTAAGATTCTCTCTCTGTCTTTAATCTTTGATATTTTAATTCTGATGTGTCTTGGTGTGGGCCTCTTTGGGTTCCTCTTGTTTAGGACCCTGAGTTTCCTGAACTTGTATATCTGTTCCCTTCACCAAGTTAGAGAAGTTTTCTGTCATTCTTTTTACAAATAGGTTTTCAATGTTGTTCTCTCTTGTTTTCTGGCAACCCCATGAGGTGAGTGTTGGTACACTTGAAGTTGTCCCTGATGTTCCTTGCACTCTTATCATTTTTGGGAGTCTTTCTTTTTGCTGTTCTGTATGTCTTTTGCTTCCTATATTCAAAATTGCTGATTTGATATTCAGTTCCATTTACTCTACTCTTGATTCCCTATGGATTATTTATTTCAGTGGGTGTATCCTTCATTCCTGACTGTTATTTTTTTAATTTAATTTAATTTTTAAAGAGAGGAAAGGAGAGAGGCAGAGAGGCAGAGGGACATCAGTGTATGGTTCCCTTTCACCTGCCTCCAGTTACGGACCTGACTGGAGACCTGGCTTGCAACCTGGTTATATGTGCTCTGGCTGGGAATCGAACCAGCCACCTTTGGGTTTGCAGGCCAATGCCATATCCATTGTGCCATCACCAGGGCCTGACTGTTATTTTTTTTTTAAAGATTTTATTTCATTATTTTTAGAAAGAGGGAAAGGGAGAGAGGCAGAGAGGGAGAGAGATATCAATGTGTGGTTGCTTTTCACCTGCCTCTAGCCACAGACCTGACTGGAGACCTGGTTTGCAGGTGTTATGTGCCCTGGCTGGGGAATCGAACCAGCCACCTTTGGGTTCACTGGCTGTGCTACCAGCCAGGGCCCTGACTGTTATTTTTAGTGGTTTCCATGTCCTGTATTATGCTGTTGAGGTTCTCACTAAGTTTATTGAGCATCCTTATAACCAGTGCTTTGAACTATGCATCTGGTAGATTGTTTTTCTCCATTTTGTTTAGTTCATTTTCTGGAGTTTTGTTCCATTATTCCCTCTGGGACTTTTTTTTTTTTTTTTTTTTTTTGTCTCTTCATTTTGACAGCCTCCCAGCCTGCCTATTTTGTCCTTTGTATTAGATGGAGTGGCCTCGTGTAGTAGCATCCAGTGTCTCGCCTCCCTAATTACCCAAGCTGGGCATACAAGGTGTGTCCCCCAACATGTGGGCTGTGTACACCCTTCTCTTATAGTTGAGCCATGATTGCTTCTTGCACATCAATGAGAGGGATTTGCCCTCAGGCTAGTCAGTTGCAAGGACTGGCTGAGACCACTAACCACTGTGGAGTAGCATCTGTGCAGAGGCCCAGCCCATAGAGCAGGATTTACTTGTTGAGGCTCTGGTGCCTGCTGAGTTTAACCCTTGAGTGTGTTGCTGGTGGAGGTAGTTGGATGGTGCTTGGATGTGGTCTGAAGCTTTCCACTGAGTGTCCTGGCTCTGGAGCTTCCCAGCAGGAGCAGGCCAGTGTCAGCCACTGTGTTCTGCTCAGGGCCACATGGCATGAACTAAAAAGTGATCTGCATGTGACTGCTACTGGTTCTGGGTTTGGAGGTGCCCAGGCAAGACCAAGCTGTGAACCAAGGCTGGCTGCTGCTAGTGCCAGACCTGGGACCACTAGGTAAAATGTATGGGGTTTCCTGAGGACAGATGCTACTTGTTTGAGAGATGTCAGGATTGTTTTAATCATGAGCCAAAACAGGCCATTTATATGGAAAATCCACTGATAGAGCATAGTGAGGTGAGGTCTCAGGCAGTCACCACAGTGGGGCAAGCAGTGTAAGCCAGCTTGCTGGAGACACATGTGGCCCCCACCTGCCAGCTTTGGTGGGAGGCATGTCTTAGAATAGGAACAATGAGCTCTGCCAGCACTTTGGTCTGGCAGAAAGCTGCTGTGCAGCTCTTGCACTAATGCCAGACAATTCAGTTCCTCCCCAAAAGTTCCTGGTTCTTTTCAAGCTGCTGCCTCAGTACTGGAACTCAGAGTGAGTCTGAGGAAGTACCTGTGTGGCCCTTTAAGAGGAACTGCCTGGTACAGGGACTCCAGGAGCTCTCTGTTTCCCTGAGCCACAATCCTCGCTGATTTTCACAGCCAGAAGTTATGGGGACTTCTCTTCCTGGCACTAGAATTTAGGCCTGGGGAACCTGGTATAGGGCAAGGACCTCCCACTACTTAGGAGGACCTCTGTAGCCAAAATATCCCACCAGATTTTTATCTGCTACACTTGGGTTTGAGACCATCCTGTTTTGTGTTTTTGTGCCTTTTCTGCCAGTCTCAATATGGATTTTTCTTTTAATCCTTAGTTGTAGGACTTCCATTCAACTAGATTTCAGGTGGTTCTGAATGCTTGTTGTTCTGTAGTTTAGTTACAATTTTGATATGGTTGTGGGAGAACTCCAAGTATAGCATTTTACTGTGTGGCCATCTTGATTGGAAACCCCTCATAGTTTTTATTTGTCCTTGTCATAAAGTATATTTTAGTGGTCTAGCTCAATGTTTTTTATCTTAAAAATAAATGTTGAGCAATATCTAAAATAATAATAGACAATAATGAAGAAATTATATCTATTTAAAAGACATCATCTTTTTAAGTTAATTTTGATAGCAAAAATGATAGTTACTTATGCATATATAGATAATAAATATACAAGTAAAATTAATTTTTATTATATTTAAAAAATAAAATATTCCCAAAACATTCTCAGGTATTGGCACTAGGCAAGCCAGATGTTGGTTAGCAACTACTATTTCTGTGGTGATTAACTCAGTTTATTAAGAATTTGTAGATCATTACTTTTTCCTATTATGCAAACTTCCATAAAGAAACCTAACTACAGGTAACTTGACACAATAAAATATTAAGTATCTTTATCTCCATAGGAAAAGATTTTTATCTCACCACAGGTAGTAAAAGAGCCATTGCTGGAGATATATATATATATGTATACATAGATAGATAGATAGATAGATAATCTTTTGATCTAATCTGTAAGTGTTCTCATTGTAAAGTATATTTAAATAGAGGTAATGAAAACATTTATCAAAGCCACATTATGTCAATTTTCAAGAAAAATTTTGAGAAGCAGTTTTTTCATAAGGTTCATAAGGTCAAAAACAAATGAAAAATGAAAATTACTATTTTGGACTAATAAAGGAAAACAAAGAAAGGAAATTGACTAAAATGACTATCATTAAAATTAAGTAGCATCTAAAATATTTAAACAGAATAATTTTTGAAAGTAAATTAGCTATTTCCAATATCTTCAGAATGGTTTTATCAAAATCTCACTGCCAAATCCTGACATTTTGATTTAATTTAGATTTGTAATTTATGTAGAAACATTCAACATATAATCAACTTTTGATACATGTATTCATTCAATGCTAACAATTATCCAGAAAGTGTAAGATTTTTATTATTCAATTTTCAACCCAATATGATTGCCACCATTTTAAAATGAAGAATTTGAGGCACAGAAAGTTCAAATTGCTTGCTCAATCAATGTCCAATAGTTAACAAGTGACAAATCTAGGATTCACACTCAGGGATTTCTTCCAAGACCGCACTGTTAAACTACTGTGCTTACATTCATTAGGTCATTACAGGAACTAAACTCACTCTTATCTCTCTTTACAAGCTGCATGTTTAATTCTGAGTCATTGTGGAGTCAGGAGTTGATGATTGGAAGAAGGGTTTGGGATATTAGCCATCTCTTGTATTTTCCTTGTTTACCCAATCCTTTGACCTTCATTCTACTTTGCACCAGTTGTTAGAAGCAAAGGGCAAGTAGATAAATAAGGCTAACTCAGAACCTTCTTTTCACCTTCTGCTTTTGTTACTTTTACTTAGCCTCACACTTCTTTTTGGATAGGTTTGATTTAAAAGAGAGATTTGCTGTATGTAGATTAGATGTTACATTAGGATGAGAAGTCTGTTATTCAAGCTTCATCTTGAGAGGAAATGCTATTCTCGTTAATGTCTTTGACCTCAACAAAATCTACTGCTTAGGAGAGTTAAAAATTAGGCATTATTAAAAATTCTATAGCTGGTTAATTAAATCAAAATTTCCATTGAAATATTACTACATGGTAAGTAATGGCTTACCATTGTAACACCATATTAACAAAAACAGCATTTGAAAAAGAATGCAGCTTCTCCTAGGTCAAGGCAAGAGCAATTTAGTTTTCTTTTTTATGCATTAAATTACCTTATTTACTTTTTATTGAATTTTTTTTTTCAATTTCATTTCATTTTAATTTTGGAAAGTGACTTTCCATTGTCATTAGTCATAATACCAAGAAAATTGTTTAACTGTCTAAGGCTTTTTTAACCTCTTTTACATTATGATCAATATCCATTCTTTTGTGAGAAGAAATGCTGCATATAAATGAGTTTTAAACCTAAAATATTATGTGCAGATATGTTCTATTATGAGATATATTGTTTCTTCAGTGAATACAAGTTAACTAATTAAAGCCAGAGAAAATATCAGTACCACTTCTTTCTGAATTCAGTAATCTTTATTTATAGATTTATACACATCTTTTATAAATAAATCTCAAATATTTTACCAGTGTTTCTGCTATTAAAGACATAGCAGTTAATAAGGTAGATCACAGATCTATCTAGGTTTCTAGGGTTTACATTTTGGTGAACATCTTATTTCTTGCAGATTTTGTTCCTGTTAAAAATTTTTATGAGAGACAATTCATTATTGACTTGGCTCAAGTTTATGTATAAATAACTGTAGCTGGCTAATTAAAAGAGTTTGTGTCATGGCCTGAGTTAAAAGAAAATGAAAACAAATACAAAAAAATTCTTGACCCGTAAGAATGTCTTCAGGACATATCCTTACAGCCAGTTACGTAATTTTACCTAGTTTTTATCAGTTTGCAATATGTAAAATAGTGTCTAATTTTGGTTTTTACCTTTTCTGATAGCTAACAAGCTGAAAATGCCTTGATAAATGTGCCTACCATCTAGTGTCTCTGAGAGGTTGAGCACAGGGTTAAGTGCGGTGACACCTAGAGGCAGGGCCTACTTGGGGTGAAAAAGACTGATGATGGCTAAGTCATGGCCTGGTTCTAATGTGACTGACACACATCCATATTGGCCCTGAGGGAGGGGGTGTATTTACAGGTGGGTGGAAGGTAGGATGGAGCTAACTGTAAAGAGTTCAAACCCTGTGCAGAACCCAGCTGTTTTCAAAAGATATAGCCTGGGGCCTAAAACACAAGCCTCAAAACAAGACCTTTAGGCTTGCCAGGAATGGAATTCATGGCAGGGGCCAGGGTTTCCTCTTTTCCCAAACCCCAGGGAAAATGATACAGCAAAGAGGCCCCAATCAGTGTGACTCAGTTGGCTGGGAGTCATCTCTCAAAACAAAAGATTGCCAGTTTCATTCGCGCTCAGGGCCCATGCCTGGGCTACAGGTTCAGTTCCTGGTCTGAGCAACTGATTGATATTTCTCTCTCACATCAGTGTTTCTCTCTCTTTCCTTCTCTTGCCCTCTGTCTAAAAGTAAGCAAGTAAATAAATAAAATCTTTAAAGAAAAAAGAAGAGTAGCAAAACAATCAGTGGCTTGCTTTAAAAATATATGAGTCTATTTCCAATCATGGGAGATAGTCCATGAATGTTAGAGTTATATGGGATTATAGATGTTTTCAAATACACACATACATATCAATTTATACCTCACATATAACTTATGTTTGTAAGTAAAATTGTTCTAATAAGATATGAATAACATTTATCATTTTCTATGAGACAGGAATGGTTCTAACCCTAATTTTCTCAGGTACTGCTTAGCCTCAGCATTGGGGAGATTTAGCAGTGTGGTTACCTAGGCATACAGAATAATTTCCTTTGTTTATCTAAGTTGTCTGTTCTCTACATTTGATATAGAGTAAAAGAATTAAAAGAAATCTATGATCACCCTGACTGGTGGCACGGTGGATAGGTGCTGGCTTGCAAACCCAAAGGTCACAGGTTTGATTCCCAGCCTATAAGAGCACATAATCAGGTTGCAAGCCAGGTCTCCAACCAGGTCCGTGGCTGGAGGCAGGTGAAAGGCAACCATACACTGATGTCTCTCTCCCTCTCTGCCTCTATCCTTTCCCTTCCCTCTGAAAATAATGAATAAAATCTTTTAAAAAAATTTTAAGAATATATTTTCTATTTAAAAAAAAAAAGAAATTCATGGTCAAGGTAGACTTTATGTTGAATAAAAAGACCCATTCTGGCCAGTGTGTGTGGCAAGTCCTATAGCCCTGTGAATGCTAACTGGGTTTCTGAAGTGCAAATGATATACTATCATGTTGGCCAAAAAAGTTCATTTAGTTTTTTTCTATTAAAAAAAAATACACATTTTTCATTTTACCAATAACTATTGATCTGGATATTTTGGATTTGGATATCCTGCGTGGTATAACATTAATTGTTCTCAGTTAAGTTCTTGATTTAGTCACAATCAACTTCAGGTGGTCCCCCTGGCCATGGAGCATTGTCCAGTGAGAAATCTCTAGCATGAAACTTTGCAAACCACTTTTGATACATTTGGTCAGTGCCAGCACCTTCTCCATACAGTGCACAAATCTGTTGCATTTCAGTTCCTTTCTTGAAATAATAAAGAATAATAAGACAAAAATGTCACTTAATTTTTTCAGTCTTCAATATTAAAATGGCTACACAAAAATTCACCAATTTTGATTAGGTTTTTTAAAAAATGCATACTGATATGTCAGCTGTCACAATGCAATCAAACAAAGTTGTTTCAAAAGAAGTTCAACTAAGCACTATTAGGGCCATTGTAGGAAAAGAAAATGAACTTTTTGGCCAACCCAATATATAGGTCATAGAATACTACAGAAGACTGAACATTGACTTGCATCATAATAGCCCTAGTGGTGTACTAGGCACAGATCACAACAGTGCTCTGGTGAGGAGATAATTCTATCAAGTGACTTATTGATTTCAGTGTGTTTAAATCAGTTGTACTTGTAATTTGATTCTTTGTCATCACCAACTGATGCTCTGAAAGTAGTTTGGGGAGAAAGGCATCTGATTTGAGTGACCAAAGAATCACGATGAAGCATAAAGAAAATCAGAAACTTGAAAGAGCTGAACCATGAAGCATAAAGAAAAAAGGAAACATTTGGAAAGCAGATATCCCATGAAAACTGTGAAGATGTCAACAGGTATGTGTTAAGCACGTTCTCTGTGCATATGCTAACCACATACTGTTTTCTAAAGAAGAAGAGTTCCTAGTTATGATGAGGGAGGGAGGGAGGGAAGGAGGGAGGTGGAGATGGAGAGAGAGAAAGGAAGTGGAGGGGAGGGGAGGGGAGGGAAGAGAAGTGAGAAAGAGGGATGGATGGAGAGAGAGGGAGGAGAGAGGGAAGAATGAGGTGGGTGTAGAGGGAGAGAGAAGCAGAGAGGAGAGAAAGAAGGAGGGGTGGAGAGAGAGAAAGACACACTGGGAGAGATGTGTGCCTGCTGGTCACTGTGAGGGCCCAGGTAGGCTAAGAGTAGAGAACACTCAGGTGTGTGTGGATGCTCATTGACCTTGTCACTGTGGCTTAGGATTTGTGCTACCTATGCTGGGTTACTCTGGGTTACTCTGTAATAGAGATAATGGTTAGTAATATTTTTTAGAAAATGTATTTTCCTTTATTTGATATCTGCCTAAGGCCATTTGCTAAGTAAATGATGTTGGCAGTTTTCTAGTAGTATTTTCTCCACATTAAGAAAGTCTGGCTCATAGAGATGAGGAAAAATTTTGGGGAAAAAAGAACTTTGAATACTTAAAACTGGTTGTGTAGAAATGAGTATAATGTCATAAAGAATTTATTTACTCAGGAATAAAGATGAATTGTTCTGTTTTAGACTGTGAAGCTATAAATGTGGGGCTCCTACGTGAAATGTAAGAAAAGAAGATATACACACACAATTAAAATACCCTTTAACAATGTTGGTTAAACTAAGGAGAAAGCTTGGCTCTTTCTGGAAAAATGGAAACTTGAAATAGTTTGGTTACCATGGAGATTAAAAGTAAACTAGTAGCCCTGGCTGGCGGCTCAGGGGATAAGATGGCAGCCTATGAACCCAAAGGTCACTGGGTCAATTTCCAGTCAGGGCGCATAACCAGGTTGCATGCCAGGTCTCCAGCTAGGTCTGTAGCTGGAGGCAGGTGATGTTTCTCTTCCTCTCTGCCCTTCTCTCTGAAAATAATAAATAAAATCTTTAAAAAAACTTTTTTTAAAGTGAACAAATAACTAATTGAGGAAGAACCATTGCCCAGTGGTAGGAGGGAGACAGATTGGAGCCAACCCCACAGTTCTAAGTGGTGCTTCACATTCCTAAAGAGAATTGGTATTTCCAACTTGGTTAGGATTTCTGAATCGTCCATTGGACCTTAAGAAAAGCTGTCTTCATTTCACTTTGAAAAACTAGTGCATTTTAGAGATGTTATTGCATATATACAAGATCTGTCCTAAAAGTATTGGCCACACAAACTGTTTTAATTATATTGACATTGGCTCAATACTTGCGGTACAGACCTCGTAAACTGTAAGACATGTGAACATACATTGACACCTATTCACACAATATAAATAAGTTAGAGAAAGATATTATTATCTAACATAATTGCTCAATAATTCTGGATCAGATTCAATTATTTGACTCCCAAAAACACATATATCTCTACCTCATTAGAGTATATTAGGCTTTAGTGAATAATATAAAAATGAATCTATTTCTTGTTTATATGTGAAGGCTCTGTTCTACTTACAAAGAACCTTCTTTATGCAAACCCAGTCACCCATGATATATATTGACACAGTAAACCTTACTATGCATTTAAAGTTTCATAGGAATCATAAGATGCTGCCCATGAAGACAGAGGCTTTGGATGCTCATTGACCATGTCACATAGTAGACTCTGATTGTTTGCATAAGGGACAGATAAATATACAAATGACAAACATGGAACACATTTCCATTATTTTTATTTAATTTCTCAGCAAGGCTGAACTTACCAGAAGATGCTTGGCAACAGCATACACAAAAGACGGTGGATCAACTTGAAGGCTGGAAAACATGGGGGACTACTTCTTCTTCAGGCAACTTAAGCTGCACCTCAAGTACAGACAAGCTAAGTGATGCTGGTAAGGAGAGGCACTAAAAAGGGTGCACAGGGATAGATAGAGCTCAGCAATGAGCCGAGTGATTCTGCCCATTAGTTGACCATACAAGGCTGCCTAGTACAAAAACAAACTCAAAACGTTTCTGCACTTCTATAATGTAATCAACAGTGGAAGCAGTAGATTCCAAGAGAAAAACACGGAATGGGACTGGAGGGAGCCCAAAGAGATGAGTAGGGAACATATTCCCTATTAGTACATTTCATGAAGAAATTGAGTTGATAACCAGCTTTTAGTTCCTGCCTACAGTCTTTCAGGAATGCTGCTGCTTTTTTTTTTTAAGATTTTATTTATTTTCAGAGAGAAGGGCAGGGAGGAAGGAAGGAAGGGAGAAAAGCACCAATGTATGCCTTTCACCTGCCTCCAGCTACAGACCTGGCTGGAGACCTGGCTTGCAACCTGGTTATGTGGCCTGGCTGGGGAATCAAACTGGCGACTTTGGAGTTTGCAGGCTGGGCCAATCTGCTGAGCCACACCAGCCAGGGGGAAGGCATGCTTCAAATTTTGATAATCTGTATACATCCCCAGGAATATTACATACAAAATACCTAATCCCACCAGCATCGACTAAACACACAGCTTTAATTAGTGTTTACTTATATTTTGGAGTAAATGGAACTGTAAATGGGAATGACACCTTAATTTCTGTGAGACTATCATATATAGTAATAATGCCTGGTATATAGTGTCCACAAAACATGTGTTTTTGAATTGATAGAGACCCCAGGAAATGCCTCATCTCAATGTCCTTTATTGACCACTCCACAGAATCCTACAACATTGGGGAGTGTGCACCTCGGCGTGAGTCACATGTGGAGGCCCCAACTCTTGGTCAGACAGAAGGAAACTCTTCCTGCTCAGCATATTTCACTTGTGTTTCCTCCCCATCCAAGATTCCCTGTCCTGATGATGATGGTAAGGAATAAGCAAAGGTGGGACCTGAGCTTGGACAGGAGATCCAGCTGAGCTGCTCAGCCTAATTGCTATTTACTCCACTTTCCCCTAAAAATCGAAATGCTGCAGGCCAGACAGACTAGTACTAAAGCTTCTGCAGAGGGACAGATGGGGAATAGATGTGCTTTGGTGAACAGGACGGGGTCCCTCAGCAACAATCTCCAGCACAGGATCACTGGGGCACCTGCAGGGGAGGGAGTGGACAGAGCTGATAAGCAGTGGGAGTTTAATCAGAGCCTTTCCCCTAGATGAGCACAAACTCATATCCACACACATTTGTAGCCCTTCATACCAGGTGTGGCCCTATTTTTCCTTCTGTTCACATTAGCAGTTCCATATGAGTTCTTTCCCCATCTGTTTTCCCCATTTCCTAGTATCATTATGTAGGAACACCCACACTTCTTGTCCTTCACACAATAATTTTCAGACTCACCTACTTGCACACTAAATCTATAAAAAATTCACATCCCTTCACATGGACAACCTGTTTTAAAACCTGCCATTTAAGCCAAACTTGAGAGAACTCATGTGCCCAGAAGGAAATAAACTTTCATATGTTGCCTTTCTAATCCCTCTGTCACTTCAGCCACCTAGCCTTCAAGCGGTCATAGAACTGAACATTCTGGAGCTCACACCGCCTCCTCTAACACTCTCAGACTCAATCCCATAGTAAGAGCAGGGACCACTCCTGCACTTGTCACATGCTGTCACACTATGTAACAATCATGAATGAACACACTCATTCACATCCCATTATGCCAACATCAAACACTCTCACTGGTATGTCCCAGAACACAGGTACAGCTCCAGAAGTACCTGCATAAAAAGCCACATCCTTATCCCCACATAGTTTTACATGTAAACACTTCAAACACAGCCACACCCAGAAATCTGAAGTGCCACATATAGATGTACTTTCACTCCACATGCTCACGTAGGCCATCTTAACTCCTACAAACTTCATAACATGTTCTGGTTTTCTTATGTTTGCCATTTTATTTCTTAGGAATCCTTGAAATGCCTGTCTCCCAGGACTTGGAGTGCTCCGAGATGTCTCCCCTCTGTTCACGTAACTTCTCTCCATTTCATTTGGTTAATAATGATAACTCCTTTATGTCTTCAGTACGTGGGAGAGATGAAAGGGTCATGACCATTTACTACATGCCTGTGCAAATGAAAAGGGGTGTGGCTGTCTTATTGGATCCAGAAGTAGGAGGATTGGAGCCTCTCCCCAAAAAGATCAAGATGGAAGAAATTACCTACATTGAAAAGATTCATAAAAATGCCCCATTTCCCCCCATGTCTAGGAAGAAACACCTAATTAAGCATGAGCCCATCTTAGACAGCGGAGCCCAAGAGAAGGGCAAGAATAATGACCATCCAGCAGAGCCTTCAGCCACAGAGGAGTATCCCAGGGTCAAGACCCCCGAGTGGCTGGTGGCCCAAAGCAGTGGCTTCAGGTGCATGGCCTGCTGCCGCGTCTTCCCCAGCACAGTGGCCCTGCAGGAGCATGTGGAGCATGGGGTCAAGGAGGGTTTCAGCTGCCACACTTTCCATCTTGCCTTGGCTCATCTAAAGCACAAAACTCATAAAGAAGAGGATCAACATAAAATCAAGAAGCCAACATTTAGATGCCAGAAAGAGAAACATGTTGGCATGAAGACAATCTCATACTAAAATAGACTGTCAGCCCTTAAAAGAGAGGAAGTGAAGCAGGTTACAGTCTATTGAGGGGACTTCATCTTCTTGAAACAGCCATAGTACCCATGCTTTTTAATGCATATCTGCCACCACCATCTCTACTAGCACACCACTGATATGAGCAGACAATGCCTTTTAACACTACCCACCACTTCCTGAGGAAGAAGCAGACCACAGCATCCCAGGTATTGCCTGACACACTATCAAACTTGTTATGACACCCCCACTTACAACATCCATGAATACATGTTTGATGCAAAAGAGTGTCAACACTACAGAATTTTAACAGTGAGGAATGTAATAATTCTCCCCTGCACTCACTTCCACACACTTCCCAGAACATAGCCATTATTAAGATGGCACGTGTCGGAGCATAGCGTACTTTCTGCAAAGTAATATATGTTGAACCATTCCATGGTGATTTTGTTAAATGGGCAAAGAGAATAAAATTTATTATATGCCACAGATTCCATTTTTGGTATTTACTACTTATTTTCTATATGATGGCTAATAATTCTAATGTCTGTCTATAGTATATTAAGTTGCTTTTCTTGTTTGTCTTAAAAAGTGCATGCATATATTCTTTTCAGATTAAAAATCTTCCCTGTGGTCTTCATTTTCTTCCTTAATTCCAGTATACTTAATATTAAGTACACTTTAAAATATTCTTTTAAATAAGTCTACCACTTTCACATTGGCTACCACAGAGTGATTAAAGTATGGAAAATTATATTTCTTGTAATAATGATAGCTTTTTAGTTTTCTATAGGCTCAAAATTGAGTCCCTCATTAAAACTATATTACTATGTTCAGCCTTTTTAAAATTCATAGTAATTTGTCCTGGCTTGTGGCACAGTGGATAACACACTAGCCTGCGAATCCAAAGGTGGCTAATTCGATTCCCAGCCAGGGCAACATAACCAGGTTGCAAGCCAGGTCTCCAGCCAGCTCTGTAGCTGGAGGCAGGTAGAAGGCAATCATACATTGATGTCTCTCTCTCTCTGCCTCTCTTCCTTCCCCTCTCTCTAAAAATAATAAAATCTTAAAAAATAATTAAATAACATTTATAGTAATTTTTATATTGTATAACTTTTACTTATTTATAGAATAGTAGTTATTTGTTTTACAGGAAGAATGTCTTACAAAAGAGTTTGCTATTTTTTATTTTTTTAATTGAAAATTCAAAGAATTTATCAATGCGAAAAAGAATTATTCTTTATAAGTTTCATTATTTTTATTGAACTTATTGGGGTGGCATTGGTTAACAAACCATATAGGTTTCAAGTGTACAACTCAATCAAACATCATCTGCATATTGCATTGTGTACTCATTGCTGGTATTAAAATTACTTTCCATCCCCATTTATTTTACCTTTGCCCATATATACCTCCCTTCACCCCACCTTCCCTCTGACTATCACCATACTGTTGTGTGTTTGTATGTGTGTGTATATATGCATATACGTGTACATGAACATGTACACATACACATATATGTACATATCTTAATTTCCTCACCTTTTTTATCCAGACCTCCAACTACCCTCCCCACACATAGTTGTCAGTCTGCTCCATGCATCTGTGCTTCTGTTTCTATTTTGTTTGTTAAATTATTTTGTTCATTAGATTCTGTGTGTAGTGAGACCACATGGTATTTGTATTTCTCTGAATGACTTATTTCACTTAGCATAATGATCTCCAGGTCATATATATAACATATATATAACATGGATAGCATGTTATCACAAAAGATTTCCTTTTTTACAATGAAGTAGTATGCCATTGTGTAGATAGATCATGGCTTTTTTATCCATTCATCTGCTAATGGGCAGATGGGCTATTTCCAGATCTTGGCTATTGGAAATAATGCTGCAGTGAACATAGAGATGCATACATTCTTACAAATTAATAGTTTTGGTTTCTTTAGATACATTCCCAGAAGTGGAATTGCTGGGTTAAGAGGCCATTCCAGTTTTTATTTTTTAAAGAACATCCATACAGCTTTTCACAGTGGCTGCACCAGTCTGCACTCCCACCAACAGTGCACCAGAGTTCCCTTTTCTCCACATCCTTGCCACCACTTGTCATTTGTTGATTTATTGATGATAGTCATTCTGGCAGGTGTGAAGTAACACCTAATTGTGGTTTTAATTTGTATTTCTCTGATGATTAGTGAACTTGAGCATGTTTTCATATGTCTGTTGACATATGTCTTCTTTGGGGAAGCATCTATTCAGATCCTTTACTGATTTATTTTACAATTTAATTTTTAAACATATCTTTAACCTACATACTGTATTTAACATTATTTTTATTTACACTATTACTAATGTAATTTCCCCCTTTTGCCCACTTACCTCTGCCATCACTCCTACTTCCTTCTGGCCATCAACCACACTGTTGTCTGTGTCTACAGCTTATGTTGTTCTTTGGCTAGTGTCAGTCCGTCCCTCCTCTCTGACTAGTGTCAGTCTGTTCTATATATCTATGTTTCTGTTTCTGTTTTGTTTGTCAGTTTATTTTGTTCATTGGGCTCCACATATTAGTGAGATCACATGGTAATTATCTTTCACTAACTGGCTTTTTTCCCTTAGCATAATAGTTTCCAGGTCCATCCATGCTGTCACAAAAGGTAAGTGTTCCATCTTTTTATGGCCACATAAAAATAACTCCTTATCAGGTGAATAACAGGCAAATACTTTCATACAGTGTGTTTCCTTTTCATTTGATGGTTCCTTTTGTTGTGCTTAGATTTTTAGCTTGATGTAGTCCCATTAATTTGTTTTTCCTTTGTTGTCCTTGCCCCAGGAGATACATCAGCAAAAATATTGCTATGCAAGATGTCTGAGACTTTTCCGCCTATGTTTTCTTCTAGGATTTTTATGGTTTCGTGATTTAGGTTTAAGCTTTTAATCCACTTAGGGTTTTTTTCTGTATATGGTGTAAGTTGGTGGTCTACTTTCATTAAAATTCTAATTTTACCAACAGCATTTATTAAAGAGATCTCCAGTATATGTTCTTGCCTCCTTTGTCAAGTATTAATAAATGATAAAGGTAGGTGTGGATTTATTTCTAAATCCTCTATTCTGTTCCATTGATCTGTATACCCATTCTTGTGCCAGTATGAGGCTGTTTTGATTATGATGGCCTTGTAGTATAGTTTGATATTAGGTATTATGGTATCTCCAACAGATGCTGAGGCTATTCCGGGTATTTTGTTGTTCTATATACATTCTGGGGATAGTGGATCTAGATCTATAACATATGCCATTGGTATTTTAATAAGAATTGTATTGAATATATAGATTGCTTTGGATAGTATGGACATTTTAATGATGTAAACTTTCTTATCCATGAACACAGTATGTGCTTCTATTTATTTGTCTCTTCCTCAGTTTCTATGAATTCTTGAATCAGGAAAAGACATGGAAGAACTTTAATTGAATATTATTAAGTGAAAGTAGTCCATCTGAAAAGGCAATACACTATATGATTGTAACTATACAACATCTTGGAAAAGGCAAAATTGTGGAAACAATACAAACTTAGCTGTTGGTGGTAATGAGAGAGAGAAGGGAGGGATGAATAGTAGGAGCACAGAGGATTTTTAGAGCAGTGAAAATACTCCATATGATACTATAATGATGGATATAAAACCCATAGAATGTGCAACACCAGGGGGTAAGGTAAAGAAAATATGGACTTTTTTGATGAACTGTGTCAATGTAGGTTAATCAATTTTAACAATTTTGGAATAACAAATTTCCACAGATGTCACTTAGGCCTGTCAAGGCTAAACTCTTTTTAACACCTGAGTTCTTCTATCATCCCCCTTGTTAGTTTTTAATTATCTTATTTTTATAGGGTTACTTTACAAACTAAATCAACATAAGATATAAAAGCCACCCAATTTTGGAAGAATGGCAGACTTCTGTCTTAGAACTCATTCTCTAAGGAACACCCAAAAAAGAAGAACCTTGCCACCCTTTGCTAGATCAACCTGATGCTACGCAGAAGGAGCTGGAGCTCCTTCCCATCCAAAATACCGTCCATTGGGTATTTTGCAGGAAGCTACAGCAGGATCATCCAGACATCCCCAAGGAAGAAGATTTTATTTTAAATCTTTTTATCCATAATTCCCATGCACTCTGGAGGCATTCAGCTTCTCAGCTAGTCTATTCCTAGACTGTTTACCATTACCTCTTCCTCCAGCCCCTTCCTACTCCTCCCTAGTGATCTGATTAGATTTCTCTGGATCATTACTGCTTGTTGATGTTAAGAAACATCCAAACCTTTAGAAAAATATTAAAAGAGTGTATTTGGGCCAAACTGATTACAAATGCTGGGGAGCAAGATCTCAAATGCTCCAGAGGATAATAGTTTAGCAGTTTCCTTTATGCATTTGATTTTAAGGAGGGAACATAAGGAAGATTATATGGAGGTGGAGAAAAGAATCACCAAAGTGATTCTTCTCTGTACAAAGTCTTGTTTTAAGGTTGACCCTCAGCCAGGGATGGAAAATCAGGAATAGAGATGGAGTCCTATCTGAGAGTCACAAGCGTTCTTTTTTTTTTTATGCCTTAAGATTCATGGCCCAAAGTAGTGAAGCAAAGCTCCCTGCTGACCAAGAACAGTGGAAAATAACGAACCGTTATTGTGAGCATTTGTGATCACAGATTTGACTTTATACTTTAGTCACACACACATTGTTGATTGTTGATTTCAAACACTGAAAAATACCCTTTTCCTACGATCATAGTCTTCTCTTCACTCCTTAGTTATAATCACCAAAACATAAGAACTAAAATGTTTTGTTAAAATTTAAATATAATGGACAGGTGCTTTTCTCTCTGTACTTGTTTATTTTGCTGTGATATTCTTATTTTACTGCATTGGCATTAACATAATTCTTAGCCACTGCTCTTGCCTCCTCTCTCATGTTATTTTGAGTTTCTCTTCTCTTAAATTCATAGAAACTCTATAGGTATTTCCCAAAGTAACAAAGATGTATAGCTTTCTAAAAAGGGCATACTTTATGATGTTTGTCTCATGTCTTTCACAAGAAAAATCATTTTGCCTATGACAAAATTGCTTCTTAATTCATGGTCAGTAACATCAGGTTCTGTGTCTCTGCTAAAATGTAATGCAGTTACTATGTCTTTGATGTGATACACTTGCTAATGATTCACAGATGGTGAAGTCTGGAAAAGATAATATATATTTGTTAGCCTTTCAGCAAAAAAAAATAGTTTTGGAGAAGGTAGAAGGTGGAAGAAAATACCCAGTGACACTACACTTTCTTTTTCTTTCTCCATCCCCAGATAAATTTAGGGCCTAATCATATTTAACATTGTTGGTTTTATAGCTTTCCTAGAACAATTTTTTTTTGTTTGTTTTTAATGATGATTTTTGCCTTTAAACCACTTGAACCTTTATCATGAAACCTGGGGGTAATTTTTGGTGAATAGTTGGGCTCAAAAAAACCTTGTAACATACACAGTGACCCTAAGATTCCTTATCTGAATTTGTGCCACAACGAGGTCACTCCCTTGGTTTTTTACCTCATCTGCTTACTACATTATTTCTCACATTTTCTGTTCCTGTGAAATGCCCTTCAGGTCCTGACCTTGACTTTGTCATAACCTTCTATTCTCATCTGCTGTTCTCTAATCATGCAATGATTTTTCATTCTTCTATGGCTCAGGTTTTAGTTCAGGCACTATTAACATTTTGGACCAGATAATTCTTTGCAGGTGTGGAAGGCGACGAGCTGCCCTGACCCCCATAACATGGTTTGCTGCCTTCCTGGCGCCTAACCACAACACACACGCAGTGCTACCCCTCTCTCACTGCTCCAGGTGCAACAATCGAAAGTACCTCTAGACTTTGCCAACTGTACCAATGGGAAGAAAAGCTTGCTTCTGCCACATTGGTGTTACTGGTACATTTTTTTATTATTATTTCATGCAAAACCTTATGTTTTACTTGTGTTGCTTCCCTCAGTTCTTCTAATTTGGCTTCACTAATTCCTCAAAACACTCAGGTATTAATAAGAATGCGTTCTCCTAAGGTGGCCAGTTTTCAAGAGCGATGATAGCCCAGCCATGAAGGCTGAGTTGGGTAATTCCTCCTCAAGCCTACAGATTTACAGATTTTTTTAGCGACTGGAAATGCATTCAAATGGATGACTATTTTACTCTCATTAAATAGTAAAAATAGTTACTCTTGCAAAGCACCTCAAGCTAAGTCAAATTACCTTGAACCATATCTTCAATAGAAGGGAAAACTCTTACCAGCATGTTTTCTTTTAAAATATGTTTTAAAGCCTTTATTTTTTAGAGTGGTGTTGAGTTTATAGCATAATTGAAAGGAGCATACAGAGATTTCCCATATACCTTCTGCCGATAACCCATGCATAGCTGTCAGCATTATCAGCATCCCCACCAGAGTTATATATAGTTTATTTTACCAAGGATGAACCAACATCTACATGGACACATCACTGGTCTGTAGTTTACCTCAGGATTCACCCATGGTATTGTGTATTATATGGGTTTGGACAAAAGTATAATGCCATATCCATCATTATCATATTGTACAGAGTATTTTCCACTGCCCTAAAATTCCACTAGGCTCAGCCTATTTATATCCTCACACCTACCTACCCAACTGCTGGCAGCCATTAATGGGTTTTTTTGTTTGTTTTTAAAGATGTTATTCATTATATTTAGAGAGAAGGGCAGGGAGGGAGGAAGAAAGGGAGAGAAGCATCAATGTATGGTTGCCTTTCACCTGCCTCTAGCTACAGATCTTGCTGGAGGCCTGGCTTGCAACCTGGTTATGTGCCCTGGCTGGGAATCGAACCAGGGACCTTTGGGTCAACAGGCCAGTGCCTATCCACTGAGCCACACCACACTGATGTTTTATTGCATCCATATTTTTGCCTTTTTCAGGATATCACATAGTTGAGACACTATAGTATGTAACCTATTCATATTGACTTACTTAACTTAGTAGTATGCATCTAAGCTTTCTTCATATCATTTTGTGGCTAAAGAGCTCATTTTTTAGTGCTAAAAAATTTCATTGTCTGGCTATTTATCCATTCACCTACTGAAGGATAATCTTACTTTCAAATTTTAGAAATTATGAAATCAGTGTCTTAAAATATAGATTCCGTTTTATCCTGTCTTACTGTAGAAGCAAAAATATATTTATATAATATTTATTTGGTCTTGGATGCTGCTTATTATTAAAGCAGCTATGAGCCTTCCAGAGTAGTCCTCAAAACCCCACTTAAAGAGGCAAGGAAGGGGAGCAGCTTAGACAAGAACCTAGTATAAAGGAACCATGGACATGGACAACAGGTGGGATTGACTTTGGGAGGAATGGGTGGGTGGGGAGGAGGATAGAGGGGAGCAAAAAGAGGATGGATGTAATACAACAATAAAATTAAAAAAAAAAAAAAGATATAATCCAGCTTTTAGGTTGATATATTTTAACTGCCACAGGCTACAATGCATCTAACAATTGGGATGTTAATACTGTCTACCTACTGACCAGGGTACAGGCAGCAGATGGTGACAGAATGTGAAATTTGCTAGACACAGGTCCCCTAGGGACTTCTGAAGGAGAGAAACGCTTCATGTGGGGGGTGGGCAGGGGGATATATTTTCCAACAATGGATCTAAAACTTTACATACCTTTACTTGTTCATTTTTTTTCAAAAATAAGATGCCATACCATATTATAATTAGGGCATGTCATTTTGTACACAAATAGAGGTGATTTTTTAAAATAAAATCACCAATTTTTCAATATAGTGAAGGCTGGCCAAGCTCTGAAGTGGAAAGACAGAAAAGCCTCTGGATATAAGTGGAAGGAGAGGAAATGGGACTGAGGATGCAGAACAAAGGAAATATATCTAATAGCTATTGAATATTATATGAAAATGATTCAATTAGTTCTGACATTTAGAGAGAATGTTTCTCTATTTTATTTTTTAAGACATGGAGACTGTTTGAAATAAATTGCTTACAATTGAAATATATATATATATATATATATATATATATATATATATATATATAATATCAGAATTTTATCCCTTAGGGGAATATCTTAAGTACTCCAAAGAAATGAGGTAAAGTATCAGATCACATTACACTCTGAAAACTTATTTCCTGATTAAAATTGTTTAAAGTAGTCTTTAAAAATTTGATCTTTTAGTGAGTACAGTTTCCCTTGGAAAAAGTACTATTTTAATGAAAAATTTGTTCGAGTATATCATGGTTAGTGTAATGAACTTAAACTTAAGAATAAATATATGTGTATAGTGTATATTAGTTCTTTAAATATGTTATTCAACCAAAGCAGTATAATATAGTTTTCTCTTATAGACATTTATAATTACCAGGAGGTTACCATTAACAAATATTGTCTAATGAAAACATTTAGAGGTAATCAATAAACCAAAGGGAAGTTTTCTTATCAAATAAACATGAGGGCGAACAAATTACAAAAGAAAAGCATCAAATAAAAATATCTAAGAAGACACCATTTTAAAAGATTTTACTTGTTTCTAGAGAGAGGGAAATGGATGGAGAAAAAGAGAGAGAAAAACAACAATGTGAGATTGAAACATCAATCAGCTGCCTCTGGATCAGGTCCCAACTAGGGACCAAATCCGTAAGTCAGGCACGCATCCTGACTGGGAATCAAACTGGCGACCTTTAGCTTTGTGGAATGATGCTCAACCAACTGAGCAACACCAGCTGGGCAAGAAGATAACATTGAGGGGGCAAGATAAACTTCACTCAAGTACAATTAGTAATATTATAAAGATAAAATACATATAATATTCACAAACTAAAAATAGGCTACTATTTTTAAAAATGAGATCTTAAAATTTAGTTACAGAAATAAAACATACATTTAAACTTCAACAGAAGGATTAAATAGTACAATGAAACAAATTATATTATTTATAATTGGGTTGTAAAATTGATTTAGGGAAACACATTGAAACTTCAACCAGAATTTTTGTAATACAAGATTCAAAAGAAGAAACTAGAAGGAATGAGAGGAATAAAATGACCAAGGAATAATGGAAGAAAATATTCTAAGTATGATGAAAGACATATTAAAAGCTTCATACTAGCCAAAGAGGAATAACAGAAAACATTGCTACAGCAGTGAAAGTGGTATTGTGGGTACATTCTGAAAATATTTTCAGGAATCTGAAGAATAGAAGATCTTGTTAGCAAACATCAGAAAAGTATCAGAATGGTTTCAAAGTTTTTATTGGTGTTACTGGATCCTAAGGGGAAAGAATGGATCAATAGCTTCTGAAAAGGGGTACAAAAATAGGTAACACTAAATAATTGTTCAAACATAATGTAAAAAAAAATTAAAAGAAAAATAAATATCAGTACCTTCTTAGGGGTAGACTATAGATGTTTTGTAGGAGAAAAAAAAAATGATACTCCAAACCATGAAGGAAAAAAGAGGATAAGAAAACAGAAAAAGACAAACAAAACACTTAGGAAAAATAAGAATAGAGAGTAAATACAAATGTAAAATAGGATTACAAATTAGTAATCAAAATAAATGAGCAAGGATAAAATCCTCTATTAAATATTAGAGATTTTATGTTGAATAAGAAGCAAACAACTACAATATAAATCACCCTGTTTCTTTTAAGTGATATACACCAAAAACAAAATCAGTCATGGTATTTTGAAATGATAGCCTAGAAAAATGTAGATAAGAAAAGTGTTCACAAAGTGATTAGTTGTAGGAGTATTTATAAAATCACCTCTACATCAGAAAACACAATAGGTCCTAAGATTCCATTCACAATTAAGTAAAATCATCAAAAGATTAGGTAATATCCTTAACCCTGCAGAGTTTGCAGATGATCTGAGAAATGTAAGCAAACTTTCCTCAAAAAAAATATCAATGTAGCAGAAGTGTGTTTGCTTCAATCCCCACCCAAGGACATGTTTTCATTGGTTTTAAAGGAGAGGAAGGGAGGGAGGGAGGGAGGGAGGGGGAGATTGATTGAGATTGGTTGCCTCCCACACACACCCAACTGAGGATCAAGCTGCAACCTTCTTTTTGGTTTATGGGGTGATTCTCCAACCAATTGAGCCACACCAGCCAGGGCCTTAGTAAAAGGTTTTAATAGATATCAACATGATCATTTTTAATTTAATAGTGAAAAAATATATCCAAGAAAATAGGAGGATATTCTCTCCCAGGTCAAAGGATACTATACAATTATAACAAAATAGGTTGATGTTGGAATTTAGTCTTTTTTTGATTCAGTTTAAGTTCCCTTTAGCCCTTAGGAACCGCTTGAGATCAGCACCTGAGGAACATGGGGGAATGAAGGCACGTTTGACAGAAGGAAAAGTTGATCTGGGATGCAGAACCAATAATTGCCTCTGTCCACACCTTGGAGAGTTCTGGGGCTAGAGGAGCCCCTCAGAGTTGTTCTAAGCTGGGCAGCAATGGCCTTTATACTCAGTGGATCAGTCATTGGATGTAGACTCTCTAGAGAGGAAGTTCCCTTAGACCAGGCAAGGCAAGGCAATCTCCAAAAGGGTGACGTGGTATCTGCTGACTCCCAGCAGCGGGAACAAGTAATTTTTTTCAATTACAGTTTATATTCAATACTATTTTGCATTAGTTTCTGGTGTATGTACAGCACAGTAGCCAGAAAAATCACATATTTTACAAAGTATTCCTCCTAATATTTCCAGTACCCACCTGACACTACACATAGTTATTACATTATTGTCCACTATATCCCCTATGCTACTTTACATCTCTCTGACTCATAACTAGCAATATGTACTTCTCAAACCCTTCATCTTTTCACTCAGTCCCCTAACCCTGCTACTTCGTGGCGGCCATCAGTTTGTTCTCTGTATCTATGAGTCTGTGTCTGTTTTTGTTTTCATTGCTTTTTAGATTCCACATATAAGTAAAATATTTTATTGGTTGAAATTCTAGTATGTCCCTTCTTCTCCCCCAAGAACTATGAAAGTTTTGTCCCAATGGGGGTCTTATTAAAGCATCTCTCCTTAATATTTTTCTCATGCTTGTATTTCATATTATCTTTTAAAGTAAGTATACAGATATGCAGAGAATATGGCAGACTCCACTATGATAATACTGGTGTCAATTTTTAAATTTATTCATTTTATTTCCAAAATTAATGTACAGTTTATATATTACATTTTGCACCAGCATAAAAGAAAAATGTTTTTTTTTTTTTTGTATTTATAGCATGCATGATTCCAAATTCCTTTGTCTTTATTTCCACTATTATCGCTCACATCTGGTATAGGTTAAACAATTCTCAGCCCCAAACTTTAATTCTGACTTTTTGAACAGAAACCTGATAGCCCATTTTTCTCTGAATTCTACATTTAGGGAAAGGAAAGAAAAATACCCAATTTCCCCCAACATTTTTTGTAGTCTCAGCTCTTCTTTCCACTAAAACATTACATTTTTCCCAATGTTTACTTGAATTAACTCTTGCATAGCTCCACACCTGAAATGATCTGAGTACTCACTAACAGCCCTTCCTAGAGTAGCCATATAATAATCTTTACATAGAATATGAACCTGCAGCACAGATTTAAGGAAATGGGTTGGGCTTTTTTTTTTTTTTTATCTTTATATCTCAAGGAAAGCAAAATCTATAATGGCATTTAATAATTTTATTTCAGTAAGTAATTATCAATTTACAGAAATGCTGGTGAATGTAATTACTGTGTGTAATCTGCCCTTATAGAAATAACTTGATTAAAAATGGAAATCAAGCCTTGGCTGGTGGCACAGTGGATAAGGCACCAGCCTGCAAACCCAAAGGTTGCAGGTTCGATTCCCAGCCAGGGCACATAACCAGGTTGCAAGCCAGATCTCCAGCCAGGTCCATAGCTGGAGGCAGGTGACAGGCAACCATACATTGATGTCTCTCTCTCCTTCTCTCTGCCTCTCTTCCTATCCCTCTCTCTAAAAATAATAATAAATAAAATCTTTTAAAAAATGAAAATCATCTGCTTTAATAATGATAAGGTGGTTTATAAAATAACATTGTTATTTGTTCACAGTTTTGGTCAAATGCTTGAGCTTTTTTGGTAACAAGTTATTGGTAACTTTAAGCTAAAACACAGTTAATAGAAATGCTGCCAGAGGGAATCAAATTGCTGTACACGGGTTTATGTTGTAGTTTTTGGCAATGATGTAGGAAAATGAAGGCAGTATTCTTGTTATTTCTGTTTCTCCTTGAGCACAGAAAACCTTGTACTATTGTGATTTCTCTCTCCTGTGGGTCCCACAGTTTCCCAGGCACTCAGTCTTCACTGGGAGTTTGTGGACGGATGTTCACATTCATAGGGGCTTACTAGAGATGCGGTCAACAAGAGGGCTTGAGCCTAAAATTTGTACAGTGACCAAGAGCTCCGTGCTGCTTTTAAATACATTTTATTCTTCATGCCTCTTTTCCAAGTTTCTCTTCTCTATATAATATGGGGTCATAATTTAGTTTCTCAAAACACAGCCTGTCATTTGTGCTTACCAGCCTGCATCTACTTGCAGAATGCGTGTGTAGAAAAAGCTTAGTTCTGACTCTAGCTCTTTTGCTCACCTGTCACTGTGATCAGCTTTATAAACCTTTGCCACCAAGTGGGGTGCACAGCAAAAAGCAACATATGAGCCTTCTTGACTCTTTCTTGTCAGAAGAATAGAGTAATTCTTCTAGGTTTTGAGTTTTCTTTTTGGTTAACATTTTAATGAAATGGAGTCAATATGAACACTCTTGGTTTCATCCTATCCTGGAAGCTATGAATTTTATTTTTGATCAATTTCTTTGAAAGCAGCATTTAATGTAGCTATGGTAAAGCTCCTTGCTTCCCTAAGACCATAGGCAAGTGATAGTGTGCCCAAGGACAAAGTAGTCTTTGCTCTTTTATCCTTCTAGGACTTAGAGATTTCATCTTTCATATCAGTCCATTTCCCCGCAGAAAACAGTGCACTAAAAAGGGGCCATTAGCATGAGTTTAATAAGGGATGCTTAAAAGTGAGTGGGAATCAGTAGGGAAGGACTACCATAGTGGGAAGTTGCTCTTCTCTGTAGGCTTGAAGGGGCTGAACAGGGAAGCTGTCGGTGGCCGGTGGCCGTACTGGGCCTGTGGCCTTTGGTAGAATAACACCTGCACTGGCAACCAGCTGCACCAGCAGGGTGTGATCTCTGACTAGAAACCCTTTGTTCACACATAACCAAAGCTAAAGAGTACAATAGCCTTTTTGTGGTTCATAGAGAACAACCTCTTCAAGCACAGAACTAGGTAAAGAAGATTGGACAGGGGACATGAAGGGACAACTAGAAATGACCCACACATCTGTAAATTGATGCTTTTATCTGAAGATCTCAAAGTTCCTTTCTGCTCTGCAGTTCTGCCTCTCTTATACATAGCTATTTGCCATTCTCTATCTATTTATGCAGGTTCTTAATATGGTTTTATTTTAGTGTATTAATTCTGACTTATTTCCATAATGTTTTATTTAAAACATGCTTTGGAATTCTTTTTGTTGTTTGCAGTTTGATTCAGTATTGATATTGCCTGGTGTTCATAGCAGTATCCCCTTAATATCTTGAACGTGATACAAAAACTAGTCCAGTATATTTGAATTTAGAATTGCTCAATTTGGAAAAAGAGAAAGAGAAGCAAAAGCAATCATCACCTATCAATTTTTACTCAGCTATAATACCTGCTAGTAGTTTTACTAGCATTAGTTTAGTATTGATAAAATTTAGTTCAGATTTTTTTTGTACACAATACTTGAACCATCAAGTAATTTTAGAATTGTATTTGCTAATTTGCGTGGATAATGTCAAAGGAATATGTTACCCAAATTTAAGGAAATTTTATGATCTTTCCACAATACTGTATTTCTTTTCATTGCAATTTAGGATATAATTAACTTAATGATACCTTCCTATAATCATATTTCAACTACTTTTTATGTTTGTCTCTTTCTGTACCATGGCAAAATAAAGATGAGCTTATCTTTCTATTCTTAACGGAAGGCCATCATTGTCCAAATAGCGATTTTGATCATCCAAGAACATATTTTCACAAATGATAATCCCTTTGTACCAATAGGAAAAAGTTTTCCCTTTCTCCCATGGGGAGCCCTTGTAGGAGATGTACCTTGGGAGAGGAGCACAGGCCATGTTTCAGAGGTCACTAACTTTTATTCTTGTGTCTTTAGTTTTAGTTTCACAGGATCCGGTCATTGATTTGTTCTGTTTGTTTTTTAATCCTCACCAGAGGATATGTAATTGAGGGAGAGCGAGACAGAGAGAGATCAATCAGGTGCCTCCTGCATGTACCCTGACTGGGGATCAAACCAGCAACCTAGGTATGTGCCCTGACCAGGGATCAAACCTGCAACCTTTAGGTTGCAGGGATGACACTCCAACCAACTGGGTCCAGCCAGGCCAGGGCCCAGTCAATGTTTTTTAGGTAAATCAGGTTAATTATTTTCTTTTAGTTTTGTTATTTATTTGTAATATAGTGAGTCTTATTTTTTATAGTTAACATTCTATTTTGGGTTTTCCTCATACCTTGTTGAATTTTTTATGAGTTCTGGCAAATACACATAGTCATGTGTCCATCACATTGGTAAAATTCACACCCTCAAAATTCTCTTACACTGGTCCTACTCCTAGAAATCTGTCACTTTTAGCAAAATGTTTAAATTAATGTGCATTTAAAATCTATTCTTTGCAGGATATTTTTCCTTTTTCCCCTCCCCCTCTTCCTTCACTTTCTCTCCTCTTTTTACTCTATTTCTAGAAAATGATTTCATAGTTACTATTTATTTTGTTATTAATTTTTTTTATCAGAAACAACAAATATCTAGATAAGCTATATCTGAAAATCGGTAATATAAACTCTCTTTTAATCTGCCAGTTTACCTGGGTCCTGATTTATATGAACTTTACTGAAGAATGTCTTGTTGTATAGTCATTGTTCAGACATTCATCTTCCTGCAGAGGGAGGGGAAACCTATGGATATGGGTAATAGCAGCCCCCTAAAATTGTTCTTTGGTTTTCTCTAAATTCTATCAAAAGTGATTAAATAGCTCCACTTCTTTCCACTCGCAAAGTAGCAGGTATGACTTACCTGACTTTGGGAAGAAGAATTAAATTAAATGTACTTTATTCTCCAACCTAAAGCATTCTTGTGGTCTGCCAATATAACTTTGATTAGTAGAGTGTGTACACAGTTACCTACGCCCTTACCATTCATCCTGTGTTTCTTGTTTAGGAATCTAGGTCAAAGGGAAATATTGGTGGTATGTAGCATGGCATCCTTCCTGTTGATGCTGTACTGATATGCCCTGACAAAATGGGCTGAAAAAACATTATCCTATATCTTCTGCACAACTCAACAACAGCCATAATTGTAGTTCCTCCATGTTGGCAAGCGTTTGTAAGGTCTTTCAGTATTTCTTCCCACAAACTTGACCTTGCCTCTGAGTGTAAGAGTTCTACATCATGCATGCTGTCTTCTTCAGTTTGCTGCAAACTCTTTGTTAATTTATACATTTGTGCCATGAGGCTGGAGGCATCCTCTGTTTTAGTTTAGCTGACTTTTTTCACTTCCTTTTAAAAATTTTATTCAGTTCAATGGAGAAAAATTTAAAAACATGTATGGACACCAGTTACTCTTTAATTTTCATCTATGAACATCTAAATTCAACATTATTGATAATCATTGTTTTAGAAATTTTCTCCTCACTGCTTCTTTTGAAAAAAAATAAACCTAAATAATCTTAGGAGTTCCTTCAATTCTGTGTTTTATAACAAATTGCTGTTGCCCAGCCCAAGAAGTATATCATAGTATACCCAACTTGTGCTTATATGGAATTAATTTGATTTTGGTTGCAGCTATTAATTGAAGAATTAAATACAAGACAAATACACACACACAGTGATACCTTCAAAAGTTACTCTTAATTATGAAGCCCTGAGAAATTATTGAGATAAATTACAGAGTTGATAAATAAATTCAAGTTTTGAAGTAAATTACTTCTCTCCTGTTCTATAGATTTGTTTCTGAGTGAACACAAGTATATACATATATGTGTTTAAATTTACGTTTATAAATTTAGAAACAAAAACTTTATAAATATATGAATACATAAGATAATTGATTATTATATATATCAATAAGCCACAAACTTTTTATTTTGTGATGATAGGTTTATTCCATAGTATTTACAAGAGTATTTCATTACATTATTGTCTAACTGAAAGTTGGGCAAAATACCTACCAATGGACATACATATGGAGAGAATAGAGACCTAAAGAGAGGGTCTTAACAAAATGCTTAAATATTTAGGGATATCTAGGTAATTTCAAACTACTCATCCTCTCAGTTTTGATGAATGTTTATATAGCTATTATTTTCAACTCAGAATTCTAGCAGAAGCACAGCCTGAAGAGGACATAGTAGGAATTTCCTCTGAAGCATGTGTGATTTGTTTCTGTTGGAGCTGGATGTTAAGGCCCATTAAGTATGTGGTCCTCCGCTATGATCATTGTTACATAGAAACCCCCTCTTTGCAATTCTGCACTATTTTATCAGGTCCTGCTATAAGATTTTCATACGTTTCCCTGACTGGTGGTACAGTGGATAAGGTGCCCTCCTTCAAACCCAAAGGTCCCTGGTTTGCTTCCCAGCCAGAGTGTATAATCAGGTTGCAAGCCAGGTCTCCAGCCAGATTCGTGGCTGGAGGCAGGTGAAAGGCAGCCATACATTGATGTCTCTCTCTCTCTCTGCCTCTCTCTCCCTACCCCTTTCTCTAAAAATAATAAAATCTAAAAAAAAATTTTTATACATTGAAAAATGGGAGTTGTTAGAATTAATTTTCATAGTTAATATTAACACATTTAGGAACTGTACTATATGTTAGAAATTTTCACATTTTTATAACAAATATGGTATTGGAAGCAAATTTGGCTTTTTTGACATCCTTTAAAACTGGGGTTTCCACATTCCTAATTATGACAAGCCAAATCAATTATACAAAATTGCAAACTTGTTCAAAGAAGATTTTTTTTTTATTACTAACTGAAAACTGAATTAGGAATTGCTTAAATATTTTTATTGTATTGAAATTATTTTAGTTTACTACGATAAAGGATTTGTCACTCATTTTAAATGACGTTATTCTATTTCATCAACACAACACTTAATATGATCACTGTCAAATAAGAAAAATTTAGTAGCTAATACATAATTGACAATGAGTGATTGAAAAAATGAATAAATTTGGTTAAAATAACATTCTTTACACTTTTTCTATAAATATCAAAACAATGAATATTAAGAAAAAGTACTACAGACATTTAATGCAATGTAAGAAGCATTCAAATTAAGCAACTTAGTAAGACTTAGAAAATACTTGAAAAGTTTAACCATAACTTTTTAATAAATATATCTTACAATTCAAGCTAAACATCAGATTTGGTATTTGTTCTTCTCTACTACAGCTAATGAAAATAAAATTGATATAACTAGCATGTTTCCTGTCTTAACTTGATCATTTTATTAATGAGAACTGAAATGTTTAACCCATAAAAGATGAATGAATATGCATATTTTCCTGATTTTTTTCTCCAGGACAAATGCAGAAGTATATTTGCATCTTTTTTCTTCCATGTCATATTTAGTACTTCTATTAATAATAGGTTGACTTGATTAATACTTCTCCAGAGGACTTCCTCTTCATTTGGGATAACATTTGAATGTTTAAATGGATTTCCAGTATAATTATAATTACCAAGTAGTTTTTCTCACTCATCCAACTTCCCATCACGTTTCCTTTTAAATTTTGGTTGGCTAAATACCATGTGTAATTCTGCCTTTTCACGGACTAAACAATAAAATGTTCCACAGAGATGAAATATCGCAAATAAGAAAGTCTGTATGACATTTGCACTCTTATAACGAGATAATCACCTGAAAATCATGAAATGTTATCCAGTGAATAGCACTTTTTCATTGTAGTGACAGGGTTTTAAGGGGTAAAACCAAAAATCTCTAGTAAAATACAGGCTGCAAATCTGAGTAGTAAAACTAACCCCCAAAATAAGGCTACTACATGAGGGCTTTATATCACCTGTGAAACTCTTACCTCTTTCACTGGAAAATGAAAGTGACTAGAATATATTTTCAGTAAAGTCAATAGTGAACCCAAAATATAATTTTTCCCAACTTGTGATTTTACTGAATTATTTGATTTGTGCTTTCTACATAGATATAATTGTGTAACTTGTAAAACTAATAAAGAAAAAGCTAGAGCATCAAAAAAAAAAAAAGTTACCACCTTTACAGGAAAAACAAGACTTGGGTCATTAGACTTTAATAGCTTTAATGTCTTGGGACATTGAAACAATTATCATTCAGAGAAAATGATTTAGCTAGCTGGGAAAGCTATTCAGGAGTGGCTAAATACTTACAAATGTTTTCCAGATTTGGTGTGTGAGTTTAATGGCCATCTCTGAACAGATGATCAGCCTTGATATTAAAATTGCCCTGCATGGTATCAACCTTGTCCTAGAAAAGCAGGCAAAATCTTTTGGTTCCCTTACCAATACGGAAACATTTAATAATGTGTCTGTCTACCCATCCTCTCAAGACCACACATTCAAAATAGAAGAGACCTCAGAAGTAACGTTAATTAAGTCAATAAATGTGTATCTAAATCCTTGAAAGGCCAATTCAACTTTGATAATAATGCATTAGCTTTCTTAAATTTCTATATCTCATGAAAACACTATATGGACATATACCCCAAATGTACTGCCATGTTTTCTTGGGATAAATAATCAGGTGCTGGAGATTAAGTAAATACTGAGAATCTGCAGATCTCCTACACCTGTGGCTTGATGATGTTCATTTGTATGTCAGAATCCAGTCCACTCAGAATCCTAAACCAAAGTCATCCTTAACTTCCCAGGAAAAACCTATCAAAGAAACCTAATTTTCATCAGTTATAATTTACCAGCCCGGGTTAGCTAGCTTGTTTTACCCTAGAGAATAGGAACTGCTAGCCCTGTCAGGACCTTGCCTGCCTCACAGCAACCAATCATGCCTGTTTCTGCATCGCCTCCTCTGAACTCTGCAAAACTCCCTCTGACCCGAAATCCCTTCGCAACAATGCACTGCTGCTTGTGAGGTTCGGTACTCCCCCAAACCATGGACTGCTTTCCCCTTAGGAAAAAAGTACGTAACAACAACAGCAACATCAAATCCTTACTAAATTGTTTTCATTGAGTCATTTGACAATTTTGTAGGCTTAAATGGGTCCAGGGACAGCTGCGCAAGATTCCAGGGAGAGCCCTTTGGTTTGCTGCCTCTTCCCTGCTGTCAGGCCTGCTATTAGGACCTCGGGTAAGCTTCTCAAGGATCCAGCTGTGCGTATTTTGTGCTCTGAGCTCTTCGAGTTGGTTTGTCCTATTCCTTGTGGGTGGAAATTTGGGTATGGAACTTTTTTTCTCAGGGAAACAACATTTGGGTTTGTAGCCAGCCTCATCTGTATAACAAGTGTCTTCCAGACATCCTATTAGGTCTCAGGAGCTGTGTGCAAGCAACCAGGAACAGTGAACATGGTTGAATTAGGGAGGGTTATTTCAAGGGAGAATAATGAGTACCCCTCAATCTAAAGAAAGAAAGATGGCAGTGCTAGGAGACTCACAGAGCTGCTAGTAAACTATTTGGGAACTTGAAATTAGTTAAGGCAAGAAATTTGGACTTTTTTTTTTTTTTAATAACACTACACACACAGTCCAAGTAGGCACAAATTGGATTATTAAAAGCCATCAGGGCATCTGCCACTATAAAGGAATCTGTTCATCAAATAATATATCTATTGCTAATAGAAATACAGAAGCCAAAGCTACAAAATTCTTCCACCTTTGGTTTCTTTTTATAAAGGAACTAAAGATATTTGGGGCTATTAGAAAAGCATCTAATGTGCCACATTAGAAAAATTACCGTGAGGAAGAATATACTTGTAGAAATCATGAAATTTATTTATAAATTTGGCAATCCACAAAATACTAGTGTAACAGGGAGTCAACAATTACCTCTTATTTTAAAAAAATTAAGAAATCTAAGGCTTACAAATTCTAATCAGTATATGTAATTTACAGTACCTACCAGTAATAAGGGTGAAAGAAAACAACTGTGTATGACAAGTAAATGAGGGAAGTAAAATGATTGATAGTACCAGAATGAGAAAGAGGAAAACAGGACACATTCTGAATGGAAATGTAAAGTTACCAAGGGCTTGTGGAAAAGGGATCTTGGGCTGGGAAAAAAATTTTGTGTGCTGTAAAGGTAGCTAAGATTGGAAGAGATTAAATTAAGCTTTTATAAAATGTTTTAACACTAAAAGTATACTGGTTCTCTCTCTGTTAACAGGATGAAGTTTTCTTAGATTGTCTGCTCTTACATGAAATTGTGAACAAAGATTTTTCTTTACCTTTTATGTAAGATGCAATGACATCAAAGGTTTTGTGTCTTACCAAAATCAATTATGGTGCTTCATTGTCTATCAGGTCTGTGATTAGTTAAGAAAACCCAGTTTCCTCAGTATTAAAAGAGGTAAGTTTATTCACAGTTTTTATAGCCTTATATCTTTTCCTTTAACATCTTCCGTTGCTACTTTGATGACTGGAATCTTCATGCAAGTCAGACCAGTGTTTCACTAACTTGGTTTCTAAGGCCCATCTTCCAGCAAACATACCAATCATTTTCAAAAATGAAACTGGTCAAAGAGGAAAAAGAGCTTTACAATTTGTACCATGCATATCAATATAACAAAATAAACAAGGTCTGCCTATGCCAACCTTGGGTTGTTTGTTTTGGGTCATCTGGTGACATGACTGTACTGTCTTCTCACATCATGGGAGGTTATTTCCCAGGCACATATCCCAGGCAAGCCTCGAGACTATGACAGTGGAGGTACTTACCCACCCCCCTGAGTCTGTACTCTGAGAATGGGGATAGGAACAGGATGGATGGACCTGAAAGAAAACCAGGAATAGAAATACTCTTCCAGCTATGATGGCAGATTTATGGAGCCCTGTATCTCCTTTGGGTCATATCTCAATTTTGGCTATAGCAGCAAGCTTCAGAAGGGACCAGAAGTGCTTTCCCTCATCATTTGCTCTGAGCACTGCTGCAGCTCTCACATAAACCTAGAGGATGTGAGAAGCAAGTTTTTATTTCCTCAAGAAGTATTTGGCAGACTATCCACAATTTTCTGATACTTAAGTGACACAATATTTGTTAGAAGTAAATAGTGTATTTTGAATTGCATACACAGTTGGATTGAATAAGAGATTCTTGCTCTTAAACCATTGAAAGTTGTAAGAAGTTAGAGGAAATGTATCCTTGAGACAAGAAATAGGATTTCTGAGTGGCATACATTTGAATATTGAATTGTTTTGATTTGTTTGTACTTCAAGAAAGTGAATGGCACATACTAGTTCTACATTGTTATGAAGCACAGATTAATTACTATCTTGAAATTTCTCATTCCAGAAAAAGCTATTGGTACTTTTGGTATAATCAAATATACAATATTATATCTAGGATTTGTATGTGTGAGTGTGTGGGTGTGTGTATGTATGTTCATTTCTAATGAAAGAACAGTCAACAGTCTTTCCACAAAGTTAAATCCAAATTTCTACCTAATCCTCATCTAGATTTCAGATTAAAATATTCAAGAAGAGAATTTTAGCAAAAATAATGCAAAGCATTGAGTTTGATAAGAGAATGCACTATATTAGTCTGCTTAATTCTTTGTTTTGATATTAAGTGGAAAATCAGCAAATTAAAATCCCTGTAATTATTATAAGTAGAACATTTTTGGTGTTATCATTAAATATTGAATTCCATAATTAAAGTGAAGGAACATTCTGGCTTGTCTGTGAAAGGATTAACTGCGATTCCTGTCACTTCATAGATTTATCTTCTTGAAAATTACCTAAAGTTATTTAAACCCTAAATTTTTTAAGTTCTTTTTTTTTTAATTTTGTTGTATTACATCCACCCCCTTTTTGCTCCCCTCTGTCCCCCTCCCCACCCACCCCTTTCCCCCAAAGTCAATCCCACCTGTTGTCCTTGTCCATGGTTCCTTTATACTAGGTTCTTGTCTAAGCTGCTCCCCTTCCTTGCCTCTGCCTCTCCCCTCCCCGCAACCCTTTTCCCCCTGACCACTGAAGGCCTATTCACTGTATTCATATATTTGGTTCTGTTTTGCTTGTTGTTAGTTTTGCTCATTATTGTCCCATAATGGGTGAGATCATATGATATTTGTCCTTCACTGACTGGCTTATTTCACTAAGCATAATACTCTCCAGTTCCATCCATGTTGTTGCAAAGGGTACAAGTTCCTTCTTTC
>PVIW01002670.1:0-204828 GCA_004026585.1 Noctilio leporinus | reverse complement strand
TTAATAGTTCATATTGCTCTCGGTATAATTCAGGTGCTTGAGATTGGCAGCAATCCTTTTCCTGATGCTGCCTCTTTTTCTTGGTGAGGACTTTACAGTCTATAGTCTATATTCTAGCCGGTCTTGGCGCGTGGCAGGGCCTCTGATTGTCACAGTAGGGCTGATTCTGAGTGTCCGCCCCCAGGTAGGCTGGGCCTTCTGCAGCCTGGCTGGGTTTTAGGGCTGCCGATGTTCTGGAGCCTGGCGGAGTTTCCTGCTCAGGACAGCCCCCAACACTTCTGCAAGGCAGCCCACAACTTTGCCGGTCCCTGTGACGACTGGCCCCACCCCTGCAGTTCCGGGAGGAGGCCGGGCCTGTCAGTCAACACTGTCCGGGGTCCGCCTACACTGTCCCGCCCTTCCGGGGTGAGCACCCCGCCTCCAAGCCAATCAGCTCTCCGCAGAGTCTTTTATGCGGCCTCTGTGATGAGCCCCTCCCAGGCGTGGGCGGCACAGCCTTTGTCTCCGGCAATGGCGGGTCTCCCGCCACAAGTTCCCGGCTTGCCGGCTATCCGGCTGGCCTTTTAGATTTTCCCGCGGAGCCTGGGGGCCTGTGTGGTTGCGCCGGGTTGGGCCTCCCCCCTCGCAGGGGCCTCTAGCTGCTGTTTCCCCAGCGGCCCAGCAGCTCCGTTTTTCGGCCCTCTCACCGCCCCGGCCGGTGCACTTCCCGCTCCCCCGCTCCGGCTTCCCGCAGGATCTTCTCCTCCGCCTCTAGCCGCGCGCGCAGCGAAACCTCCTCTCCCTGTTGCCGGGGTGAGTCTCTCACACAGTCCCTCCCCTGCAAGAGTTCAATTCCGCCTTCCCTACGGTGTTTGCCCTCGCCGCCCGCACTTCACTGCTGAGACTTCCAGTCGCCAGGGAGCCTGAAACTGGCCCCGGTCAAACGCGCCCCTCTGGGCAGAGCCGCCCCTGCCCGGAGCCGACCTCGGCCCGCCGGCCGGTCGGTCGGGAACACCTCACCTACTGTCCCGCTGGCCTCCTCTGCCTCTGGGCTCTGCTCCCCTGTGTCCAGATGCTGTCCGTTCCAATCCCTAGGGTCCTGAAGTTGTCTCACGCTCCTTATCCTGTCCTCTAGCTGCTTTGGTACTTGAGAACACCATCAGCACTGCTCTCTACTCTGTCGCCATCTTCCCTCTTCCTCCTTCCAATTTTTATTCAATTATTTATTCATATCAGCATGCTCACAGATAAGTACTTTATACTTTGGGTTATAATCCCACAGTATTGGTTGCTCAAATGGTTCCAGCTTTGGCCACTGGGAGCCCTTTCACATTGGCTTCTCTGTCCCTTTGAGTTGCCCCCATCACTTTGTGTTTTGAGAATTTCATTACTTTCTGCATTAAAATATAGTTCATGTTCATCCTGTTCTCCTGTCCCAGCTCTAGAATCAGATCTCTGTAGTAGTCCCACATTTTCACATGACTTTTTTCCCATCTCTTTTGTGCCTTTCTTTATCACATTCATAAAAAGGTGAAATAAGGTATTTCTTCACCAGACAAGTATTGAGTAACAACTGGATGGTAGAGAATAGACTGCTCTTTGGGTACATTGTTTTTTGTTTGTTTTTGATAAAGCAAATACTGCTTCTGCTTTTAAAAATATTAAATGCACATATTATATATATGTGTGTGTGTGTGTGTGTGTAAAAAGTTCTAATTAAATATATTGGCTTAAGTAAGCTTCAATTGTTTATTATCATATCACAGAGATGACTTTTACAAGACAGCTGGAATTTCCATGGGGCTAGGCAATTAATTTCTTGGATGTTTAAAAGGCTTGTTTGTAAGCCCTGGCTGGTGTGGCTCAGTGGCTTGGCGCTGGCCTGCAAACCCAAAGGTCACTGGTTTGATCCCCAGCCAGGGCACATAACCATGTTGCTAGCCAGGTCTTCAGCCAGGTTCTTAACTGGAAGTAGGTGAAAGGCAACCATACATTGATGATTCTCTCCTTTTCTACTTCTTTCCCTGCCTTTCTCTCTGAAAATAATTTTTAAAAAACGTTTATTTGTTCCAGAGCAGTGTTTTCTTAAAACCAAAGGTCCAGATGACCAGACTAAGCTTGACAAACCAAGCCCCTATGCAGTTCATGAGCAGAGAGAGGAAGCAGGTGCTGGTCTCAGCATCTGTGTGTTTTGGAATTCACATGATAAATACCATGACACAGGAACTGTCAGGCCTGATTAATACTTTACACTCATGGTGCATGTGCCTTGATCTCTAGGCATTATGCTTGCTGTGTGGGTCTCCCACAAGGCTGCCTTCCACATCAGCTTCCCAGTGATCCCCTGCTGAGATTTTTCCTCTGTGTCATATGCTGTTGTCATCTTTGCTAAAAGATTTTTAATTTGGAAAATAATTTGCTACAAAGATAAACTTGGGAAAGATGGGGAGCAATTTTGTGAGAATGCCCACAGTAGGGGCCAATTCATAACAGGTAAACAGTCTGTGATATAATGAATACAACAAAAGAGCTGAGTTGCTTCTTTTTGCAGTGAGTCAATTAGTAAGTTAAACCATAAGCTTCCACAAAATCTTCTAATCCCAAAACTTAAACAGTTAAGTAAACAAAAATATCATTGCCATGTAAGGACAGTTGATTTTAGGCAACATAATCCTACACTTATCTAATACTATTGAATATTAGGTAATTATTAAATGTAATGAGGTCAAAATCTAATTTCACCACATGAAGATAAGTAGGTACAGATACTTCAAAAATATAGAAGGGTGTATCCCAATTACTAACCAGAGTTCTTCTTTGGGAAATGGGTTTAGGAATGACTTTCACTTTCTAAATTATAAATTCCTTTATTGTTGGAGGATTTTATAATAAACATGTAATATTTTGGGGATTCATCAAAAATATTGAATGCCACATGTAACATCATAATCTTTACAGAATAGTTGCATTCAGAAAATTTATTCTAAATAATGAAATAATTATAATTTCTGATGTATTTAAAATCACCTTCTACAAATAAGAATACTTTACCTGGATAATAATCAACTGAAGATATAACAAACACCTTGTTTCTAAGTATTGTGTTGGATTCACTTTTTACCTTCTAACCATCTTTAAAAACCATGCAGAATATCAAGAAGTAACATCGTGGAGAAATTTCCTTTTTTTTTTAAGATTTTATTTCATTACTTTTTATTTTTTTAAAGATTTTATTTCATTATTTTTAGAAAGAGGGGAAGGGAGAGAGGCAGAGAGGGAGAGAGACATCAACGTATGGTTGCTTTCCACCTGCCTCCAGCTACAGACCTGACTGGAGACCTGGCTTGCAACCTTGTTATGTGCCCTGGCTGGGGAATCAAACCTGCGACCTTTGGGTTCGCAGGCCAGCACTTTATCCACTGTGCTACCAGCCAGGGCCTCATTACTTTTAGGAAGAGGGGAAGGGAGAGAGGCAGAGAGAGAGAGAAACATCAATGTATGGTTGCCTTTCACCTGCCTCCAGCTACAGACCTGGCTGGAGACCTGGCTTGCAACCTGGTTATATGTCCTGGCTGGGGAATCAAACCTGCGACCTTTGGGTTCGCAGGCCGGCACCTTACCAGCCAGGGCAGAAATTTCCTTTTTATAAAGATTTTATTTATTATTTTTTTAGAGAAAGGGGAAGGGTGAGAGGGAGAGAAACATCAATGTATGGTTGCCTTTCACCTGCCTCTAGCTACAGACCTGGCTTGCAACTTGGTTATGTGCCCTGGCTGGGTAATTGAACCAGTGACCTTTGGGTTCACGGGGAGGCACCTTATCCATTGTGCCACCAGCCAGGGCTCATGGAGAACTTTTTTGAAGAATACAGACATTTCTCTAGGAAGTACATGGTTATTATAGAGAATATAAACAGACATGTTATAGTTGTTCAGATCTGTTTTAAACAGAATTAGATAAGCTAATTACTTGTGGGGTACTGTGTTCCTTTCCCAGGGCTGCCAAAATAAAACGCCATACATAACTGGGCTTAAAACCAAAGAAATGTATTCTCTCACAGTTCAGAGACCAGAGATCTGTAGTCAAAGTGTCTGCAGGGGTCTGAGGGTGACCTGTTCTCTCTCCTAGTTTCTGGTGGTTTCCCACAATTCTTGATATTCCTGAGCTTCTAGATGTATCATTCCAATCTCAGCCTCTGTTTTGATGTGTGTTTTCTATGTGTCTCTGTCTTCACCTCATCATTTTCTTATAAGGATCACAGTCATACTGGATTAGGAACCCACCCTACTCTAGGGTGACCTCCTTTAAACAATTATATCTGCATTGACTCCATTTCCAAATAAGTCCATATTCTGAGGTACCAGAGGTTAAGCCTTCAACATACCTTTTCGCTGTTAACAGACACTTAAAAGATATAGATATCTGGGCCTCATCTACTCTAACTCTTTTGAGCTGGAACCTAGATATGAGTATTAAAAGAAATTACAATAGTGATGTGTAACAAGATCTGTAAGCCCCCTGCTGCAGACTAAGTACCATCAAGATGATATCCTGAACACAGTTGTAGTTTTGCTTAATGCAAATCAATTCTATGACATGCAGTTTACATGTACAAAATAGATGATGTTTTGTTAGTGCCTAATTTTCTTTCTAAAATTGTCATTTTCTATTCTATTAAAGAATACATTTTTATACAGAGAGAACACCAGTGGATTTAAACTAGAATTTCATTCACTGATGTTAATAATTCAAAAATATCCATGTGTGAGATCCTCCTTCCCAATAGGCATGGTCACAGAAAAAGTCATCATGCCCTTAAAATAAAAACTTTTTTTACATGAAATGACCATATGCATTCCATCACCCTTTCCTGATCCAAAAAACTATCAATGCAAACACCCACATAGTCCCTCCTTTGAAAGCCTCTATTTATAGCTTCTGCCTATTGGCATGCATGGGAGAAATCGGCACTAGTGCTGACAGCAGATGGATTAGGCTCAGCCACATTTTCCTCCTCACAGGCACTGCCTGCCTGACATGCAGAATTTTGTCTCCTTGCTTGCTTATCCTCCTGTGATGTGAGACTCCCCAACCCCCATAATCTCCCTTAGTTCCAAGAACCATTTCTGAGCCAGTTGTACCAGTCCCTTGACACTATAGCTTGACTTGCTGAATTTGAACTTGAATCTATATATAGAAACAAGGACACTGCCCAGTTTCACTTTTAGGAAAGTGGGGCTGCCACTGACATGGAGGTAGAACCTTATTCTCAAACTACAAAGTGTTCTGTGGAAATTGTCAGGATTTTTGCAAAAGCAAAATTTTCATCATTTTCCATGTATTTTATTCTGCTCTTTGGGTACCTGCTGAGTCAATAAAAAACATATATCTGTGCCCATATTCCACATTCTTTTAAACAGTTTATTAACTATTTAAATCAGCTATCTGCTATCATCTGTAGAACCCTCTCCCACAAATTATAATGACTGAAATGCCATAGAAGTTTTTTGTGTTTTTTTCAGTCTTCTAATATCCCAAGTTGGGCACACTTGATCATCAAGTAGCTTCCATCCCTGCTGTGACTCAGGAGTCCAGGTTCTACCCATCTACCCATCTTAGGGATACACCTTCCCGTAGAGAGAGTTTTTTTCTCTTCCTTCTCCTTCTCCTCCTCCTTCTCCTGCTTCTTCTTCTTCTCCTTCTTCATCTTCATCATCATCATCATCATCACCCTTGTCCTCATCATCACTGTAATCTGCATCCGGCAAGTAGAAGAGAATTTAAAATTCAAAAACACTGAAAGAGACTGGGAAACATATCTGTTTCTTTTAAAAGTCTCAGCTTGGCATTGAATTACATTTTGATGCTCATATTTCATTGTTGAGAACTAGTTACATGGAAAACCTCTCCAAAAGGGATGCTGGGAAGTATAGTCTAGCTGTGCACTTAGGAAGAACAGAAAAATGGGAATTTGGGGGAAGACTAGAATCTACTATAACTGGATTTTTAAAAATCTGTATGACCTAGTGTTTGATTCATATTTTTCTCTAATATTTGATTCAAATTAATGTACCTCAAATTACCATCCATGTAATACAAGTTACAATTAGCACCCTTTTGGGACTTCTTACTACTTCAGATATTAATGCTAAACATTACTGTAATATGTTTTATTTTACTACAGGAGACAGGACTTTTTCAAGAAAAGCAAGAAAACACTAGCTAAAGTCATTATTCTGATTAATTCTGGGATGATCTAACACCAGAGGAGGCCAGACTACCACCCCAGGCTATAGCTAGCTTGCATCCATTTATGTAAATAAAAGTTTATTGTAACATAGGCATGCTCACTTGTTTGTATGTAGTCTGTGGCTGTCTTCATTCTTCAAAAGCAGAACTGAGTTTTGCCATAGAGGCTGTATGGCCTGACTTTGAAGGTATTTATATCTCCTTCAGAGGAAAGGTTTGTTGTTCACTGCTCTACATCACTGCTCTTCTAACAGGGAACTTAAGAATCTGGAGAAGGGGTTCTGGGAGATGTAATTGGTGGGATGGTGGGTTCTTACAGCCTTTCTACAAAGGCTGCTCCATCTTTACCTCATGTCTCTATAGGGTTCTATGTAAACCTCCACTGGGAAAATTCAAATTTGGAATTGATTATATGAAACCATTAATGTCCAGAATGTGAAGGAAATGAATCCTGAACTTCCTTTCTAGAGATCTGGAAAACCTGAAAGTTTCACCTTTACCTAGATGGTATAGGCCTGTCCGAATGCATGAACCTCCACCTAGGAGTCACATCTTTCACACATTTGCTCATACACATTTCTCAAATGTTTTGCATGTGTTGCAGGTGCAGAAGAAAAGCCAGTCACAAATAAGGTTTTGACTCTCAGAGAGCCTATAGATTGGTAGGGGGGAAACAGACAATGAGTAAATAGACACAAAATAGATATTTTATATAATCTTAGCTGGAGGACATAAGGCAAGGCACTGCATAGGAAGTGGTGGCACTGCCTTTTATTCAGGAAGGTCAGGGAATGACTCCCTGAGGAGGTGACCTGAATTTGGATAAGGATAGACAGTAATATGGAACTCTGGAGAGTGTTTGGGGCAGCGGTAACAGCTGGGGTGAAGCTTTTCAAACATTAAGATGGTTTTCCAACCATCCTGCTTCTTCAGCTTTCTAGTGCCATTCAGTATTTGCTCCACATTCTGTGCTTTAGTGCCTATTGTGTCTCTCACGGGCCTGATTTTCCCTACCACCTGCCAAATACCTTCTGGTTGTCATGCAAGACTTAGTTCAAGTGCAGCCATCTTTGTGATGCTTTTCACTGCCCCAGGTAGGATTTCCACTCACTCCTTTTCTTCCATTGTATCTTGAACATTTGCACTCCATGTTATATGTGTTTACATGGACATAAGGGAATGGTAATTTGGTCTAGCTCTCCGTCTTACTTCTAGGCACCCTACACAGTTACCTACCCATCACTGATACATGATAATTTCTGAATGTGATTATGTAGAAAAAGAAATCATTGATAATTGATACCATTTACTAAAAATTTACTTAGAACACTGTCCCAAGTACTTAGCATGTATAAAACCATTCAAATGACCAATAACTACCTGAGTTAGATTGCTGTTACATAAAAGAGGGCAGTAGGACATAGGAAGTTTAGAATAATATGCCCAAAGTCCGGCATTCATAATAATCATAATACACAAGCATAATTTACTAGTCTTTATTTTATTACCACTAAGCATTTAACATGGTTTGTTTTATTTCTCACACAACCACCCTCTGGAGCAAGTAGTACTATGATATATCTTTCTCAGAGGAGGGAATCAAGCTGCAGAAATGTTTCATAACTTGCCCAAGACCACACCGCTGGTGCATGGCAGAGCTGAGGTTCAAATTCAAATTGGTTCCAGGATCCTCATCTTCATGCTCACACTTGCACATGGTGTGTTGACATCAGAAAGGGAAAAATAAAGCCCTCACCAACCTATTATAAAGCTGGCCACTCAAGGTAAACATTCAGCACAATTCACTAACGCTGTGTCCTTGGAGCCAGTTTCTGTGCTAGACAGGACTGCATCTTGTTTCTCTCACACAAGAATTCACTGCCTGGAACACTGTTTACTCCTGCTGTTGTCCTTCCATTAGATGAGAAATGAGCTGAGCCCTCCACAAAGCAAAGTTATAAGGTGAGAACACAACACAGAGGATGCAAGGGGGACATTTATAGTGCAGAGTTCCAGGCTGAAAGGACAGTGCATGAGGAGCTTTATCATTTTCCAGAAACCAGGGAGGATAGTGGACTGTGGCAATAAAGAACTCCCAAAGGGTCAGTGTTGAAAACCAATTAAAATTACTTTGTAATTTTACAAACCAATGACTTATTCTGGCTGGGAAGGAAAAACTCCTGGTACCTCACACCTCTGTCCTGTAAGCAGAAAGGCACCTTAACACTAGTGTAGCAACACAACTCTAATAATTTCAGGTTCTGTGGTGATGAGTTTGTACCCTCATCACTCTGGGTAGCACATTTCAATATAAGAGAAAATAGTCCAGTTCATTCAACACTACCAATGCCAAGCATTTCATAAAAGGGGGGTTGGCTTGGTGATGTACCCTCTTCTGCAGACCAATTTGTGAAACTACATCAATAACAGTTCAACTAGTTCTCCAGTGACCTCTTTCCCCATTATATGCATGGCTTTTTGCTTAGTTAGAATTCTTTAGGCTACAGAACTCCAACTAAATTAGGCTGAAGCAAAACCAAGTAAAACTCAAAGGATTTATTCTCATGAAACCAAAGAGTTTCAGGGTAGGACTGGCATTTCAGCATGCCTAGGCCTTGGATGCCATTACAAAGCTCCGTTTCTCCATTTGTCACAATTGTTTTTAGCTTCATTGGTTTTATCCTCAAGGTTATTTATGTATGGTCACTGGAAACTCCAGACTTAACATTCTGCGGTGTTAGTTTCCTGGGGCTTCTTTAACAAATTACCTCAAGCTGGTGGCTTCAAACAACAGCAATGCATTCTCTCACAATTCTAGAAGTCAGGAGCCTGGAACCAAGATGTCTGCAGGGTTGGCTCCTTCTGGTGGCTTGGAAGGGAGGGTTTGATCCCCACACCTCTCGTGACTTTGTGTGGCTGCTGCTCACTGGGCCTTCCTTGGCTTGTATCACTCCAATCTCTTCCCTTCTCTGCATTTCTGTGTCTCACATTTCCCTTTCCGTTCCCTTATAAGCACAATTAGTCATTGGATATAGGGCCCACTCTAAATCTAGGATGATCTTTCTCAAGACCCTTAATTTAATTACATGTGCAAAGACCCTTTTTCCAAGTAAGGTCACATTCACATATGTATCAGGGGTTAGGACTTAGATATATGTTTTGGTGGGTACAATTCGACTCACTATACAAGCCAGTGTCCAACCCTAAAACAAACAGCAAACCTCAGAAGTCCTGGAATCACCTGTTTTCAGGGCTAGATTCACTTGTATGCTGGTCACTGCAGCTGGAATGACTCAGAGCTCTCCCTGGCCAGTCCTAGGACGTGTGCCAGCCGCAAATAAAGATCTTACCAGTTTGAAGAGCACATAGATCAAACAGAACATCATGAGGAATACTTAACAAAGAAGATGTTCACTCCATGGGAATGAATTGATTAAAAACAAAGAACAAAGAGAAAGTGAACTTGGAATAAAGTCACATGAAGGTGCTATGTATTTGTTGTAAATGCATGTTAACCAAAGGTGCTTACATCATTTTCAGACCATGAGAAAATCCAAAAATGACAGATCAGTTTGAGTGGTTATCTATGTGGAAAAGGAATACTTATAGAACATTTGAACCTTTTCCTAAGTTATTGACACATTGTAGACACCCTTTAAAGATTTAGTTGAATGAGAGGATGCAAAATTAAATGAATGTATAAATATAAAATAATTTAAAAATTATTAAAAGCACAGGGCACCTGTGTTTTAAACTCCTCCTGAGTTTCTCTAAATAATGCTGCTTAGGTTTTTGTTTTTATATAAACATTATAATCATCGATGACATTGACATGTTTAAAGCTAGTGGCACAGTTCCAGGCATGGAGAAAACGTGGAATTCAGTTTTTGTTGTTTCTGTTGACGCTATTATCCTGCCAAGATGGGCAGCATGGTAGACCCTTAGAAGAGTCTGGTTAATGCATTTAATTCTGTTATGGAGCTCTTTCTTTAGGCTCTTTCACATTCTTAAACAAAGAAAAAGGTGCTTAAATGGACAGGCCACATCTTCAACAAAGCATTTTTTATGAAATGTATTATGTAATGTTTTTTTGCCAATTTGCCATTTACATGTATTTATTAAACACCTACTGTTTTGCAAGGAGTATAATGGGAACTGGGAACATGTTGAACTAGCAAAGAAGCACCTTACATTCTAGTAAGAAGAGATCAAAAAACACTTGCAAACAAATCAAGTTAATAAGTCTAAGATGTCAGGGGCAAGAGATTGGAGGGAGAGGGGCACTTTGTGAATGAAGAAGAGCTAACTTGGTTTTTGAAAGCTGTGCTAGGCTGCTGTGATGGGATAGGGTAGCAGAGACCATACCAAAATGACAAGGAAGGTGTCTGGCTGTCAGTTTTAGGCAACCACTGATAGTGAGAACATGCTGCGTACAATATTGCTACATGGAAAGTGTATCCTGTGGTCTGTTTCACAATCATATGCCACAGAAAAGGAAGATGTGTTGAAAAAATGGAAAAATATGTAAGTATGCAAAGGAATGCAACATGCAACTTTCATGTGAAGAAAGAGATAAGCAGTATGCACGGCTGACATGGTTATACTCTTTTCTATGGAACAAGCCAGGGAAAAACACATTGGGTCGGTAAAATGTCTCATTTCTTCCTTTGAGAAGCGATGCATGTGCAGTCTGTCTCCTGACTCCTTAAAGGAAAGAGAAAAGCCTGTTTCTTGCTTATTTGAACTTCTTGGCTATGTTTCTGGTTTCAGTCAGATCAGGGTTTTTTTCTTTGTTTGTTTCGTTGTTTTTGTTTTTCAGGACTGTATCCTTTATTTTATCTGTCAGGAGGCTCAGAAATGAGTGATGATGATGAGAACCACAGAGGCTCTGGAGCTCTTACAACACATTCTATAGAATCAAATATCTCACCTTCTATCCACCTGTGCTCTGGTCACAGGGATATGCTGTCCCTCAGGAGTTGTAACAGTGTTGCTCTGAATTGTTTTTGCAAGATGATCTCTTACTCTAAAAGCAGCCACAGGGCACCTGTGTTTTAAATAAAAGTGCAGGGAAATAGTTTTGTTTGGTAAGTTTGGTGGCTTTCCTTGAGGTCACTAGAGATTCCTAGAGGTCATTGTACGATCATGACAGTAGAAGAAAAGGCTGGATTCCCCCTCTCACCATGTAACAACATTAAGGCCATGTGGGTTCATTTAAAATCCATTGTTTTATTCATTCAGTAAACACCTAATGAACACATATGATGTGTAAACCATCATGAAAGACCCCAGAGACCAGCTTTTGTCTTCTAAGAAATCACATTCTGGTGGGTAGTGAGAGATGGGCACATTTCCAAAACAATTCCACAATCAATTATTTAATTGCAAGTGGGTTAAGTGCTCAAGTGAAAAATACAAGGAACCAAGTCAATTTAAATTAGGAAGACCCAAAACACAGCTTTTTCTTTCACCCAAGTAATTCCAGAGTCTGAGACATAGGAGATGCTTGCCAATATCAATAACAATTTGAATGAATGGATGAATGGTGTGAAGATATACTTAATATAAATATTCCCGTAGAAAAATTGACATTTATAAAATGGGATACAAAAGTGAGGCTCCTTTCCTTTATTAGGTATTTCTGATGGAATTAACTCACTTTGTTAGAACTTTCAGAAATCATTCTCTTTCCCTCTTATTTCATCTCTTCTTATACTATTGTCTCCGAAGTTCTCTCCAACTCTGGTGGAATCCAGTCTCATCACAGTTTCAGAACTGGGTGATTTTCCAAAAAAGAAAAAAATGCAGACCAATCTGCCTTATCAGTATCTATTCCAATTAATATAATCTTGTTTCTGTTATTTCCACCATATTTTTCAATCCAGTGAGCCTCATTACATTTGCAAGTGCATTAAATTAGAGCCTCTATAGAAGGAGAATGATGATTATCAGCTAATTTAATTATGTTTCTACATTCACAGCATTTAATGATGTCTGGCATTGTTGTTGGGGATTCTTACATTGGCTCTAGGTAGAAATTAGCACTGATCCCATGTAAAGTTTATGTTATCAGATAAAACTTGACAGCTCGTTGAGGTGCATGTTCAGTAATTTTTAAATCTAATCAAAATTGATTTATGTGCAATCAAATTACAGGAATAAAGAAACAGTTTCACATAATTTAGTTGCTGATTATAGTGTTGCTTGCCTATGAAGTCATACCAATGTACGTCTCTGAGTTTTATACCAACATTTCATCAAGCTCTAAAATTCTACAAGTTTTTTTTTTTTTTTTCTTCTTTCTTTTTTTCTTTAATTTTCAAGTTGCACAGTGGTTCAGTACTCCTGATGTTCTGCAATAGATCATATTGAACATTTATGCCCCTTGAGCTTTGTATGGTATCCAGAAAATGATATCTGGGTATCTTTCATGTTGGGTTCAGCAGTAGGTATAGATTGCTTCTCAGAATAGGAAGGAAGGTCCATGGAATTGAGCAGTTCAGCAGCCAAATGCTGAGCTTGGAGGGAGCTCATTCATCATTCTTACCCCTCCCCTAATGATTCTCAACTGAGTCAAAATAAGTACACAGCCCCATGAGAATTAAAAAAAATAAAATTCACTTTATTATCTACAGGGCTACCTTGGAAATAGTGACTTTGTATTTGTTTATTAGATACTCACTTAATAATTATTATGTGCCAGATGCAACTTAAAGGACTTTGTAAACAAAAGACTTCTTAATTGCTGCAATAACCTAAAAATAAGTAATTGTTACTTTCATGCTCCTGCTTTAAAGATGAAGAAACTGAGGCACAGAAAGCAGGAATATTTTGCCCAAGGCTACTCAAATGGCATTTGAGAAAGTTCCAGTCAGGTAGTCTGGCTCCAGAGTCCATGCTTCTCCCCAAGAAAAAGCCAGATATTTGTACTAAACACCCTTTATCCTGACCATCACATCTAGATCATGTGCGTGGCTGAGAAGAATGGAGGACATCAATTCACTTCTCACCATAGAGGAATCAGGTACAGAGAAGTGGAGCATGAAGGTGGCCTAGAAGGTGGGGCCCTGGACCTTGCCCTAAATGGGCTTAGGAAACAGAGGTCAATAGAAAAACATATGTTGTTTAGAGGTAGCAAGAAGAAGAGAGAGAGAGTGTGGCCAGGACAAGGACTAAGGCTGGAGGGAAAATAGGAGAGGGGGAGGGGGGGAGAGAGAGAGAGAGAGAGAGAGAGAGAGAGAGAGAGAGAGAGAGAGAGAGAAAGAGAGAGAGAGAGAGAGAGAGAGAGAAAGAAAGAAAGAAAGAAAAAGAAGGAGGAGGAGGAGGAAGGAGGAGAAACACCCATCCGAAAAGAAGTTCTTCCAGCTCTTATGGGGTAGGTAGGTTGAGAGCAAAAATTGGACTCTTGTTCCCCAAAACACCCACAACACAATGGAGATTGAAGTAAGTCCCTCATTTGTGGCCATGGGGAAATGCACAGAAGAAAGAAGTAGAGAATAGTTAACCACTAGAATCCAATGCACGTGATGAAGTAAATTTCCAGACAAGTACAGCACTTTCTATTTATTTGTATTTATTTTTTTAAAGGTTTTATTTATTATTTTTAGAGAGAGGAGAAGGGAAAGAGGCAGAGAGGGAGAGAGACATCAATGTATGATTGCCTTTCACCTGCCTCCAGCTACAGACCTGGCTGGAAACCGGGCTTGCAACCTGGTTAGGTGCCCTGGCTGGGAATCGAACCAGTGACCTTTGGGTTCACAGGGTGGTGCCTCATCCACTGTGCCACCAGGCAGGGCTACGCTTTCTAAATAAAACAAAGGCATGGTAGTGGGAATGTTCAACTGTTCGTCCCATGAGGCTAGATGGAGGAAGGGATGTGGTGGAAGATAAAGCTAGAGCTGCACTGTGAATGGTCAGGTGTGTCCCACAAGGCAGGGATAATGTTTGAATGAAATGAAATGCCTCACATTGAAGGAGGCTTGTCATGAGACATTTCAGCATTCTATGATACAGAATAGCTTAGAAGATTGCTCTCTGAAGTAGTCATTCTCCATCGTTTCCTGTCCAAGGCCCATGCTAAACATCAGTCAACCTGCCAGCAACCATCAAAACATAATTGTCGCTCCAATGTATATGTCCCCTTGTGTCCATGGGGCATCTGTGGGTTACTGTCTGAACATAAAAGTGTGGGAGCTTGACCAGGCTGCCTTAATAGTTTGAGGCCAAGTCCTCCACTTCTAGTAGAAGAGATATTGTTCTGGGATATCAGTTTCATGATACATTTTTCCTCTTATGGTTTGTATTTCCTGTTCAGCTCATCTTTCTCTCTGGAAGATATTCTTAAGAATAAATACTTAGCTGTAGTAGAAGTAAGTTTGCATCTCGTTCAAAATTTGGCAATGTATCCTAAAAGGGTTCATCAATTGCAAACCACTGGTGTTTTCCAAAGACTGGAGTTTGTTCCAACAATGAGATATGATTTCATTTTCATATTGTATGCGTAAGCATTTCATTGAACTTTAAGTGTGTAGTTTTTAAAACCTTTTATGCTGTTTTACAAATAGAGAAATATAAAACAGTTGTGAACACCCTAACACCCACCACCAAGATACCACAATTGATATTTGTATCATATGTGTTTTATCACATATCTATCCATCTATCCATACATCAATCATCCATATCTTAGTTTTTATAATAAGTTGCTGACACCAGTCCCCTTCTCCCTTGAACACTTCAGAATGCAGATCTTTAACAAAGTGCCCTGTTTATTGGTGGTTTATTATTTTTTTCATTAAATTTATTCATATTGGAATACACAAATCTGAAGTACACCATTTGATAAGGTTTCACAACTGTGTACTCATGTATAACATGGATCTCTGTGAAGCTATAGAACCATGACTCCCCAAGAGTTTAGGTATGATTTGTATGTGTATGTGAAAAATAGTTTGTGTACTAAACCTGTGATTATGTGGATAGCTTAAATTAAAAAGCAAATGTGTGTATTTATGTTCATATGTACAGTATACATATATGTGTGTGCATCATTCATATTGGATACATATTACAGGTGGTATGCAGATGTAGCCAAACTGAAATTGTGCTGTTATTACGCCTGCACTTGGCAACTACAGATGTAGGGAAGAGGTAACCTGATCCTATTAGCATTGTCTTCAGAAAGAACACGAACATATAAAATGTGCAAGACTACTCTGATGTAATGTCCAAAATGAATGGAAAGAAACACAATGTTACTTATCTAATTGAGGATGTTTAACAACTTTTTGTTCCGAGAATACCAACAGCAGCAATTTGTCAAAGTCAGCCTTTATTTACATTTTATTTTTAAGGACTCATTAATGTCACAAATACTTGAGTTGGGATCAGCTGTCTTGCCTTCAAACATAGGTTATGCTTTCATCTTTTAACCCCAAAATACAAAGATGAGAATCAACATTAATTGGCAGGATGAATGAGGGTGTGGAGGGTGGGGTCTGGCCTCAATATTCTTTGAGTATTGAGAGAGCTGCTCACAGCTCCTTAATGAGAGATGCCTAGATTTTAATTAACGGCAGGTGAGTCTTGTGGTCAGCTATCTGACATTTAGGTGGATCGCACAATAGCCTTTCCCTTGAACCCCATTTATTTCTAGCTTAATTAGTCTTTCTGATGTAGCTTTGCTATTAGCAACAGCCTCTCCATTTAAGGTCCTTTTAACTGGGCCTTTTATTTTTTATTTTTTTTTTTTTATTCTTCTCATTTTAGTACTGGTTTAATGCTATAAAGGGTCTGGGCTAACTCATTTTAATGACCTCTGCTACATAAATGCTAATTTTACATTTGGCCTTATTTCTGTAATTTTTTTTGAAGACTATTGCTTTCAGAAGGACAAAAATGGAAAGATTAAACCCCTTAGTGTCATCTGCCTGAAAAATCCTGTGGTTTCTTGTGACAGGGAGAAGGTTTTCAAATCCCTCCTTGGTCTAAGCTTCTGTGCTTGACATCTCATTATTTAACTCAGCTGTTTCAGCTTCACCTTCACCCAGTTAATTAAGTAACTCATTGAATGTATTATTCAGCTTTGATTCCCTGTCCATGACAGAGAGAGATGGGGGTGCTTCTTCATTCTGCCCTCTGCCACTTCCTTTTGCCTCTTCTTTCTCTTCTGCATACACCCAAAATAGGAAAGAAGAAGAAAGAGCAAATGCGAGGATGTTATTTGTTCTATCTGTCCACTGGTTTCTGGAGTAGATTGTTTTGTTTTAATGGGACTGTACTTGAAAGAAGATGAGGTTGACAATGGAGATGATAAGATCGTATGTCTTGAGGATAATGAAGACATCACTATATGCAAGACACTGTTTAAGTGTCTTTCTCATATGATCTTATTTAATACTCATAACAGCCCTACGAGGGAAGCACTAGTAATAACCTCATTTTATAGAAAAAGCTAAGATATGTTGAGTTGGCTAATTTACTCAAATCTCATAGTGTGTAGGCATCAAAAGCTTAATCTGACCCAAAACTACCAGATCCTTAACACTTATCATAACAAAAGCATCTCTGTTGAATATTTATGTATTAGAACTCAAATTTGTGTTCCTAAAGTTGGTGGGTTAGGGTTTATGGTGAAAATTTCATGAGAAAGACATCCAAATGGTAGGTTACCTATATCATTTGGTCTATTAATGATAGAGAAAGTTGACTTTCCTCTAAGGTAGTAGTACTCTCCTAGGGACATTTGACCAAACAGCTATAATATATAACCCTTCATGTGTGCACATTAAATTCCATTTTAAAATATTTAACATTACCCCATTGAATACAAATGAGCTTGGTGGTGGGGGAGGCACTTGGACTTAACTAGTTGGTCATTGACCTGGCTGGAAATAAACCAGAAAAGACATTTTATATGGACGGAAGTAGAAGAGGGAGTGTGTGCACACATGAGAAGAGAAAGAAACACTAACATGAAAAGGCAGATAGAAATTTAAAAGTTTAAAGCTATAGTAATTGAAATAGACTTTGGAAATTGTGGATCTGAGAAAGAATTAGAGGTTAAGGGGTAGGTAAATGGAAAGATAAGGAAAAAGAAAGAGACAAAAACCAAAAAAGGTATAGGCATGTCAAGAAAGGTAGAGAAAAAATTCATCTTTAATGTATATTTAAGAAAAAGGAATAAAGTTATCAAGAAAGTGAAGTAGAAATCATTTTTTTTAAAACCACCTTATTAAGAAACTTAAATTTTTGGTGAAAAGACCCTGATAAAAGGGTAAGTCGAGTAGAGAGGTGGGTAACAAACAGAAACATTACATTTTTTTTTTTTTTAAGATTTTTTTATTTTTCAGAGAGAGGGGAAGGGAGGGAGGCAGAGAGGGAGAGAAATATCAATGTATGGTTGCCTTTCACCTGCCTCCAGCTATGGATCTGGCTTACAACCTCATTATGTGCCCTGGCTGAGAATTGAACCAGCAACCTTTGGGTTCACAGGCCAGAGCTTTATCCACTGTGCCACCAGCCAGGGTTGAGATACCACATTCTTTAAGTTATTCCTGTTACTACTGAGCGAACACTAAGAACGAAGCTCAGATCCTAGGTGAGGACCCAATGTGGAAAACAACAAGTGAAAGACCTTGCCATCATGGAGCTGAGTCTAGTTGATGTAGAGACAGAAAGATAAACAACAAGGTCAATGTAATAAGTGTAAATAATGGTAAGTGCAATAAAGCAAAAAAACAGAAATGGTAGAGCATTACCAGTGAGTTCATCGATGAGCTGTCATTTGAACTGACCTGAGAATGGGAGGAAGGATGGGAAGAGAGGATGGAAAGAGAATGGGAAGAATGACTTTTGCAATGTTCTGAGCAGGAGCTTTGCAGGGGGAGGGTACATAAGTGCAATCGACACCCAAGATGGGCATCATCCCACTGCATTTGAGAAACTATAAGAAGTTCAGTGTGGCTAAAAATGGTGATTAAGAGGATATAGGGAAGGCATTAGGGAATGGGTTTCATCCTCAATGGGATAGGAAGCCATTGCATGTGCTACATGCTGTTGAGTCTGCTCTGGCTCCTGGAGACCCTGTAAATGAGTGAAGCCCACAGTAGCCTGTCCTCAACAGCCCTGCTCAGCCCTGTAGGCTCAGGCCTATAGTTTTTAGGGAGTCAATCCATCTCATAGTTGGTTTTCCTCTTGCCCTGGTACCTTTCATTTTTCTATTATTGTCTTTTCCTGAGAACCTTGCCTTCTCATGATGTGCCCAAAGTAGGATAGGGTTAGTTTTGTCATTTTTGCTTCCAGCAATGTTTTTGGCTTAATTTGCTTTAGTACCCATTTGTTCATCCAATAGAGTTTCAAATAGAGATGTTCCATAGTTGGGTGAATTTCACAAGGATACATCCAGGTTTGATTTTTGTTTGTGCTACTTGTTAAACTGCATGTTCTAAACAGAATTACTTCATTTCTTTGAGCCTTAGCTTCCCCCTCCCTGATGTACAGATGATAATAGATGTAGTGCATTCCATTGCTTCAAAAGTGATGCATATGAACCACTTGAGGAGGTGCCTGGCACAGAGTCCATATTCACTGCAGGCAAGCTAAGAATCAAATCAACAACAAAAGATTTTGGGGAACCTTGAAATAGACTTTGTTATAAAGATCTGAAAAATAGAAGATCTGAACCCTGTGAAGAAATAAAAAAGACTTCATAAGCCGTATGGAAACCAGATGTCTGTTTTTATCAGTTATCCTGCTGAGAGATGATAGTCCTGTGGTTGTTAGGATATTGTTGCTGCATTTCTGTGCCTAAGTGTCTGTGGCTGCTATCCACAGGCAGAAAGTCCATTTGTGGAAGAGACAGAGACATAACACTTCTTGCTACTATGGATGGATTTTAGCAGAACAGACAGATGCGAGAAGGCTGTCTGGCATGGTGTTTTGCTTGAAGCATCCCTTTGACGATGCTGTGCCCACAGGACACTCAGCCAAGCTCCTCCCAGCTCAAGCACCTGCCATGCCTTCCCAACCTGGAATTCACTGATAAAGCTTAAGTGGCCTGAAGGCCTATGACCTCAGTGAGGAACTTAGGCTGACTTTATCAGTTGTGGCTATTCTTTTTCATTATATTTGCTATTGCCAGAGCTGATCATTTTTTTAAGCCTGTTTACCATTTACAAAGACCTTTTGAGCTCTCAGCAGGCTATTGGGAAATTTCAACAGGTTGAAAGCTTCCTGTTGTTTGGGATCCAGGTTGAGGTTACTAAATGAGAGAGAGAGAAAGAGAAATATAAATTCTTGGTGGGTTTCCTGGGGTTGGCCAGTTTCTCCTCAGGGCATGCTTTTATTCAAGCCTTTGGGAGAAGGTGGCAGGCAATTGCAATGGCTTTACCCATCTTACAGATGAAGCTGTGACTCTGATATAGACCAGGGCTATCGATTAAGAAAGAGTCTTCTTCCATAGGTAGGCTGGAAATATTCTTGAGTTTTTAAATCCACAGTCTCTTCTTTAGCCTGGCTAGAGAAGCATATGTAGTTAGTTGGCTTCGAGGCAATGAGTAATGATTAGTAACAACTGTAATTGATTATGTGTATTAGTGACTTTAAAATCCAGACTCTGTGTTAAACTCTTTACATGAATTTCTCACATTCACATACTGCATGTACAAGTACACAAAGTCATACCAATTATACTGAGTAATTGATGGAGGCTCAGAATGGTTAGAAAGCTAGTAAATGCTAAAAACTGTTTTCCATTAAGAACATTGCCACACCCCCACCCCCATGGACTACGTTATTATTTTAAGACAATGATAAGTACAACAGGAAAGAAGGTTGATTGAGTGGTTAAGATCCCCAGCTTTTGAGTAGAGCAAGCCAGGTTCAAGTCCCAGAGCCAACACTTGTCAGTGCTGACCTTGGGCAAAAGACTGAAACTGTCCAAGAAAATGGGGATGATTATTATGCCTGCCTTATGGAAGTAAGTGACATTTTATGTGTATTTAATATAAAATGCAAAATGTAATAATGTGTGCATTATATATTATAAACATAATACAATACCTTTAGCCTTTTAAATTTCCTTTTTATAGATTTTTGCATTTTTAAAACATTTTTTATTGTTCTTTTACAGTTGTCCCATTTTTAGCCCTCGTTGCTCTCCCCTGCTCCATCTACCTCCAACCCCCCAATCCATGCTCCCACAGTCAATCCTTATCCTGTTGTACATGTCCATCAGTCATTTCTACATCTTCCTTGCCTAGACCCTGCCCCATTTTCTCTCCTTAACTCTTTTACCCCTCCCCTCTGGTCCCTGTCAGTCTGTTCCTTGTTTCCATGTCTCTGGCTCTACTTTGTTCATTTCTTTGTTTTGTTCATTAGGTTTCTCTTATAGGTGAGATCATATGGCATTTGTCTTCTGCCACCTGACTTATTTCACTTAGCATAATACTCTTCAGTTCTATCCATGCTATTGTGAATGGTAGTGATTCCTTCTTCCTTTCTGCTGCATAGTATTCCACTGTGTAAATGTACCAAAGTTTTTTGATCCACTCATTTACTGATGGACACTTAGGCTGTTTCCAGCACATGGCTATTGTAAATAGTGCTGCTATGAACATAGGGGTGCATAGGTTCTTTTGAATTGTTGTCTCAGAATTCTTCAGGTATAATCCCAGCAGTGGAATTGCTGAATCAAAAGGCAGTTCCATTTTTAGTTTTTAAAGGAAATCGATACTGTTTCCATAGTGGCTGCATTAATCTGCATTCCCACCAATAGTGCACTAAGCTTTCCTTTTCCCCACATTCTCGCCAACTTTTGCTGTTTGTTGATTTGTTCACGATGGCCATTCTGACAGGTCTGAGATGGTATCTCACTGTGGATCTTGTAATATAGTTTGATGTCAGGTATCGTGATCCCTTCTATTTGTTCTTCTTCCTCAAGATTGCTAAGGCTATTTGGGGGTCACTTTTAGTTCCATATAAATTTTTGAAATATTTGTTCTCAATTAGTGAAATATGTTGTTGGTATTTTAATAGGGATTTCATTGAATCTATAGATTGCCTTGGGTAGCATGAACATTTCAATTATGTTAATTCTTCTGATTCATGATTATGGTATATGTTTCCATTTATTTGTATCTTTTTAAAGTTCTTTCTTCAGTGTTTTGTGGTGTTCTGAGTATAGATCTTATAAATCTTTTACCTCCTTGGTTAAGTGTATTCCTAGGTAGTTTTTTGTTGTTGTTGTTGTTGCTATTTTAAAAAAATGGGATTCTTTCCTAGTTTCTATTTCTGATATTACATTGTTGGTGTACAAAAATGCCTTTGGCACCCTGGCTGGTGGCTCAGTGAATAGGCACCACCCTGCAAACCCAATGGTTGATGGTTAGATTCCTAGTCAGGGCACATAACCAGGTTGCAAGCCAGGTCTCCAGCCAGGTCCCCAGCTGGAAGCAGGTGAAAGGCAACCACACATTGATGTCTCTCCCTTTCTTCCTCCCTCCCTGCCCTTCTCTTTAAAAATAATGGATAAGATCTTTTAAAAAAATTCTGTGATTTCTCAGTATTGGTTTTGTATCCTGCTATTTTACCATATTCACTTTTAGATTGAGTAGTGTTTTTTTTGTTTTGTTTTGTTTTTGTGGAACTTGTAGGGTTCCCTATGTACACTATCATGTTATCTGCAAATAATGACAGTTTCACTTCCTTCTTTCCAATTTGGATGCATTTGATTCATTTTACTTATCTGATCAATGTAGCTAGAACTTCTGATACTATGTTGAATAAAAGTGGTGAAAGTGGGCATCCTTCTCTTGTTCCTGATCTTAGCAAGGAAAGCTTTTAGTTTTTGCCCTTTGAGTATGGATGCAGGTTTTTTGTATATGGTCTTTATTATGTTAAGGTATGCTCCCTCTATTCCCACTTTGCTAAGCATTATTATTATAAATGGGTGCATTTAGCAAATGCTTTTTCTGCATCTATTGATATGATCATGTGATTTTTGTTCTTCATTTTGTTTATATGGTGTATTACATTTATTGATTTGCAAATATTATACCATCCTTGCATCCCTGGGATGAATCTCACTTGACTATGGCATGCAATCTTTTTAATGAATTGCTGGATTTAATTTGTCAATATTTTGTTGAAGATTTTATCATCTATGTTCATCAGTGATATTGGCCTGTAGTTTTCTTTCTTTGTTGTTTCTTTACTTGGTTTTAGAATTAGAATAATACCAGCTTCATAGAGAGCTTCATAGAGGAGTCTTCCCTCTTGAATTTTTGGAATAATTTGAGAAGTTTGGAATAGCCCTTCCCTAACTGTTTGGTAAAATCCACTACAAACCTGTCTGGTCCAGGGCTTTTGTATGCTGAGAGCTTTTAAATTATTGCTTCAACTTCACTAGTTGTTATCAGTCTATTCAGGCTTTCTGCTTCTTCTCGATTCAGTTTTGGGAGATTACATGTTTCTAGAAATGTGTCCATTTCACCTGGCTTGTCAAATTTCTTGGCATATAGCTATTAGTATTAATTTATTACAATCCTTTGTATTTCTCTAGTATTTGTTGTAATTTCTCTTTCATATTTTATTTTATTTGAGTTCTTGCTCTTTTTTTTTTTTTTTTTTATGAGTCTGGTTAAAAGCTTGCCAATTTTGTTTATCTTTTAAAAGAACCAGCTCCTGAATTCATTGATCTTTTGAATTGTTCTCTTAGTCTCTATGTCCTTTAATTTTGCTCTGGTCTTGATTATTTTATTCCATCTACTTACTCTGGGCTTTGTTTGTTGTTGGTCCTCTAGTGTAGAGTGAAGTTCTTTATTTGAGATTTTTCTATTTTTTTTAGGTAGACCTCTATTGCTGTGAACTTCCTTCTCAGGACTGCCTTCACTGTGTCCCTTAGGTTTGGGCTATTGTGTGTTCATTTTGTTTCCAGAAACATTTTGATTTCTTTTTTGATATAATTGTTAACTCATTCATTTTTTACTAGCATGTTATTAAATCTCTATTAATCTGAATGCTTTTGGATTTTTCCCTTGAAATTGGTTTATAGTTTCAAGCCATTGTGATCAAAGATGATGCTTGATATGATCTAAAATTTCTTGAAGGTGTTGAGGCTTGTTTTATGGTCTATGTTTGAAAATGTTACATGTGCATTTGAAAAGAATGTGTATTTTGCTTCTTTGGAATGAAAGGTTCTGTATATAACCATTAAGTCCATTTCATCTAGAGTGGTGTTCATTGCCACAATACCCTTGTTGATTCTTTGCTTGGGAAATCTATTCATTATTGACAATGGGGTGCTAAAATCCCCTACTATGAAGTGTTGCTTTGATATTTTTCTTGAAGTCTTCCAAGATTTTCCTTATTTTGGGGGGCACTCCTATGTTGAGTGCATATATGTTTACAGGGTTATATATTCTTCATGGATTATTCCCTTAAGTAGTATGTAATGTCCTTCTTTTTATGGCCTTTGTTTTAAAATCTATTTTGCCTGATATAAGTATCAGTACCCCTGCTTTTTTTTTTTTTTTTTTTTTTTTTCTTTTTAAGGTTTTATTCATTATCTTTAGAAAGAAGAGGGCAGGGAGGGAAGAATGTATGGTTGCCTTTCACCTGCCTCCAGCTACAGACCTAGCTGGAGACCTGGCTTACAACCCTGGTTACGCCCCCTGATTGGGAATCCAACCAGTGACCTTTGTGTTTGCAGGCTGGTGCTTATCCAATGAGCCACTAGCCTGGGCCTCCTGCCTTTTTTTTTTTTAATGTCCATCTACTTGGAATATATTTTCCATCCCTTCACTTTCAGTATGTGTAGGTCTTTTGTTCTGAGGTGGGTCCCTTGACCTGGCTGCATACCTGGCTTCCAACCTGGTTACGTGTGCCCTGGCTGGGAATCAAACCAGTAACCTTTGGGTTTGCAGGCCCATGCCTTATCCACTATGCCACCACCAGGGCCTTGTGTTCCATTTTAAATGGAAGCCTTGTTTGGGTAGGATAGTCTTGGTTGCAGGCCCTTTCATTACTTGGAATATTTGTTGACATACCCTATTGGCTTTATTGTTTCTGTTGAGAAATCAGCTGATAGCCTTACTGGTGCTCCCTTGTATGTTACAAGCTGCTTCTCTCTTGCTGCCTTTCAGATTTTCTTTGTCTTTGAATTTTTGTCATTTTAATTGTGATGTGTCTTGGAGTGGGTCTCTTTGGGATCATCTTCATCAGGACCATCTGTGCTTCCAGGACTTGCATGACATTTTCTCTCATCAAATTAGGGAAATTTTCTGTCATTATATTTAAAGTATATTTTATTGATTATGCTGTGACAATAGTCCCAACTTTTTTTCCTTTGCTCCCCTCCACCCAGAATCCCACTTCCCTCCCACAATCCCATGCCCCTTAGTTCATGTCCATGCATCATGCATGTGTTCCCTAATTTCACCCCTTCCTATATTATTCTTGACTTCTTCCTGTCTATCTTGTATCTACCATTATGTTTCCTAATCCCTGCACCATTTCCCCATTTCTCCCCCTTTCCCTTCCCAGACAATAATCTTCCAAATGACTCCCATACCTATAATTCTGATCCTTTTCTGGTTGTCTGCTTAGTTTGTTTTGTTTTTAAAATTTTAGTTCTCTTGTTGATAGTTGTGAGTCTGTTGACATTTTAATGTTCATAATTTTGATCCTCTTTTTTTTTTTTTCAAGTATGTCCCTTTAACATTTCAGGTAATAAATGCTTAGTGATGATGAATTCCTTTTACTTTACCTTGTTTGGGAAACACTTTATTTGTCCTTCTATTATAAATGATAGCTTTGCTGGATAGAGTGTTCTTGGTTGTAGGTCTTGCTTTCCAACACTTTGAGTATTTCTTGCCAGTTCCTGTTTTTTTTTTTTTTTTTTTTTTTTTTTTTTTTTTTTTTTTTTTTTTTTTTTTTTTTTTTTTTTTTTTTTTTTTTTTTTTTTTTTTTTTTTTTTTCCCTTAAGATTTTATTTATTATTTTTAGAGAGAAGGGAAGGGAGGGAGGCAGAGAGGGAGATAAACATCAATCTATGTTTGCCTTTCAACTGTTTCCAGCTATAGACCTGGCTGGAGACCTGGTTTGCAACCTGGTTATATGTCCTGACTGGGAATTGAACCAGCAACCATTGGATTCACAGGCTGGCACCTATCCACTGAGCCACCAGCCAGAGCTGCCCAGTCCCTTCTTGCCTGCAAAGTTTCTTTTGAGAAATCAGCTGATAGGAAACCCTTTGTTGGTAACTCTCTTCTTTTCTCTTGCTGATTTTAAGATTCCATCTTGGATCTTTCATCTTTGGCATTTTAATTATGACTTGTTTTAGTGTGATCCTCTTTGGGTTTAACTTGTTTGGGACTTTCTGTGCTTCCTGGACTCATATGCCTATTTCCTTTGCCAGATTAGGGAAGTTTTCTTTCATTATTTTATCACACAAGTTTTTAGTTTCTTGTTCTACCTCTTCTCCTTCTGGCACCTCTATGATTTGGATGTTGGCATATTTAAAGTTGTCCCAGAGATTCCTAGACCTCTTCTCATTTTTTTTTTTTTCAATTCTTATTTCCACATTCTGTACTGCTTGACTGTTTGTTTTTCACCTCATGTTCCAAACCACTGATTTGAACTCTGGTTTCCTTCTCTCTACCATTGGTTTTGTGTGGCATTTCCTTCATTTCACTTGGCATAGGCTGTACTTTTTCTTCTGTGTTTGCTGTATTCAAGAATATATATCAGGTCTGTGAGCATGTTTATCACCAGCGTTTTGAACTTTGCATTTAGCTCACAGTTCAAGGGTCAAGAGGGAAATAAAGCCACATTGCTTCTGATTATAAAAACCATTGGGGGTTTAAGTGGAGGAAGAAACTGCTGATCTCTCAGCAGAGTCTGTTTAGAGGACCCCTGCATCCGAAAGACCTACTCACTCTGGGAACCATGGTCAGGGCAACAGCTAGAGAGGCACGAGTCCTATATAGGAAGAGAGAAGGAAAAAAAATGAAATAAAGTAGTAATCAAATTGAGGAAAAATTTCTAGCACAGCAATATCAACAACAAATGATCAAAGGTTAATATACATTGGATGGCAATAAGAGGGATAAAATAAAGAAATTAAAAGTTAAGATATGTCTTGAGGAAAGAGAAATGATTTGAGAAGATAGAGTGAGAAGGAAGAATGAGGAATGAAAACCAGACTAATACATGAAAAAATAAAAATTTAAAACTAAGAAAAGAAAAGGCAGGAGGGAAGAAAATGGTGTAGGAAAGGGGAACAGTAAAATTTAAGACTTGAAATACAAAAATAGTGACAATATAGAAATAAAATTAATGAAATGCAGTAACAACCACCATATCCACAACTAACAAGCAAAGGTTGATTAAGGTGAAGAAAGAATAAAGGTAATTTAAAAATGGGAAAATAATGTGAAATGACTAATGACAAAAAAACATGGTTTTGATAGGTTAGAGTGGGGAGAATTGGTAAGAATACAGAATAGAAACAACTCATAGCAAAAGAGAAAATAAAATGTAAAATGAAAACAAAGAAGAGGAAAGAAGAAGGTAAAATGAATTAAGAGAAAGAAGGAGCAAAATGTAAGATTTGAAATAAACTACAATATAAAAAGTAATGACCTAATAGGCACAAACTTGAAGATAAGAAATGGATGTTAAAAGTTGTATTAGAGAGAAAATAATACAAATCTTTAAGATGACTGTGGTGGAATTTTTCTCAGTGTAATCTAGTTTTACCACTGTCTGCTCTGTCTGGATCCACCAATGCTGATGTCAGATAATGTCTAGTTCTGGCCCTAGGCAGTGTGTTTGAAAGTAGCAGTGACCCATAGTCTGTGACTGTCTCCTTTAGTTGTTAATCTAGTCAATCTGTAATCAGCAGTCAGGCTTAATCTCCACAGGCCAAGGCAGAGTAATTCCTGTAGACAGGCTATTACTTCCCCTTAGGCTGATGTCACTTGCGGGGGAGTGGTCTGCCTAAGCAAGATGGCTCCTTCAATTTGGGGGATGACTCAACATGTGGATCCCATCAGCCACTCCCTCAGTTCTCTCCCCAAAATCATCATTCCTAAACTCTCCTCAAGCATCTCTAGTCCACTCTGCCCTTTCTCTTCTGGAACCCAGGCTAAGTGGCTACAAAATAAATTTTGGGTGTTGGCCCTTTAAAAAGCTCTCTTTGTCTTCAGCTGTCTCTCCTTGGCACCCAAAAATCCTGCAGATTTTTACAGATAAATGTTATCTGGGTTTCTTTCTAGCTCTAGTCTATAGGCTGCAGAGCTCAGCCCAGGGTTAAGATCTCACACCTCTCATGAGGAATTCCTGGCCACTGAAATACTCCTCTGGTACTTTAGCTGACACCTTGTAGAGCCCAGCCAGCCTTCTCGCATCTCCTTCGTACTCTATACTGGTCACATCGTGGTGAAGTGTCTTCTTCCACCTGTCTGTGGATATAAGGCCTCCCTCCAGCCACTGCTCAGTTGGTCATGCTGAATGACTTTTCCTCAATTCAATTGCAATTTCAGATTGATGCTAGGAGCCATTCATTTACTCCTCCACCATCTTGGATTTCTATACTAAGCATCTTAAAAAATGTACTAAATGTAGAAGTTATAATGATAGACATGCATACTGGTTTTCATCTTTTAGTTATGGCTAAGACAGAAAAAACAAAGGGTTAGGAAGAGGGAACACATAATACTGACCTATTATTGATATTCAAGAGAGTGGAAGGCAGATATAGAATCATAGACATGTAGAGATGGACTGAGAGTCAGAAAGAGAAACATCAACATGAGAGAGAAACAATGATCATCAGCTTCCCATACACACTGATCAGAATCAACCCCCCACCCTTTTGGTATACAGATGATGCGCCAATCAAGCAAGCCACCTAGCCAGAGCTACACATATTATTATACACTATATAATTCTGTTAATATATTAGTATATAATAATGCAGATAATATTATGCATAAGATTACATATACAATATAATCACTAATAATGGCTTTCTAGAAGACAGTTAGCTATTGTTAATACCCTTTCCTTTAAGGAGTTGATAAGTTCGTGGATAAGACAGGCACATATAAGATACACTGGAAATATAAATCCTGAGGAAATCAGCCCTCCAGCAGAGGTACAGCACAGGGAGTGGGGTACCAGAAAGCACAGTCAGTTCTGGATGCACAGAGCAGAGTAGGAAAGGAAATTTGCTTTGGTAACAGATGATGATGGCATAAGCACAAGATGGGTGATTAGGTTAAGGGGACACAGGGAGCCAAGATTTGGGAACATAAAAAGAGTTTATGGACAAAATAGATTCCAATGAAGTATAGAGTCTAGGGCAGAAAGTCATAGAATATGAGTCAAGGAAAGTAGGTAGAATTTGTAATTTAAATAAATCTAAGTCTTCTCATATATTTGTCAATTCAAAATTATTTTAGGTAATTATGATACCAATAAGGAGACTTATTTTTACTTTAATTATTTATATATATATTACCCAGCATAATTTTTTTGCACTTGACTAATTAAGTTAATACATTTAGGCTAATATCTAATTCACTTAACAAAAAACAAAATTTTAAAGTTATTAATTCTTAATGAACATATCAGAAATCATATTTCTGTTATACTTGATCATGTGAAACTCACAAATCTGGAAGTCAAAACAACAAGTAAACAGCCCTGGTTGGTGTGGCTCAATGAGTTGAGCACCAGTCTGTGGACCAAAATGGTATCTGTTCGATACCCAGTCAGAGAACATGCCTGGGTTGTAGGCCAGGTCCCCAGTTGGGGGCGTGTGAGAAGCAACCTATTGATGTTTCTCTGGCATGTCAATATTTTTCTCCTCTTCTGTTTCCCTCCCTTCTACTCTCTCTAAAAATAACTAAAAAAATATTTAAGAAAAAAATAAAACATAACATTTATCTTAAGAGACTGAAACTATAATGAAGTCCCCAGGTAACTGGTTGTGAATAATCAGTAATCAAACTAAATGAAAGAATAGCAGGAAGTTCAGGCACAAGGAAAATATTGAACTATACCTGCATCTCTTTGAGAACAGGACAATCTGCAGTATTTAGCAGGAGGGCAGAGCATTTGAAAGTTATTAGAAGCTGGGAGATGATATTATACTGAGTGGCAACACCAACTCAACTTTTCATGTTTTAACAAGTGAAGACAGTGAAATATATTTCATAGGGATTTCACCCAGAATGGGTAAAATGACAACTTTTCTGTGTTTAAGGAGATCAGCCTTCATGATTTTGAAGAATCAACATTTATTTTATTACCTCAATCGAAGGAGAATATGAATCATTGAGATATTTAAGCTGAGAGGTAGCCTGGCTTTCTGGTGCTCTCTCCCAACACAATGTCTATGTCGTATAAATTGGACAGGCCTTTTAATGCAAAACACAAAGTGATCAAATCTTCTTTTCTTGTTGTAGTCATTAGTGTTTTGTTTTTTTAAGAGACTATTATTATTATTATTATTATTTATTGTTTTGGGGTGGTTAGACAATCAAGGGGATATTTTTTTGGAAGATTTTGTTTATTTATTTTTAGAGAGAGGAGATGGGAGGGAGAAAGAGAGGAAGAAAAACATCAATATGTGGTTGCCCCAGTTGGGAACCTGGCCCTCAACCCAGGCATGTGTCCTGACTGGGAATCAAACCAGTGACCCTTTGGTTCACACACTAGCACTCAATCCACTGAACCATACTAGCCAGGGAAAGAGGATATTCTTAATTCTTGTATTGCATATAAAAAACAAATGACAGGCTCTCCAAGTAAGCATAATATACAGGAAGGAGGGAGAACAAGTAGAACAATATATTATCCTAAATTATACAGTTATATATGCATTATCCTAAACTATACAGTCATTCATATATATCTTTCTGTATATATATAAAGAGATGCTAGTAAATTTCATGGTGTAGGGAAGAACACACGTTAGTTTTTCCTACCAATTTTATTTTTCTGGAAAAACTTCAATGAGTATTTATCTGGTGATTTTTAAATTCACTCTTGAGTATCAGATGTTCAGAGTACAAGTATTTAAATTTTTATTATAATAAAAAATAAACATTTATTTCTTATGTACCAACTGTTAGTCCTATGTTGTCAAACTTAGAAATATTCCACGGGAAGCTAAACCAAGAAAATGATTCTATGTGTTTTTGATGAATGAAGAGATATGCACAGAAATTGAATTACAGGCATTCTTTCTATAATAGCAATTGTATAATGTTTAGCCCTCTGATAGCAAATATTCTATACTTAGCATTATCTTCTTCCTCACACTTATCCAGAGTATATAAAATTGACAAACAAAGAAGCATCTATAACTATTACAAGTCCATGTTGGTTTAGTTTGAGCCAAGGTGGGAATTATGGCAACCATTTTGGTTGTGTAGATTACTTACAGCTATAAACAATAAGGTGTGTATTCCTGGAGCAAAGAGTTGATTTCTTATTCTTATGAAAGGGGCTACCAGCCATTTTTTACCAGGAAGCAAAATGCCAGACCAAAATCTCAGGAACCAAAATATTGCTTTCCAAGAGACTATGGTTGATAAAATGATTATCACCCACATGGATACTGCTGGTGTCATTGTCCAAGGGGAGTGGTACCATCCAGCAACCCATTTCTTGAAAACTGGCAGCTTATCTCTGCATATGCTACAGGTGGACATAGTTTGCACAGCTCTGTTAGACTTCAACTGTGCTGTGCCTTCTCAATTGGCATAAATCTTGCCTTGACCATTGGTTATCTTTATGGAATAACTGAATTCCAAGAGGAAGTTAAATATTAAATTGAGTGACTTTGTTTAGTCCTAGTATTACAATCCTAACAAGAGTGGTAGATGTTGAAATACACCATACACCAGACTCAATTCCTCAGAGATAAGTGTTTTTTGTTTCTTTTTAATTAATTAATTAATTAATTAATTAATTTTTGGAGAGAGAAGGGAGGGAGAAACAGAGGGATGGAAACATCAATGTGAGACAGAAATGCTGATCAGTTGCCTCTTGTACATACTCCAACTGAGGACTGAACTTGCATCCTAGGCATGTGTCCTGACTAGGACTTGAACCAGTGAGCTTCTACTTTGAGGAATAACACCTAACTGAGCCAGACTGGCCAGGTTGAGATTAGTCAGTCTTTTAGAAATTGCTTCTTTGGTTGCCTCTAGGGAGTCATGAAATGGGCTGCAATAGCTGTGACCTAGATGAATTCAAGCAATGTTTAGAGGCTTCACATAGTGAGAAGAAGAATTACAATAAAATTAAGTATGTAATGCACAGAATAGTGTATAATTAATATATAAATAAAATTAAATTGAAAATTGCTACTGTAATAACAAGCATTCCAATTCCTAACTATGTGATAGCACTTTACTCACTGTATTTTAACGTTAAGACCAGCCTGGCCCTGGCAGGTGTGGCTCAGTGCATAAGGCACCGGCCTGCGAACCCAAAGTTTGCAGGTTTGATCCCCCAGCCAGGACACATGACTAGGTTGCAAGCCAGGTCTCCAGCCAGGTCCTTAGCTGGAGACAGATGAAGGGCAAACGTACACTGATGCTTCTCTCCCTTTCTTTCTCCCTCCCTGCCCTTCTCTCTAAAAATAAAAAATAAAATCTTAAAAAAAAAAAAAAAAAAAAAAAGCCTGATGGTATCAGAAAAAGATTAACTCATACTATCAAAGACAGAAACTGAGGCAGAGAAGTTGCCTTGTAAAGCCATGTATCTATTAAGAGGAAGAGTCAGGATTTGAAACAAGGTAGATTCATTCCTTAGGTGTCTCTCTTATGTATTTTGATCTACATGTGGAGGTGAAATTACAGTGTGACTTCTCATTAAATTTTCCCTCTACAAAAAATTGTGAATTATTTCATCATCTTAATAGTGACAAATGTTTACAGTGTCTTATTTCTTTAAAAGGTTGGTATACTAATTAACTAGGCTACATTCTCTTTCTCTCTTATTTTGAACACTTTGGATCAGCAGTTTTCAACCTTTTCCATTTCATGGAACACATAAGCTAATTACCAAAATTCTGCAGCAAACCAAAAACTAAGTTTATATTTTTTGCCAATCAGACCCAAATAAAAAGAAAGTACAATTTTGATCCATTCTCACCAAATAGCTATTGATGTGTTCATTTTTGTCACTTCTTTCTGACAACCTAAAAGAAAAGAGATTAATGCCCCAGACTAATCAGGTATTGCATGTTTTAAAAATTCTTGCAGCACAGGGTTGAAAATTGCTGCTTTATATAGACAATGTGGGAGGTAGATACATGTAGGGTGTATCAGGTATAGAAGGCATGAGCAAACATGTGTGGACCTCTAGGGGGAATCTATATTCCCCCTAGAATATATATTAGGGGATACAGTTTCCAGTTCTGACTTCTTTCTCAGCTGATCTTGAACCAGATTAAGTTCTCTGGGCATCATCTCAAACCAGTGTGTTCCTTGCTTTAGCTCCCTCTTGGGGTCCTTCTAAAGCAAAGATCAAAAGCAAGCATTAATAACAACACAGTAGCAACAAAAACCCAAAGGGGTGGAGGTGATAGGCGGGAAATGACTCACATTAGTCATCATGCTATTGAAGGGGAAGTCCAAGCTTCTTTTTGGAAGGAACCTGATTGACTTCTAAGTTACACGTGGATGGGATTGGGGTACGCTCGCCTTTCTTACGCCCTCTTTCCGGATCTTCAGATCTGTTGCTTAACTGGAGTGTGCTAAACTTCAATTTGATAATTACATCCTCAAATCCCTTAATGAAGGTGCCTATCGAAGTATAAATAATTACCCGGTAATTTCATATTTGCAAACTCCATCCTGGCTGTTTATGCTTCACCTTGGCTCAAACAGAAGGATCAAGACTGACTGTTTTCTAAGTCAGGGGAATTTCAGAGCCCAGAGAAAGATACCCAAACTGTTCTTAAGCTCAGTTTCCCACCCAAGGAGTGCAGTTTTACCTTCACTGCCTCCCAACACCGGACTTCTGTCGTTTTCTAATGCTATTTATGAATCCCAGGGAATGTGGCCTTTTTTGCTTTGGGGCTGGTGAGGCAGACATCCATCTTCATCAGAAGTTCTGCCCGGGTATTTTCAAGTGCAATCTCCAGCCTCTGTGAAGGGCACCTGAGGTCACCATGAGGCTGGCTTCGCTGCTCCCACACCTGCTTCCTTCTCCATAATTTACTCTTTGCGGTGTCCCCTTCAGCTCCTGGAGGGCACACACCACTGGCCTCTGGTGGGCTTCTTTCTCCACCTTCCCTCTGGTTCCTATTCTTTCAATATTCACAGGAGCCAGTCAAAGGAACTGCTGGGGATCATCCTGGAGGCTAAAAGCCAAAAGCCAAAAACAAACAAACTTGTTAAGATTTGAAAGCGTCTGTTCTGGGGCTTCTCTGAGGCTACAGCTGCTGCGGAGAGGGTGTTTTGAGATACTGGGACCTGAGATCAATGAAAAGGGAAGCAGCCAGGTGGCAAGGCCAGGGCTTTCTGGGTTGGCATTTTCTCTCCTCCACACTGTTCTTAAGCTCAGTGACTTGTTGAGAGAGTTTGCAGCTGACAGCTCCTCCAGAAGTATTATTCTTAAACGCTGCACTGAAATTATTCACCTCATGTAAAAACAAGTGTGATTTACATCTAATATGGGTAATTACTTTTACAGTTAATTAAAAGCGCTCTCATTACACTCCTGCTGTGATGCCGATGCATAGCTGGTATTTGCAAACAGACCCTGGGTTTGAGCTCACCTCCCGACACCCTTGCTCGCACCTGAGGGGCGCATCCTTCCTCCGATCAACTTCAGTTGTGCTGAGCCAGCAGCCCCAGCAGCCCAGGCTCCTGCCAGCTCGCCTTGGTCTCCTGATAACCACGGTGCAAAGCCAAAACCAAAACCAAAAAGGGTGGGGGTGGGGGTCCGTAGAGAGAACAAAATTACTCATAGTGGTGAGGCTGTTACCCTCAAAGAACGAAGACAAGCTTCTTAGATGAATGCCCTGCTATGTTTATTTGCATAAAAGCTAGGCTCAGGACTTGTTTTGGGGCTTCTCTTTGGCTTTGCAAACCACTCCTGATAACCCCCTCTCAAGGAAAATATTTATAAAGGCAGCAATGGTGCATTCTGACCCAGCCAAGTAAGGCAGATCTGACTCCCTTGGTTGAATGGGTTTATGTTGAGATCTTAGTTTACATATGTTTTCTTGCCATTTGTATGATTTTGGGTGAAATAACTCTTAAATTCTTGCTTTTCCTCACATTTAGATGGAAACCTTAGTGTTTTCAGAATATCCTGTGTCTCCTGGTACTTTATTTAGTACATTCCTGGTAAGACTTGTTAATGAAAACACATCATCATTTGAGACTGAAATTTTGAAGGGACAGAAAGATTGTGGTATTTCAAGAAGTTTACAGACCCAGTGAATTGGACTTTCTAGTCTATCGATCGGCGTGTTTGATGTTTTGTGAAGTTATTTGCTCCCATCTGCTGGCTACATTTGGTATTGCAGACACTGAGTAACAATGGAGACATGACGTGGGTAAAAGAAGTCAGTGCACACATTTTTACACTATTCTTCATGTATTCAAACAAAATTATTGGAACCTTAGTCTTTTTAGTTGAATACACAAGCTGAATAATTCAGTTGAAAAGCATACATGACTTCAAATTTGGACCATATATGGTTACAAGACAATGCATGTCTTCAATTTTTTAAAAGTGGAATCAAAATCATCATCCTTAAGGCAATGAAATTTAGACCACTAATTTAAATACTCACATTCAAAAGTAATAGGTGAGCTCTAGCTCATGGTTCAGTGGATAGGTACTGGCCTGGGAACCCAAAAGTTGCTGGTTTGATTCCCAGTCAGGGCACATAACCAGGTTGCAAGCCAGGTCTCCAGACAGGTCCATAGCTGGAGGTAGGTGAAAGGCAACCATACATTAATGTTTCTCTTAATTTCTTCATCCCTCCCTGCCCTTCTAGCTGGAAACAGTGAATAAAATATTTAAAAAACAAGATAAGAAAAACACAAAGATAATATGTGGTATATAGGAAAACATAAATAGCAGATAGGCCAGATGGATTTCAAGCCCTCTCATATCTTTAACTGTCAAAACCACTTTCCTTCCTTCTCTCTGAAACTCCGTTTTCTCAACTGCAAAATGGAAGCATTGGGCCAAGTGGTCTTTATGGCTTGTGTTTAGTTTTAAAGTTTGAGTATTTATTAAGGTCAAAAAAGAAAATTAAGGATTCAGGTTGCAATGAATCAACACTATATTCCAAGTCCAAGAATTGAAGCTCATATGGGTTGGCTTCTTTTAAATGAGAAGTAATTGTTATTCTTAGGATAATGGGAAACTGTCAGAAAAACTGTTGTTGGGAAGGAAACCATTTACAGCTGATGGGGAGCAGGATATACTACCCCAAAATATGACTGTTGGGTTTAAGGATTATTTGGGAGCAATTTTTTTTTTTCTTGAGAAGCTACAGACAAAAGAAAAGCTCTCAAAACAGAGTAGAAGTTACCCTTTTATAAGGGAAATTTATGTTTATGAGACACATCTCTATTTCTAAGGGAAATCTCTCTTTGTACCAGAGAAAGAAAGGATGATTAAATCTCCAGAAACTCTTACCATTGGAAATAAAAAATGACTTAAATCTGTATTTGTTGTGTTTTTCCCTGGTAACCTTCCATAGTCTGTCTCCACAAAATAGCTTTTGTTTTTAGCTATGATGGTATCTAAGGTGATGACTTGGAAGTTACTCAGTTTCCCTGGGTCTCTGCAATGTATAGAGGACTTTGATATGTTCTTAAACTCATTTGTTTTTCTCCTGTTAATCTGTCTTTTATTACAGGAGGAAGTCTTCAGCCAAGAAGCTAGAAGTGTAGAGGCAAAATTATTTTTCTTATTGTATGTTAACTTTGATTCAGAATTTAAAATGAGCTTCTGAATTCTTTTTGGAGTTGAAATGTACTTTTTTTGTAATGTTATAAACTGCCTTGCCTTAGCACTGATTTTCTATTTGAAAAGGAAGAGGAAACCACTTGGATCTCTTCCCCAGTAGCAGGGTTGATCATAAGCCTGATTTGGGTTTGTCAGATGAGCCTTTGACTGTGTCTCCCCAGATCCCCAGGGATGACTTAGCTGCAAGTGTTTCCTATGAAACACTCTCTGAGACTTTGTGTGTGTCTGAGGCCAGGAGAACAATGTCCTGTCAAAGGTGCATGATCTTTCTGCAACTCTCATCTCAAACATAAGCATTACTGAGTAAACCAGGGATAGTTCATGAGGTACCTTGGTGTATGACCCACCATTACTGTTGAGGAAAACAGGTCTTTCTTTACAATATTCCCACTTTGGGAGAGCTGGGAGCACTCCTGCTTGGAACCCTGTTAGCCTACAATACCTGGCACTTCCCCTGCTCCCCAAAAGGCTACACACCAAAATCAAGCCAAATAGTTCCCCATTACTTATCTGTCAGCTCTCTCCTTCATGATTTGAGGTATTTTGTCCTCAGCCTCTGTATAATAGTCTAGGAAAACATGTGCTGTGTTACACTGGATCATGGTGAAGTCCTTTCCGTATGTCCCAAGTTTCAAGAGTTTGGATAGAGTCCAGGTCTGCAAGGCAGAGTCCCTGGTAGCTTTGGAGTCAGCTGTGCAGGCATGATCAAGCAGCAGCATGCCTGCTGTCTTACTAGCCCAGGTCTCATGGCCAAATCCTGACTACAAACTGCATAGCTGCTTGCTGCTTCCCATACGGCTTTACGACATCTTCCTACATCATGGCACCCGCTTCCATTATGCTTCTCTAACATTGCTCCTTCGTCAGGTACACCTCCATCATTCTTCTTCCCTCAAGGTTTCCCACCCTTCTTTTTAAATCCTAAAAGTCACTATGCCTTTTGCCCTTATGCTCCCTGTCCCCTGGGGTAGCACAGCTATTATCTAGCTATCAGCTTGCCATAGATAGGCAAAGGATCTTAAAAGCTGTATTATCTCCTTCCCCCATTCCCCAAACCATAGACTATAAGGAAGGTCTGTACCCCCATTTCATAAGCACCCTGGTCTTTCCATTATCTTTCTAGGACTGATAACTGAAATAATTAATTTAGAGGTTCCAGGGACTGTGTTTGAAAACAGGGACCAAGAGCACAACTGCCCATGACTGCCTTGGGGTCTCTTGTTAAAGGTTTTTTCTTCTCCCTTAGAGCATGGATTGCATGGGTGGTTTTAGGACCACACCTTCCTTTTTTCTCAGTGATAAGTAGCCAAGTCTTAGGCCAAAAAATTTTGTATTGAAAGCTCATTGAAACTCTTGATTAGCTTCCTGTGGCATCTGTAAAAACAATTACCACAAATTTAGTGGCTTAAAACAATAGAAATTTATCCCCACACTGCTCTGTAGGACAGAATTCTGAGATCAAGATGTCAGGAGGACTGTGTGTCTGTTTGTAGCCTGCAAGAGAATCCTTCCTGCCTCTTCCAGCTCCTGGTGTCTCCTGGCACTTCTTGGCTTGTGGCTGCATCACTCCAGTCCCTGCCTCTGTGTTCACATGCCTTCTCTTCTCTTCTCTCTGTCTCTTATGAGGGCACTCGTCATTGGATTCACAGTCCAGTCAGATAGTCCAGGATCTCAAGATTTGTAATTACATTTGCAAATACTATTTCCAAATAAAGCCACATTCATAGGTCCAGAGATGAGGACCTGGGCATACTTTTGGGGCATTACTATTCAACTCACTAAAGGCTCCTTATCTTCTGAATCATCTGAGAGGCCTCCTGGATTTCATTAGCAGTCATTTCTCCCTGCCTGATCACAGGCACCTTTCACTCCTGGGTACTTCAGAGCTCTAAGTGACTCTGATCCACAATTCAGGGTGATGGTCTCCCTGCATGGTGGCATAAATAACCCTGACCTACAAAACTCCTTAGAAACAACCAGCACACAAGTGCAGAAGAAAAACCTCTCTCCGGAGAGAGGACAGCTTCTGAAAAGAACAGACACACACGTGCTTTGATGTCTGAAAGCCTGAAAAACTCAGAAGCTTTACAAGAGAAAACTTTAAAAATAGAACTGTGTTTAAGTTCACCCCACTCCACTCAGAACCAGGTCTCACCAAAACCTATGGAGGATGTCATCAGTGACAACTGACATTGTTTGATGACTTGCCACAGGCTAAGATCCTTGCTTTACAGCAACAAAGGCCATTATTATTACCACCCTTATTTTACATTTAGGGACACTGAGGCACAATCTCACACTCAAGTGGCAGAGCCCAAGCAGTGAGACCCCCATACCTTGTGTGAAAGCCTGTCCATTGCCTGTGACTGAGCCACTGTTTGGGGTTTTCTGCCTGCAGAATGGAGAATGGCTGGCTTCTGTAGGGAAATTGATTGCTTGGTGATAAGTGCAAGGCTCCAAATTCATTCTTAGCACTTAAGTAGTTGAGCTGTTTTCCAAGCGATGTCTTCGAGTGGGACTGAAGCATTTAGGCACCGACGCTGGTTCAGAAAAGGTCAGGTGGGAGCCCATCTGGAGACGTGAGCTCTGTGCGGAGCGATTCGAACCATAATTTGTTCCCGCCAAAGTGACATTTTTCCAATTTGAGTCTAACATTGTTCAGAAACAAGTGCCGTCCCCTGGGGCGCCTCCTGCGTAGATCCACAGCGGATGACAAACCAACTATATCATCTAAATAAAAAATCCAGCTTGGGTTTAGTAAATTAACCCTGACAAGAATAAATTGAATAATCTGAGGGCTATGGCAAGAGCTCTGATGCTGCCCGATGGTTTCCTTCTGTCTCTTGTGTGGATCCTCAGTGGCAGATTAGAAACAAAAACCTGCCTTGGGTTTATTGATTGTGTTAGGTAGTTGATTAACACCTGCCGCTTCTGCGTGGGCAAATCAAAATCGGATATGGAGCTACTCCTGCAAATTCAACATATTTTCACTTCAGGAAAGAAAGAAAATACATGCTTCTCCTAGTTGAAGCAGGAAAAAAAAATAAAATAAAATAGCCACAGGGAGCTACTCTTTCTTACCTTGTTTCTAGATGGCATCTTTTAGGCTTAAAAATAATCTATGCTTTTCATCACTCCCATGCTGAGTTAATCTCTGCTTTCTCTTTATGGTTCTTAGAGGATGAATTCAAAGAGAGTTCTTAGGAAGAGCAAGGGGCATTTTGCTGACTCAAAATGTCAAGGGTCAGTCAGAGATCTCAGCTGTGAAAATAGGAGCAAGAGGAAGAAAACGGTGACCTCAAGTCCCAGAACTGTGCCTTGCAGATTATCTGGGAATCTGCTTAATCTGCTCAGGCTGCCATGACAAAATGGTACAGACTGGATGGCTTCAACAACAAAAATGCATTTTCTCATAGCTTTGGAGGCTGGAAGTTTGAGACTAGGGTGCCACCATGGTTGGCTTCCGGTGAGAGCTCTCTTCCTGGTTTAGATATGGCCACCTTCTCCTTGTATCCTCACTTGGCCTTTCCTCAGTGGGTGTTTGCAAGGAGAGGGAGTGAGTGGTCTCTGGGGCCTCTCTTCTTGTAAGGGAACCAATCCTATCTGATCAGGATCTCACTTAATGACCTTATTTAACCCTACCTATTTCCTTAGAGACTTTTCTCCAAAATATAGCCACACTGAGGGTTAAGGCTTCATCCTGTATCTTTGTGGAGGACACAAATATTCAGCTCACACACCTGTGAAAATGTGTATTCTGATTCAGGTTATCTGGAGTGAAGTTTGGGGCACTGCATTCAAACAAGCTCCCCAATGATAGTGTAGTTGTGGGGTGTAGACCCTGTTTGAATAGCAGCTCTCCACATTACCCTTGTGTAACAGATAAGGAAACTGAGGCTTTGAAAGGTAAAAAGACTTGTCTAAGGCTGAACAGTGATTGATTAGCTGGCAAAATCACACTTTAGGGGCTGGAATGACACCAGGATGGGAATTGCTAACCAACCATATACCAGCCTGTAACATCTCAACCTGATTCCACAGCAGAATCCCCTGGAGGACTTGCTAACATACAGACTTCCAGACCCTGGCCCCAGAGCTTCTGATTCACTATGTCTGGGATTGAGCCCAAGAATCCACATTTTAATGAGTTCCCAGGGGATGCTGTGCCGCTGATCCTGAAGAGTGCCTCTCCTCTAGATATTTTTGCTTTAGATGATCCTTCCTCCCATAGCAAAGAAAGCAGTGACACATGGCCTGTTATCCAGACTCACCAACCACCTTGACTAAAATAAATAAAATCACCTGAGAGGAGTGGAAAGTGCCAGTATTAGGAGCCACTTCTTGGTCTAGACTTAAGCTCCAGAGTGAGTTACATAATCACTCATCTCAATTTTCATATGGTAAAAACTAAACATTGCCACCTTTGTTTTGGTTGTAGGGAGTTTAGAGGCAAGTATGGAACACACCTGGCACTGGGTCCCAAAGGGGCATTCAATCATTGCTCAGTTTTGGTCCCGCTTTGCCACTTTTTAGAGTCCCTTCCAAAGAAAACAAAATCTTCACCTTATGATATGGCCCCACTTTGTTCCACTCTTGATTCACACAGATCTAGAAGTTGCTCTATTTTTTAAAAATATTTTATTTATTATTTTTAGAGAGAGGGGAAGGGAAAGAGGCTTTCACCTGCCTCCAGCTATGGACCTGGCTGGAAACTTGGCTGGCAACCTGATTGTGTGCCCTGGCTGAGAATCAAACCAGCCACCTTTAGGTTTGCAGGCTGACACCTATCCACTGTGCCACCAGCCAGGTCCTAGAATTTGCTGTATTAAATATATCACTGTTCTAAGGATGCATCAGCAAAATAAAGCCAACTACTTCTTGGTGAGAAAGTAGACTTAACTTACCCCAGACTGAACCCCAACACCACCTTGCCACACCCATTGTCCCTGTCTCTTCATGGCTTGTATGCTCAGGTCAGAAACCTAGGAATGGTTCTTAACCTTCATCTTATCTTCACAGTTTATGTCTGTCTGTCAGGACATCTGATGACTCTGTCCAGACTCTGACTACCCCTCACCACTACCCAGCTACCATCACCCAAAACCTGAATGCCTGAGTTGGTCTTCTCACTGGCACTCTTGATTCTCAACTATCTCTTCTTTTAAAATTGAAGTGAGATCATGTGTGTCCTTTCTTCAGAATCTCTGAGTGAAAACAATAAACTCTTGCGAGCATGTAGAGTAAGGGGATCCCTAGAGTGCTGCTGATCAGAATGTAAAATGGTGCAGCCACTGTGGAAAACAGGATGACAGTTTCCAATACAATTAGCTTATGATCCAGCAATTCCACACCTCATCTGGGCATATATACAAAAGATTTGAAACCAGGGACTTGAGCAGATAGATATGTATATACCTGTGTTCACAGTGACATTATTCACAATGGCTAAAAGGTGGAAACAACCCTGTGTCCATTGATGGATGAGTGGTATTATATCAGAAATGAAATTCTGACACATGTGCTACATGGATGAACCTTGGATGAAGATATTATGCTTCATTATGCTAAATGAAATAAGTCAGACACCAGAGAGCTAATATTATATGATTCCTCTTATAACAGTGTTATAGACTGAATTGTGACCCTTGCCCAATTCATATGTTGAAGCCCTTAACCTCCAATATATTTGGATATAGGGTCTTCTAGGAAGTAATTAAGGTTAAATAAGGTCATAAGGGTGGGCCCCTGATCTGAAAGAGCGGTGTCCTTATAACAGAGGAGGAGGCGCCAGCGATCTCACTCCCTCTCAATGCACACAGAGAAGAGACCATGTGAGGGCACAGTGAAAAGGTGGAAGAGAGGTTTCACCAAAAACTACTCATAACAGCACTTTGACTTGGGACTTCTCACCTCCAGCATTGTGAGCAAATACATTTATTTTGTTAAGCCACCCAGTCTGTGAAATTTTATTAGGGCAGCCCTGGCAGACCAACACAGGTAGCCAAGTCCACAGAAACAGAAAGCAAAATATGGTGTCCACCGACTGTGGGTGGGGAAGGAGAATGGGGACTTGTTTAATGGGGACCAAGTTTTTGCTTGAGAAAATGAACAAGTTGAGGAGTGAATTTTGTTGATGGTTGCACAACAATGTAAATGTGCCTAATGCCACTGAACTGTACACTGAAAAATAGTTAAAAAGAGTAAATGTTATGTGTATTTTATTCAAATAAGAAAAAAAAAAGTAATTCTGAATGGTTCTTCACTAATTTCATCTCCCACTATTTTCCTAATTTACTTTGAATCACAGTGGCCTCCTTCCTCAAGCCTGATCATGTCCTACACATTTTCCCCTGAAATGCACTGCCCCCCCCCCAGGGGGCCCCACAGCCCATTCCATAACTCCTTCCAAACCTTTACTCAGTGGCTGCTTCTGTTATTTAAAATTTTATTCTCCTACTCTCAATATTTCCCATCCCCTTCTCCCTGCTTTACTTTTTTCATAATATATATCTTCTTTGAAAATAGCAAACATTTATCAACATTTCTTTTTTTCTGTATCTTTCTTAACAGAATGTAAGAAAAGTGTCCTTTATATGTTTTGTATGTTACTGAGCACCCCATGTCTAGAGCAAGGCCTGGCAAGCAGTAGGTACTGAATGCAATTTTTTTAACGAGTAAATGAATATCACAATTGCTCATGTGGGTGTGTCTGCCATTCCCTGTGACTGGTGAGTTATTTGAGGATAGAAACCATGTTTTTTTTTTAATTAAAAAAAAATTACCATTATATTCAAGAGCAACAATGAAAAAAAGTAGATATGCAAAGGGGGGCATAACCATACAATGGAATAAAGATAGCCTCTTCAATATATGGTGTTGGGAGAACTGGACTGGTACATGCAAAATATTGAAACTAGGCCACCAACTTACACCACACACTAGAATAAATTCAAAATGGATAAAATACTTAAATATAAGTCATTATACCATAAAAGTCTTAGTGGGAAACATAGGCAGGGAAATTTCAGATATCCCACACAACAATATTTTTGCCAATATATCTCCTAAGGCAAGGAAAATAAAGGGAAAAAATAAACAAATGGGACTACATCAAACTGAAAAGCTTCTGCACAGCTAAATAAACAATTATCCAAATGAAAAAGGAAGCAACTATAAGGGAGAATATATTTGCCAAAGATATATCAAACAAGGGTCTGATCTCCAAAAATATAAGGAATTCATATATATGACTCGATACACAGCAGCCAATCCAATTTAAAGTATGGGCAAAGGATCTGGAAAGACATTTCCCAGGAAGGACATACAGAGGGCCCATAGACATATGGAAGGATGCTCAACATCACTAGCCATCATAGAGGTGCAAATTAAAGCCACAATGAGATAGCACCTCACACCTGTCAGTATGACCATCATTAACAAACAATAAGTACTGGTTAGGATACAGAAAAGGGAACTCTAGGGTGCTGTTGATAGAAATGGAGACTGGTGCAGCCACCATGGAAAACAACATGGAATTTCCACACTGCCTTTTTTGTTTGTTTGTTTTGTTTTGTTTTTAGAGAGAGGGAAAGGGAGAGAGGCAAAGAGGAAGAGAGACATCAATGTATGGTTGCCTTTCACCTGCCTCCAGCTACAGACCTGGCTGGAGACCTGGCTTGCAACCTGGTTATATGCCCTGGCTGGGAATCGAACCAGCGACCTTTGGGTTCACAGGCCAGTGCCTTATCCACTGTGCTACCAGCTAGGGCCACACCACCTTTTGACCCAGCAATTTTGCTGCTGCAATTATGCCTGAAGAACCCTGAAACACCAATTGGGTAAAACCTATGCATCCCTATGCTCATAGCAGCACTATTTACAATAGCCAAGTGCAGGAAACAGCCTAAGTGCCCATCAGTAAATAAATGAATCAAAACAACTCTGGTACATTTACACTATGGAATACTATGCAACAGAAAGTAAGAAGGAACTTCTACCTTTCACATCAACATGGATGGAACTAGGGAATATTATGCTAAATGAAATAAGCCAATTGGTGAAAAACAAAGATATGATCTCACCTATAAGAATACTCTAATGAACAAAATAAAATGAGAAACAAAATAGAACCACAGGCATAGAAACATGGAACAGACTGAATGTGACCAGGGGGAAGGAAAGAGGGGGATGGATAATGGTGGAAAGTGGGGGAAGAAACTAGACAAAGAACATATATGAATGAGCCATGAACATGGGACAACCGTGTGGGAATTAACTGTGGCAGTGGGGGTGGGATTGATGGGGGAGTGCAAAGGGCGAAAAGTTGAAATAACCATAATAGAATAACAATAAAATGAGTTTAAAACTTAGGTGTGCAATAAATATGGGTGGATGGATGGATGGATTGATGGATGGTGGATGGTGGCTAGATGATAGCTGGATAGATAGATGGGTGGATGGATGAATGAAGTGCTGGATAGATAGATAGATTGAAAGATACAAAATACACAATGATGGTTTCTGGTGGAAGGGAGGATGATTTGACTAATCTAAATCTGAAATAGAAGAGAGACAGTAAGTCTGATTAAGGACAGTTTTTCCTAATGTGAACAAAAGTGACTGGGGAGCACATTATTACATGAACCTTCAGCTTCTCTATGTTGTGGCCTCTGATCCATAGCTTTTGCCTTTACCCCACATCTGCATGTAATAAAGCTTTATTATGATACCCGTATGTCTCTAATGCAAACACCAAGGCATATACTTCTAAAAAGCACTGTGAATAGCAATGGCAGGAGAAACCCTGATTAGGAGGGTGAGCTCTTTATTATTTTAAACAGCATTTCAGTGGCACTGCTGAATGTTCTCTGACTGTAAGTCTGACTCTTGTTTCTCTCTCTCTCTCTCTCTTTCTCTCTCTCTCTCTCTCTCTCTCTCTCTCTCTCTCTCTCTCTCTCTCTCTCTCTCTTTCTCTCTTCTCCTCCTCTCAGGATATCAAAGCAGATTGCAATACCTGCGTGGAAATAGAGAACAGAAAGGTAAGTCAATATTTTTCATTGTTTTGGTTTCAAACCAAACAAGAACTCAGTGATTTAAACTGCCTGTTTAAGACGCACCTTACTGGATGATGGCTTACAAAGGTGATGACACATGAGCTGATGTCAGATGTGTAAAGACAATCATACTTTAAATTGCTCATTGCTTTTTCCTTATAATCTGTTATTTCTGATTCCTTCAGTGCACAGTGCATACTATAACTTACTTTAAAAATTGGTGCTGAGTTTTATTTTAGTCACATACTTCTCTTCAGGAAAATAGCCTAGTTGTCCTGTAACTTATTTCACGTTTTTGTTGAATATGGTTGATGGTTATATATAATGTAATATATTACATATTTAATGATATTAAGTAGAATATATAGGGTTGCTCATCCTGGAATTAAGGATATGATCCTGTATATGATCTATGCACTTTGGGTTGAAAGTGTCTGCCTCAATTTCCACCATGACACATTCGCAGGAGCCACAGTTTTCTGTGATATAAATCTATTTACATGAGATGTTATGGGGGGCAGCAAGGGGAAGATATTTCCTACACAGAGTGTCCTCCCCATGCTATTTATCTTCCCACTACACTTGGTGTGGATCCACTCTGAAATAGCCACTGTTAGACAATGGTTCTTCACTTTAAACTCCTCATAGGCTCTCTCAACTGACCAGAGTTCACACAAGTTTCTGTGGCCAAGAATATCTGAGCAGATCAAATTTGACCTTTAATGCCTTGAATCCAAAGAGGCCAAATAAGTGAATTGAGGGTGCATAACTCCTGGCTACTTTTGACATCATTCCCCAGTTTTGAAAGATGTTTCTCTCTGCAATTGCACCATTATTGTCCAATGCTGTTATTATTTCAAGCAGAGACTTTCTGCCCGTTGTGATAGTTTAGTCATCTGCTGATTAATAAGGTAGAGGGAAACTCCTCAAAGCAAAATTTTGCTTTTTAATAAAAGGCAATTGCCAAACATTCTTTTAAGGAGTTTTAAGTTTTCCCATGAAAAGGAATAATGATATGGTAGCTTAAATTTAATCTGCGTGATCATCTCTCAGTTGGAGTTGTATGTAGCTCTTTGGGTTGCAGCAAATGTGCTCCCATTCAGAGTTGCACTTACTGCATGTTTGCATGCCCGTAGACTCAAGTGTGAGTCAGGAAAATGGAGCTGCCATGTTGGCTGAGCGTGTGTGCACATATTTTTTTTCCTTTATTTCCACCAGCTCCTCCATCCAAGATCCACCCAACCATGCTGCTCATGGTACAGCAAAAGCCTGTTCTCTGTCCTGCTTTCCACATTCAGGATATTTGTACTTCCCTTGAACCTTTATGGAATTCACAAGAATGTTTCTACCCAGTAATTTTTCTTTCTTTTTTACTGTCTTTGTGACTAGTGTTTGAAAGAAGCCAGGAGAACTGATGCTGTTAAACAACATCAGTTCCATCACCAACAAGATAAGTGAGCAACCCAGATAAGCTCCGGGCAATGAAAGTTCCAGTCTGCCTCCCCAGACCATCTCTGGTTCATATGTCATGATGATGATGATGCCCCAAGCCTATGGCTTCTCTGTGGTGCTCCCTGGTGGCATATTGATCATTTTGCACAAGGCTTGAGATGTTCTGTTTGTTTGTTTTTTAAAGAGAAACACACACTTACACATTACACTTACACTTTAGTTCTTTGTCCTGGACTGGTGGGTTAAGTCAGACATGCGAACGAAAGCCTGATTTCTAAAGCATCCTTCTGTTTTCTAAACTTGACCTCACATGAAAATGATACATGTGTTAACCCAACCATTGGCTGCAGTTAATGATGATGACTCTTAGAGATACACCTGCTAGACTACCTACTTCTTTTTTCACTGACTGTCTCTCTAAGGGCTTTTATTCTCTTCTGTTCAAAAGAACATTTCTTCCTATCTAAATTATTTGCTGAATTAGTTATTTTTGTGGTGTATACATTTGGGCTATTCTCTGGGACTCCTCATGTGGTTGGAATTGGGAGTGAGGTGTTGGAGGTAGTTTGTATATCAATGTCTTGTCTCTTAAAGAAAAAAAAAGTCAAGGTGCAAAACCTACTCACCTAAGAGGGACAATGTTCCTACCCCCAGCCCCCCAGAGGAATGCCAGCTCATCTCCCACCCACCCTTGCCCCCCACAGTGATGTGACAGCAGCTGTGGCAGCTGCAGCGATCCTCACCTTGTTCCTTAAATGCACTCTGGGGCGTCTGTCACCCTGACGTATAATTACGAAATTTCACCGTTGAAGTGATGGTGCTTGCTCCTGCATGTGTGTGTGTCCTTCTTCGTTTAATCCGAATGCTTCTGGCAAAATCAGTAATTTGATAAAGTGGAATTGAAGTGACAAGAGATGACAGAGGTGCCAAAATAATAAGTCAACCTGCCTCTGAAGAGGCTGCCCCTTGGCCCTGGGTGAAATTTCACAAAACACTGAATACTCTGAAGGAAAGCCAGCACGGTTTCTTTAAAGCTCCATTTCCTTTAGTTAAGAATGTTTATCACGCTGTCTCTAGGACTCAGTGGTTTCCCAAGAAAAACTTTCTTTTTCCTTTTTATTTTCATGTTTCTTTTACCTTCTCTTCCTTCCTGTCTACATGTGGATATATGTGCTCACAGTTATACCTTTGTCTGTATAACTGTTAAGTATCTTCTTCATAAAAGAAAAAAAAAAAATTTAGAAAATACTGGGTCTCAAGTTTTCTATCAAGTTTAACAGGGTCTCTCCTGCCAGGCCTCTCCAATGTCACACCTTAGCCCATCAGTAGGACCATTTACCTGGAGCTGAATCATTTTCTCTTGAATCCTAGACCAGATATAATGATGGAGGATGAACAGCGAATTTCAGGAATTAAAGAGAGCCCTCATCTTGAGAAAGAACATCGCTTTTCTTGGTCGGCACATAGTCTGGGCTTGCTCTGAGACTGTTGACAGAATAAGAGAGCTTCCCTTCCCCTCCTATTTCTGTCTTCCTTCATCCTAGATGCCTATCTTGCATTGGCAGACAGAAAGCTAATTGTCTTCTGGTTGTTTATGGATAAATTCATGGTGTGTATGGGAGTGTGTGGCTGTTTTAATGACTCTCTTTTGCTCCCAAGACCACCAATGAACAGAGCCCCTGTAAGTGGAGCTGTGCTTGGATGGCTTGCTGGCCATTTCTGGACATCCCTCAGACAATGTCACAAGGAGATCTGAAAGGCCGGTCATGCTTTACACCCATAAGTGGGAAGTAGAAGCACAGATATTTTCCTCCTGCAGGTGACTGCCTAGAGCTAATGCAGATTTAGCAGAGGTGACACAAGGTAACCCGTCACTCAGAACGGCTGTAAGGCCTTGCAAAACTGCATGCATTTGACATTTACAGGACCTGTGTTGCTGGTGGGGAACGGAGACATTTAAATTCATTTTTATTTGTGGTGTAAAATCCATCTGAATTTCAATACTATTATGAAGACTGCGATTCAGGTGATGAGAAGAGAGGCTGATGGATCAGTCAGGGGGAGAAGCTGTCAGGAAGAGATGAGAGCTCATTTGTCAACGGCTATAAACACAGACAGGCTTCCTCTTCTCACTTACCTCCTGGCCTGGTATGGCTAAACAGTTTCAGATCCGCTATGAAATTGCACAGAAGTGGTTTGAATGGTTTTTAAAGTTGTAGCAACTTTCAGATTGGGGCTGATTGAAGCTGATTGTGATTGGGAGGTAGAATGATTGTGCCTTGCTTAACACAGAGAGTTCTGAACTTTTTCTTTTGCAGTGCTTACTCTAGACCAGGTGTCTTATGTACCTCCTGATACTCACAACGGCTCAGTGTGGGAGGTACCAGCACTATCCCCATGATACAGGTGCCGAAGACAGACACTCAGAGAGGTGAACTGACTTATCCAAAATCACTCAAGTTGCATCCTAGGTCAGGATTTAAGCTCAGAGGTTCTTCCTTCTGAGGCTGTGCCCTTAGTGCTAGTGCTACACTGTACTGCCTTACACACACACACACACACACACACACACACAAGGATAATTCAATTTGTACAACATGAGAACTGCCCTTTCCAATGAAAGAACTAGTGTCTAAACTGGTATCTGCACCCATTGCCAAGCTAATAATCTGGTTTTCAATTTGGGATGTTTGACAGAACCTACTGTTTTAGCTCTAGCTGGCTCCCAGTAAGACTGATCATGACATTCCTGACCCTATGGTGAGTCACTAGCACATGGCTGTGGGTGGAGCTTCTCTGGTCTTAAGGACAAGAAACAGTGGCACCGGAGTGCCATCTGATTTCAGTTTCCAAAAGACTAGGTCTGGCTCCTAGCCTGTGTATTTCCAGCAGGGTATGTTGCAAGAATTAGACATTCCATGATCAAAACAATGAAGTTAATGATAATGCAGTAGTTAAAATGATAGACTTTGGAGCTGGACAGTCCTGGGTTTTTATTCTACTTGTCCCGTGCTTAGCAACTCTGTGACCTGGAGAAGCTTTTTTATGTTTGAGTCTCCACTGGCCTATCTGTGAATTGCAGATAATAACATGCATTTGAGGAGTTGGCAAGATTGCAAACTAGTACAGATAATGAGTGGCATAAAATAAGAACTCAATGAATGGTAGCTACTTTTATTTTTGCTTTTGCTAATATCCACATACACAGACATTCCTTGTCATTTATAGTTAAATTCTTTTAAAAAGAAAGTATGCAGGGGGTTCAGAAAATGCGCATCCAATGGGACCTAGGTGGCTTCAGGAATATTTCAGAGAGGAAGAGATGTTTGGATTAAGTCAGGAAATAGCAAACTCACCTGTCTTCCAGGCCAGGGCTGAAATCATAAACCAGCAAAGAGAGATAGAAGATAACTGCAGGGTAACATGCAGTGGTGGAGACAGCAGTAAGCTCAAGAGCAGTGGCCCATATGCAGGGTCTATTGTACAGCTGTGTGTTGTCATGTGGAATATTGTTCAGTGTGGCCATTTTCTAAGCCAATCTGAAAATGAATTTTAATATAGATAGAACTTCTGGTGTGTAAAACACACTATAAACCATCCTTCTGACCATTCCCACACTGTGTCTATGGGTTGTACATATGTGTTCTTTGGCTAATCCCTCACCAGAGGGAAGGGGGTGGGGCCTGGGTCAAAGAGGTGGGCAAAGGGGGAATATGGGCATTTGTAATAGTGTCAACAATAGAAATTAAGTTAAAAATGTAAAAAAGTAAAACAAAATAAGCATAAAACACTGTACAAAAAAAAAAAAAAGTACATATAGAAGAGGTTCAACAGACATATAAGTTTTGCAAACTAAATCTCAAGGGACACGGAAGAGCTTTCCTGCACCTAATTCCAGGGGTGGTGTGTATGGAAAGCCCTCCTGGCAGAGGCAACAGCATGGGCAAATACATAGAGATGTGAATAATGTGGCATGTTTAGGGGAGATTAAGGTCTGGTGTGTATATCCTGGGTGGCCCCAGGGGAGATAGAGGTAGTGAGCAGATAGAAGATGTGAAGAGTAGTGTTTGTCATGCCAATGGAATGGGGCTTTGCATCAAACTTCCTACCCAGTGGAAGTTGAGGATAAGAGGGGTATGTCCTTGCTGAATGGAGCCAGATTTGCATGGAACCAAGGAGGTGAAACTGTGTGACTAACTAAGCCAAAGAGAATCATGAGCACAGAAGGGGAGCCAGAGGCTGGCCTTGCGGTAGCACGAGAGCAAAGAAGATGACTTCGGCTAGAACAAGGTGAAATCAGCCAGGACTCTGAAGTATAAGGGGGCTGTGTTGCCAGCCATGTATCCCTTTTTAAAGATGTGTGATGGAAGGGGACCATGTTTACCTGCAAGCCAGCATGGCCCAAGTGTAAGACTCAGATTTCAGATGATAAATGAGGTGCCCTCAGGTGGCTCATGGACATGGCATCAAATCACTTAGTGAAGAAGTGAAGTTATTCCCTTGTCAGTTGTTTTTCAGACTTTGGGATTATATTAAGGAGAAGTAATTTAGAATTTTGTTGATTTGTTTGTTTAGCAAACCCAAATTTCTCAAGCATTTGTTAATCTGCTTTTTAAACCGACAGAACCAGAACTCTTGACAGACAATTCTAATACATAGCTATAATTTAATAACATTGTTTTATTTTTTGATTAGGTTTATATCCTACAAAGGACAAAGGACACTTCTCTTTCCATTGACTTCAATAAACTACTTCCTTTTTTTAAAAAATTGATTTCAAAATTATTTTTATAATTTTAACACATCTGTTAAGAACAATAGACCTGAGTTCACTCAACGACAGTCAGATGATATAGGAAAATATGTACATGGATGGCAAATAACTGAAGTTTAAGAAACACTGTTTTGTAATGATGGGTTTGCCATAAGAAGAGAGATTTGTGTTTGCATTTGAGACGTTTCCAACTCTACTTGCCTGCCAGGGGGATAAGGATGGAATTGGGGTCTAGGCTACAGTGCAGACAACAGGGCTCAAGTCTGAACTGGAGCCAGGCAGGAGATGCAGAAGAAGGTCTGGGGTTGAGAGAGAGTAAATCAGTTGTGTCCATGAGGTTTGGTGGCTCTCCCATGGGACAGGGAGAGCTCCATGCAGGACCATCTCAGAGACAGCCCAGGTTAAGTATCTGTGTACAACAGATGCCATGAGGTGAGTTGAAAAACATGGACAATAAGTTAATTTCCTGGATTTTAGAGGCTTGGCTGCCAGAGAGATTGAAAATGAGCACAAAGCTGTCATCAGAGTTGGTTTTCTATTACCACTGCTCTCTTGCTGTGGGGATGGGGATGAATTAGTCCTTTGGGCTCTGACAGGCTGAATAAAGGCAGAGGGGAAGGCACACTCCTGACTCAGAGGGGCTCTTCCCAGGATGGGGAGAAAGCATTCCTGGATGAGTATCTCATTAAAGACTGAAATGAGATCTTTAAGGCAGATGGGCAAAGCCCACAGTGAGCACCATTTGGTGAAAGGCACAGAATTCATCTGGGGATTGGGTTTCTTTTTGCTCCAAATGTCCTTTGTTTAAGGCTGATTATACTGTATGTATGCATTAAATGGGAAGATACCCTACGATTTGCTGCAGCTGTGGAAATGAAAATTAAAGCATCCCTGGGAAAGGAATGAGAGCTGCAATTGCAGTGGGAAGCAGGGCACTGAGATGGAAATCTGCAGGAAGAAGCATGGTGAGATTTGGGAGCTGAATTGGGGTGCATGGCTTGAGAGGAGGCTGGGAAACAGGCAAGGGCCAAACCATGCAAAGCCATGTAAGCAGGGGGACTGTTCCGACCTTTATCACAGAATTAAATCTTGTTTACCTGGAATGTGATCTGATCTTATGAAATGACCAGATGCATACAGACAGTTCCATTGCCTCATGGTGTCTACTCGCTCATGGCTTGTACTTGGCCAGCAAGAACTCTGGCAGGTCACCCACATCTCCACTACTTCTGGCCAAGGTGTAGGTCTGTGTCATTTAACACCAGCAAAGCATTTGTCTGTGTGGCTTGGCTATTCTGTTTGCACCAAGAGACTATATCTCTTGCAAATTCCTCAGAATTATGAATCTTTTTAAGATTATTAATCATCATCCCTATTGGCCTCATTTCAAGTGAATTCAAAGATGCTTGTCAGCCTGTGGTTTGGCTGTGCTCAGGACAGCATCTCACTCTCCCTCCCTTCTTCAGCCAGAGGATGGGACCATTTAGTGCCGGCAAAGCAACTCATGTTTGCAGACTTGCCTCAGCTCCTTTGTTCAGCAAGGGTGTGTGGCTGAGAGCTCGGTAAGGTTTGGTGAGCACACCACAAACAGACCCCTGCTTTCTGCTAAGTAACTGGGTACCATGAGAGAGCTCCAACAATGGCCAGACACAACATTTTACTTGGCCAAGAGTAGAGATGATATATCCCAGTATCTGGAATTATATGTTTGGAGCCCTAGATAGGAGGGGATGGAAGTCAATTGTGCAAAGGAGCACCACTCCACAAATTGGATGCTGCCAAGAACTTCTGGGTTTGAATCTTGGCTCTGCCTTCTGTAAGTTGAGAGATCTTGGGAAACTCCCATTAGCTTTCTGATTCACAGCCACACACCAATAACATGGGGGTAGATAACACATGCCATATATGTATTTTTGGCCATATTTGTTAGGACGTCTTCAATAGCATGATAGAAAACCCAACTGGACCAGCTTAAAGAGAGAAAGAAAAAGACAGCTATTGAGTCAAATGACAGTACAATTGGTCTGCCTTCTGGGACTTCTGGATCCTGGTGGTTAAATTTTAAATGAGGTGTTAAAGATAGTCACCACTACCAAAAGGCTTAAATTCTATCTGGGGAAAGAGAGGGCTTCTTTTTCAATAGTTCAAACACATTTCCTGGTGGTGATGCTCATTGGCTTAGCCTGTGTCACTTAGCTATGGATAGCAGTCCCCTGCCTGTCTGTCTGCCCTCTCTCACCACCAGAAGCAGGATGGGCTCTGGCAGAACAACTTAAATGGCCCAAACATAGAGACCCTAAAGGTGACTTTATTTAATTCTTTTTCCAGAAGAGATAATAGTTAAAGTAATTGCAACCAGCATGCAGCAAGTACTGACTATATGCCAGGCAACACTTTTAATACTTTATATGCATTCTCTTATTGAATCCTTGTAAAGATCCTTTAAGATGCCTATGATATTTATCCCTATTTTACAGATAGGAAAACTGAGGGATAGAGGAGTTATCGAATAACCTTGAGATACCCTGGGCAGTAAGCGCAGGATGGCATTCAAGCCCAGGTAGTCTGAAGGTGAGTCTTCACCACCAGACTATGCCACTTCTGCCAAAAATGCTGCTCAGGGGAAAACAGTAAGTGGCCCTTGAATGCTTCACATGTGTGGTGCATGACACACAAGTAAAAGACAGGTCAAGGTAAGAGAGTTCTTGTTACAAAGTCCTCAGCAGAACAGAGGTAACCCAGGCCAATGCTAAATGGTGTGTCTCTGCATTTAATTGCCTCTTAATCACTCCTCCTAAGATGTTACATTGAGTTTCTTGATGGGTCTTCTCCCCAATGATCAAAAGGCTCCTGGTTCCCTTCAGCACCTCACTGCTCTGCATGACTGAGGGTTATTTTTGTAGAACGGAGCTTCTTACTACAGGACAGGTCTCTGCACTTGCCTTTTGTATTTTCTATTTTATATGCTTTCCCTTTTATGAAACTTATTTTAGGACAAGAAGGGGGTGATGGGCTGGGGCATGGGGAAGGCACCTAAAAGCTGGCTGAGCTTCCAAAATGGATGAGGTGAGAGTTAAATTGGCCTCTGATGTTGGTGAGGGCTGCTGGGCACACTCAGCAGTACTGGGACAAAGATGTAACAGGGTGAGTGCAGCAAGGAGAAATTGAGGCAGATCAGGCCATTTGTCTGACACACCCTCCCACCAGCTCTGAAGTTGGCTTTGGGAAGCTATTTTAATAAATCACAGGTACAACAGATCGGCTGAGGGCTTTAGCTCCGGATTCTCAAAGGCCTGGGTTTGAGTCCCAGCTTGGCTGCTTCCTGGTTATTGATCCTCTCAGATGCTTATGTTCTCATGTTAAATGGAGAGAATAAAAGCAGATCATTCCTGGGGTCATGGTGCAGCCCAGAGAGGTACTATATACGGCACTTCAGAAATTTAGCATCCTGGCTTGGCACAATAAAAGCAAGCTGCCTTATTATCATATTCTGATATTTACTTCCTACCTACTTTTCTTTAATCCTTGCCTCAGCTTCTTAGATCTCTAGTGGGATTATAGAAGTTACATTTAGGACCAGATAAGTAAGCAATGAAGTAAATAACAAAGCTGAAAGGAGATATTGGGTCTCCGATTGGTTTTGCGTGTCCTGCAGTTACTTATCAATCTGGTGGAGGGCATAGAGAGTGATGGAAAGAGCAAACTATGTAAACCTGAGATTGGAAACAGATTTCATCTCTGGTATCAACACAGATTGGTAGTGGCTGCATAGAATGCTGTGTTTATGAGGAGTCTTAGATGTGGGTTCTACCAGAAATAGTGTATGATTGATTAGTGATGCCTGCCAAGAGTGAAGGAGAGGGAGTTACACTGAGTGCACCAGGAACGGGTCGTTTCTGGCACAGGATCGACAACTGATGAGTGAGACGAACCCCAAACGCTCTGTATGTAGGCCCAAAGATGAAGAGAAGACAAGTACTTCATGCTTCTGCTCCATTCACTGCTTGGTCTTTACCTTTAGGCATACCCATTTCTCCTATTTTGTTAGGGATTTGTGTCTATCAAGGCACTGGTACTTTTATAGATAGTGCATGGCTTGGAACCAATTTAGTACATACAGCCTCATATCAGGCCTGTGTAGCCACATTTTTCTAAGCCCTTGAGAAGTCTACTTTGTTGATTATATTTTGTTGATAATTTACCTGACTTCAGACTCAGATGGGTGAGGTTATGTTCTTTGGTATATTAATTTTATTATTATTATTACTGTTATCTTTTAATCCTCAACCAAGGATATGTTTATTGATTTGAAAGAGAGAGGAAGGGAGAAGGGAGGAAAGGAGAGAGGGAGGGTGGGGAGAGAGACAGAGAGTATGGTACAATGCTCCAACCAACTGAACCACCTGGCCAGTGTTGATATCTTAATCTTAAAAGTTTGATTAATTTATAATGATATTTGTCATATCTCTGCAGTTATATATTAATTGGGACTGAATTGTTTACACTTTAATATCATTAATTATAGCTATTCTTATCACTTGTCATTTATTTTACTTAAAAGAAGTAAGTAAAGCCTTTCTGTGCAATTTTTAGTGATGCTTCTTTCTTTAAACTCTGAATTAAAATGCATTTAGAAAATGCTTAATTAAGTGAAGAGCTAGTTTTCTAGGAAAGTTCTGTCGTTTTTTCCTCTCAAAAAAAAATTAGCCATTCTTTTTGTGATGAGTGGAGTGAGCATTAATTATGTTTTTCTTTCCAGTTGGTCTCTTTTACTATCCCACTTCTTGAAATGTGCTAGGTGACTTTGTGCTTTAGATAGAAAGCATGACCTGTCCAAATGTGATTTATGTGGTCCCAGCACTTTTGCACAGTTCAGCTGAAATTTTCTTCATGTTGATCAAGGTCAGAAAACCCAAGGATTATGCTATCCATCTCAGCAGCTAGATGTTGAAGTAATTTTTGATGCAACTTGTTGCAATGGCAGCAGAATGCCAGGATGGGTGGGAAAAAAAACAAACATGTACATGTATATGTACAAATATACATGGTACACACACACGTGCACATGCAAACATATACTAGCCCATGAAGTTTTATACTGAGTTGTTATTTTTCTAGAGCTTTTTCCCCAGTTATAGGTTAGAATTTGTTTCTGCATAAAGTCATAAAAATGAATCATCTTTTACTGTGTCCACTGCAAACTAAAAGCTCTCAGAATCTTCTGGTCAGCCAGAAGTTTTTCATACATATCTATCTTTAACCAAAAAAATTTTTTGGTGGATTGGAGGACAGATCCTTGAAAATAGAAAAGATCTCAAGTTGAAGATGTTTTGGCTTTTGGTGCAGGGAGAAAATTTAGGAAAGCAAGTGGGTCATGAGTCTGCTAGCTGGATCTGACTCAGCCAGGGAGGGTCACAGCTTCTCTCAATCATCTGGGCCAGTTAAACAACTGTTTCCTATGGAATCATGTCAAATAAGTAATTGAAAACTTTAAATGCATCTTAGCACCCCCTAAAAATAGCACCCTAACTTTCAATAACAAAAATATATAGCTTTTAATTTCATCTCTTCGGACTCAGTTTTTCTGTTGACCTAATTCATCAATTCATGCATTGACAGATATTAATTTTGGGAAAACCATAAAAGCCCGAGAGTGATCACTGGGAGCCAACAGAAAATTCATGCAAAGGAAATCCTAAGTATTGTAGAATCCAACTCATAGTGAACACCTGTCCTCAAAAACTGTGCAAAAATGCAAATTAAAGCCACCGTGAGGTTCTAATTTTTACCTACTAAACTAGCCACATTAACATAAGATGAGAATATTACCTCTTCCTATACTAGTTAGGTTGCTATGAATCTGAATCCTACATTTTTTTTGTTGGTTTTGTTGCAATTTGGTGAAAATTAGTTAAAAACCAGAGTCTCCATACCTATGAACATCCATGTAAATAATTATTTCTTTAATACAACTCTTAAGCTTATAAATTATTAATTGAAATGGCTTGCTATATTGAGTACAGATCCTGATGGAATATTACATGGCTGTTAAAAATGATTAATGTGATGTGTCAGAGATCCAAGGACTAATAATAAATATAATGTTGAATAAAAACATATCTTATAAGATAGCATGCACTTCTGATTATGATCATGTATAAATTTTGCATGGGAAAAGAACTATTTATTTTTTAATCATTAAACAAATTTCATTATTTTATGATTTGAGAATTAGAAAGTAAGTCATTGGTGATGGTTAATTTTATGTGTCAGTTCAATTGGCCAAGAAATGCCAAGGTTACACCTTATTTCTTCATAGGTCTACGAGGGTGTTTCCAGCTGAGATTAGCATTTGGATCAATGGACTCAGTAAAGTAGACTGCTCTCTCCAATGTGGGTGGGCACCATTCATTCCACTGACTAAACAAAGGCACAAAGTGAAGGTATTTGGCTCTTATTTCCTGCTTAAGGCAGATAAGATGCTAGGAATGAATACAAAGTCAGAAATTTATGGTCCATCACAGAGATAAGATATTCATATATACATAAAAGGTCAACATACAACTCTGGACAGAAAATGTGATAATAACCAAGTCAGTGGTGAAGGTAAAACTAGTTGTGTAGTTTGGAGGAGAAAGAAGTACTTACTACAGGAGGGCCATAGCAGTTGGGCCCTGAAAGACTAGCCCATATAGGAGGTATCTACCTACAAATAGTACAAAGGAAAAGGAATCTAGAAAAGGAGAAACAGTATGAGTAGAATTATTTAGGGACATAGTAAGGAAATAGTATTTTAGAATTATTATAGGAAAGAAGTAAGAAATTCAACTCTCGTGATTGTAATAGAAATGCAACTCAAATTAGCTCAAGCTAAAAATATAATTGGTTGACTTCATAGAATGGGTTGAAGTGTTATGTTGGAAATGCCAACCTCCAGTACCTGTGGGCATGACCTTATTTGGCATCAGAGTATTTGTAGATGTAATTAAGTTAACATGAGGTCATACTGGATTGGGGGTTGGAGAGCACTAATCCTATGATTGGTGTCATTATAAGATGAAGGAGAGGAAGGTTTGGATGCATAGTTAAAGAGAATGGAAGTGGTGTGGTGACAGAAGCAGAGATAGGAGAAATGAGGCTACAAGCCAAAGAAAACCAAGAGTTACCAGCCACCCGAAGAAGATAGGAGAGGCAAGGAAGGGTTCTTTCCTACAGTCTTTTAGAGGGAACATGGGTGTACTGACACCTTGATTTCAGACTTCTCATCTCCATAACTGGGATAAAATATGTTTTTGTTGTTTTAAGCCGCCAAGGTTGTAGTCATTTGTTACAGCAGCCCTTGGAACTAATACACTGCCACTGATGAAAATCCAGGGCTACTGACTTTAGGCTCGACTAGATCCAGGTGCTTATAATATGGCATCAAGACTACACCTGTCTCCATCTTTGGGTTCTTTTATATTGGAGTTGACTTAATTTCAGGCAGGCTCTTCCCAAGTGAAGGAAAATGGCTCCAAAGATCAACTTCAAACTTACTTTTGATCCATTTAGTGATACATTTCTAGATTTAGTCAGGCTTAGGTCCTGTGCCCAGTGCTGAATCAGTTCCTGACACTGTGGGTAGGGAATGCTGTCTGCAACTAGGCCTGCCTGCCATGGGCATCCCTGGGGCTTGGGGTAGGTGTTAGCTCCACATGAACTCTAAGGGAAATGGGAGGAGAGAGGTCTCCCAAAGGAAAAACTGAAGAGAGGCGAGGAGAGGGGAAAGAACACACACATACACACTCATGCATACATGAACACTCTAAAGGTACACATATGCATGCAAGCACACACATGCACATACACAGTTCCTTTTCTAGGTCAATAGGGATCAGATTACAGAGAGCCATGAGTGGAGACAGGAAGGTTACCCAAATAGGCTTAAGAGCAGTGGCCTATGAGGTGAGAACTATAGTTACTGAAAGTTCTGAGGAAGGCCTGCCATGATCTGAAAGTTTTGGGGAGAAGATGAATTGGAGACAGAACACTATCCCTATCTCTACAAGTCTGAGAAGTTCTGAGTTCTTCCTTGTCAAAGCTATAGCACTTCCTAAGGTGGTTCCTGGTTCCAGGTAAACTCTCAATAGTAAGTAAAAGGGTCAGAGCAACCCAGAGGGGAGGTGGAAGGGCCTTACCTAGATCCTGGCCCTTGCAGATAAAATTACCTAGACACTCTCTGGGTGATTTCTTTCCCTGCAAAGAACCAGAAAAGGAAAAGACTTCAAAAAGAATAACTACGTTAAAACAGTAAATATTTTCTAGGTACAAGATCATTGCTAAGGGATGTATAAGCATGATTCATTTAATTTGCATGCTGACTAAAAAGTAAATAGACAGCTTTTTTTTAGATGGTGAAATGGAATTCCTGAAGTATTAAATGAATGTCCCAAGCTCACACAATGAGTAGGTAGCAGGACTACAATTACAGCTGAGGTTCACCTAACTCCAAGATTCATTTGGAGTTCTCCCAGATGCTGCATAATTCAGGGTGTTCAACACACTTGACGGTACTTAAGGCCCTTTTGTAATGTTTGACTGACTTTATATGAGCACTTTGTATGAGCACATATAAAGACATATATCTGTAGAGGTTAAATGCCTTTATTTTGTTACTATAAGTTCAACAGGGTGGCCTATATAAAGAAATCCTAAAAGAAGATTTTAAATATTTATCATAAATTATACACTTCAAAAAAAAAAAATATCAGGAAACTGGAATAAATAGAAATTAAACCCAGAAGCAGAGTAATGACTAAGTAGTTCATTACAGCCTTACATTTTCAATCAAAGATAAAATCTCATTAAAAGTATATTTTTGATTAGGGATCAAGTTTGAACTGTTCCAAAATTGGATCTCTTTTTCCCTACACATGTGAGCTGTGAAATCTTTCCCCCTCTTTTCTAACTTTAAAGACAATGAGCTGGTTATCTTCTGACATCATCATCAAGGTTATTAGTATAGAGAAAGATTGAACAGGATAGAAAAGCTTTTAAAATACCTACTAGCAACTTTCACCTCATAAAATTAAAGGGCCTATTTTGATAGTCTGTGTGATTTAAGGGAATCATTTTTATCTATCACTAGACTGATCACCAATAAAAAACCATAGAGATCATCTAACCTTGCACTAACTCAATAGGCATTTCACATCTAACCCAGTAGACATTGAATGAAAGCCACATACCTAATGTTGCATGTTCAAGTAGCCACAATAAAAAGGCAAAAGAAACAGATTACTTTAATTTTAATAATGCATTTTATTTAATCTTATGATACATTATAATTTTAATATGTAACTAATATAATATTTTAATGATATATTGCATGTTTAATAAATATGTACTAAGTCTTCAGTATGTGGTATCCATTTCTCACTGGCAGGATATCTCAATTTGAGCTAGCATCATTTCAAGTGATCAGTAGCCACAGATGGTTCTGTGTTGGACAGCACGGGTTCGAGGCAATCCTGTTTTTTAAAGGAGAAACTAGGGATCTGAGAGGTCTCTTTGGAGGGTTTCCAATAGCAAAATTGTTTCCATTTTGAGAAAAGGTTGTATACTAGATTTTCCCTTAATGATGTGCACTTGAGAAACAAGGCTTCTAAGACAGGAGGTATGTTGAGCCAAGGTAGAACTCTTTTAAGCTTTATGTGTCCCACAATAGTTCCTGACCCATTGATTTCGAGAAATGCTAACATCTCCCCCACTTTAAGCTTGCCAAGTGAATCACTGATGTAGTCATAAGGTTTGTTAGGTAGTTCATCCAGGAGGCTTGATAGATTGGTGGTTTATATGGTGTTTCTAAGTGTATATAACTTGTATTCTACCATTTCTAGATAAAGTCATTTAGAGTGGTTCATGGATTAGTTATTTAATGTAATTGAATCATAAAGCAAGAATATAATTTTCCTTTCAAACCTATTCCAGTCTTTTGAATGTCTAAAAGAATATCACTGTATGTTACTGTTATGTCTCTAACACCTCTCCAACCTTGCTAATATTTGTCAGTACAGATAGATCTTTCAGCAAACAAAATATCCAGCCAGAGTTGAACAATTGAGGAGCATTGCTGTGTTCTCAACACATTTAGTCCAATAGACTCATTCTATTTATGGAAAATTAGATGGGTTTTCAGTTTTGGTGGTGGTGTAAAATATTGTTTTAAATTTTATTGAAACATAAAAGAGTCCCTCTAAAGAAATTAATAATTCAATAATTGTAAAGGTGACCCATGGATAGTGCAGAAACAGTGAATGAAGGTGATATGCAAGTGAACTGAAGTTTAGGTAATGCTCATCTTGTGCTGATGATGCAAAGGGAACATTTGTATCTGCTTGTTCCAGGCATCACTGTATTGCTGCATTTCTGGGTTTCGGTTTCCTTGCCTAGCCCTGGCCTGTTTCCACAAAAGATGCTTCCTGGTCATGAGCAACCTGCAGATATAGCCTTTAAAATCCTTTGCTACCAATGGAGAAATATTTACAATGGTACCACTCCTTTCCAGGAGGTGGCCTCTTTATCTTTTTTACATTACGTACTCATGGATTGGAAAGAAAGGAATGTATTCGGAGGACTTCCTTTGCTCAAAAATGCGAAATGCTTACACAAAGACTGAACTCAGATGAGTCCAAATTATCCATCTAAGGGAACCTGAGTGGGTTGTTGTGTGAAGTCATTTTACAAGGTCTGTCCAGAAAAATAATCCATACATTGTTAATATCACAAAAACAGATTTGTGTGATATCAGTGTAACCTGGCAGCCAAAGAGAGTAGACTAGAATGTGCATATCTGAACAATGACATCTTCACTGTACTAGTCAGTGGGGGTAGTAGACACTGTTGAGTAAGCATATATACTGTGTCACATTAAAAAAAAAAAAAAAAAAATGGCTGAGAGAGTAGAGCAATGAACCTGCATCAAATTTTGCCTTAACCTTGAGCATCCTTCTAAGGAAACTATTCAGATGGTTCAGAAGGCCACAGCTATGGGCAACCAGTGATTGGCAGCTTCATCAGAACAATACATCTGCTCATGTATCATGTCTTGTGCAGAGTTTTTGTTTGTTTTTGACAAAACATCAAATCATCCAAGTGACTCAGTTGCCCTACAGTCCAGATTTAGTTCCTTGTGACTTTTGGCTTTTCCAAAAACTAAAATCACTTTTAAAAGGAAAGAAATTTCAGACTTTTGATAAGATTCAGGAAAATACGATGGGACAGCTGATGGCAATTGCAAGAACTATGTGGGGATCCAATGTGCCTACTTTGAAATGGACTGAGGTATCATTGTCCTATATACAGCGTTTCTTATATCTTGTATATTCTTCAATAAGTGTCTCTATTTTTCATACTAGACAAACATCATATATGTAATTTCTTCCTTTTCTTTTTGCTTTCAAGTTCTATTTGTTAATGGTTAACTCATCAGAGAGAAGCCAAACAAATACTAGAACTTTCTTCATAAAACTTCAGTTTTAAGCTCTTTATTTTTTCATATTTCCTGAGTTTACTTCATGCTTCCTGGAGTTTATTAAATCAGTATTATTGTTGTTTGCCTGAGAGGCAGGACAGAATGATGAAAAGTTTAGACTATGATGGAGTCAACTCAGTTTTGCTACTTTGTAACAATGTGATCTTAAAAAGTTCTCTTCTCTGAACTTCAGTTTCATTATCTGTAAAATGGGGTGAGAAAATAGAATCACATAGAATTGTGGTTGATAATTAAAAGAGACCAGTGCTTAGGATAAGACTGTGTATGTACTCAATAAGTGGTAAAATTATCATTATTACTACTAATTTCATTCATTTCTTTGACTTTCTAATGGATAGTGTGAAATGAGTTCTATTCTAAAATAGCAACATTTGGGCTTTACCCTCTTATCTAACATCAAAATCAAGTTGACCATTAATAGGCAGTAGAGGTAATATGTAACAAGAACCACTGCTGCGGTTATGACTTAAACATGTTCTTAATCTTTATAGTGTAGAAAGCATGGTAGGGGGCCACCTAACTTTGCCAGCTACTCATTTAACAAACATTCCAAGCTTCCTGATCAAAATATTAACAAAGTATCTTCTTCTGTTTCAGCTACCATGGTGAACATATAATTAAATCAATGCTTATACAAATATCACAATATAAATGCAAATATCACAGTAACTGGCCTGAGGAACTTTGAACATAGTTTATAGAAAACTTCATGCCCTGTCCTAGTCTCAGAGTAAAGAGAAGTCTATTTTTTATCCTGTCTTGGTGAAAATGAAAAACAACAACAACAAAAACTTTGCTTCTTATCTTGATAGCAAACTTTAATCAAACAATATTTTTTTTGCCCAGCACACTGTGTTGAGAAGGATTCAGAGGTATAACCAGATTTAGCAGAAGTAGTTTTGGGATGACTTTGTGACATATATGGCATTTTTTATTCCTAAAATAAAGTCTGTTGAGAAAAGAATTAAAATAACAAACTGTTCATTTAACTCATTAGTTCAAGGCATGGAGGCAAAAAACACATTATGCCAATGCCCATACCTTCCACACACATACACAATCAAGTTGTTTTACTAACAAATAGAATCTTGGCCTCATGGATTAAAAATGTTCAATTTTTATCTGATGATGTTGGCATCATAAAATAACCTCTCTCTTTGTAATTCAATTCTCACAGATGTAAGGTAGAGATATTAGCTGCCCTTTCTACTTAACCGGGTTGTTTAGAAGATGAAGTGTGCTATTTAGAAGATCAATTCTGCAAACATTTACTGAGTCCTCTGTGTAAATTCACTGGGATTATGCTTGAAAAAAGTGAAGTGTGTTCCTTAACACATTTTGATATTACTATCTTTTCTTCTTTTTTTAGCCTTTATTTTTCTCTCCAAATTTTGAGCTTATTTCAAAAAGATGTTGAATTTCCTCTGACTCAGAAATATTTGCTATTACCTATTTTCTAGTTTGTTTTCTCCAAAGAGAACATAGAATTCTTTTAAAGTTCCTGGGAAATAGTAAACTTCCTGTGCCTTCAGTGTGGAATTTTTTTTTGCATGTAAATTATATCATTTGTGCATTAAGACTAGGGTAATTTTTAAAAAACAGCAAATAACACAACAGAATCAGGGCTTTCTGCTTGTGTTTTCAGGCACTGAAGCTCCCAGCTCTATCTCCATGGGAAGAAAAGACTTTCAGGTGCAGGTCCCCAAGGTGGCCACTAGAGGCACCCTTCACAGTTGTTTTTACGCTCTGCACCTGGCTGCCCCTTTGTGTGGAAATAGGAAGACTGGGAAAAGAAAATTAGAAATGTATTTAATAATGGTTACATTTAAATGTATTTATCATTCATGTGTTTAATAATTACTTTGTGGTTTCCTTTTAGAATAGAACTTCTCAATCTTGGCATTATTTATGTTTCGGACCAAATCATTCTTTGTTGTAGGTGGGTATTCTGTGCATTTTAGAATGTTTAGCAGCAACCTGTATGTCCACACACTAAATTCATGTAGCATCCCCTTTCCTCACTCATGACAACTAGAAATGTCACCAGACACTTGGGCCAAATGTTCCCTAGGGGATAGGGTTGTCTCTGGTTGAGAATCACTGATGTAAAAGAATGTTTCCATTAGTAACAGATTCACGATAAAGCATTTCAGGGTGAAATGTCTACAACTTACAACTGGTTTAACAAGCAAACAAACAAACAAATGAAGAAGGTAAAATAAAAGCAAAAAGAGAAAAGACAAGAAAGGGGAGAAATGTACCATAATTCCTTGCCTCCCCACAAAAAGAGAAAAAGAAAGAAATGGAACTAAAAAATATATTTTTTAAATGATGAGCGCTACATATCACAAGCCAGCCAGTCGTATCAGGCCCAAAGGGGCTCCCCAGCCCCCTTCCGATGCTCTGGTCTAAAGGTCAGGGGTGTGAGGGGTCCCCATAGCTCTCAGCCTGAGGGGGCTGCTTTAGCAGAGGAATGGGCTAAGCAGACACTGGAGATTCCACTTCAACTTAATGTTTACTCACTTAAATAACAAAAGAGGTAACTAGCAAACCATTTTCACTGGACATTACCCAGAGGGCTTATGTTAAAATGTTATTAAAAACAAAGGGGTGGGAGGATCTGTTCTAAATGAAACCAAAAGGGCATAACGATTGAATACAATGCTAAGGTTAGTTTTTTGGAAAGGCTCTAAATGACTGTTGAGACATTTAAATATGATACTAGATATTAGATAGCTGCTCATACTTTTGAATCAAAAGTTTATGTTCTACAGTGTGATAATAGAATTGTGGTATTAAGGAGACTATTCTTATTAAGGACATGAATGCTGAGATATTTGGGGGTGATATATCTACAATTTGCCTGCAAATTATTTAGGAAAAAAATAGCTATATACACATGGATACATATATGTACAGATATGTGTGTGCATATATGTGTATATACAAATATATCTATACATACACACATTGTGTGTGCATGTGTGTGAGGTGTGTGTGTGTGTGCTCAAACTGCACAAATCAAGAGGATCACATTAGGTCTGCATACCCAGGTCTAGGTACAGAGGGGCATGAGAGTGGTGAGGCCCAGGTCATGTAAATCAGAGTTTGAGCTTTGTGGTCAAACACCTTTGGATTCTAATAGCATGTTTCCTCTTGATGGCTTTTGTAACTTGGAAGCCTCAGTAAAATGACAACCATACTTCCCCTTACATGAAAAGGTTGTAAGAATAAATGAGGTAATATACGTGAAATCATCTGTCATGTAGCAAGTAGGTGTTAGGCATTTTTTTTTTTTTTTTTTTTTTTCCCTTCCAGGTTAGGTGGCCTTCTTCCAGTGTTGGGGGAGATGATGAATGGCACCCAGTTATTACCATCTCATCCTGGGCACTTTAAACTTGGTAGCATTTCTCTTGTATGTGCATGGTACATTTAATCACAGAGACAACCATTGAATTTCCTTATATTTTTTGAGGCTATTTGTGTGCTTATGGATTTCAGCCCTAAGATCTGATTTTATTTTTGCCTTTTTAATTGTTGTTCTTTTACAGTTGTCCCAATTTCGCCCCATTGCTCTTAATCCCCACCCTGTTTTCCAGGTCCATGGGTCATTTATACATGTTCCTTAGCTAGACCCTTCCCCTCTAAGATCTGATTTTAAACTTATTTGTATATATCCTTTTGTCATCTTCTGCATGTAACTGGTGGTTTGCTGGTGTAGAAGCTCATGCAGCCAGAAGATGGCAGTGCATGATAAAGAAAAAGCTCCTGAGTGCTGGGCACTGTTTTAGTAATTAGCTAAAAAGCAAGATGGGTAGTAGGCATTTATGTAGTTTTTGACTTTGTAATTTTCCCGAGCAACCATTGAGGGCAGATGTTTTCATCCTTTCCCCCCAGTTTAAGTATCAGAGGACAGAGAATATCAAGAAGCAATCAACTGTAGGCCATGGCAACCCCCTGAACTTAAGTCTTGCAAACATCATCAGCTTGTGCTATCTTAGAAATTGCTGCAGTGGAAGGACGGAGGCATGGAGCTATCAATTACTTCTAGGGCAGGAATCCTCTCTGTCCTTGAAAAGAAAGCTAGCTGACTGTGGGTGAGATGAGGGGACAGTTTCCGTGATGGGAGGCAGGCTTCTTTATCAATGTCCCAGACATTGAACCCTAGAGAAAGGAATAAAAGATCAGCTTAAATATGTACATGATGGCTCAGCCCCCTGTAATAAATTGCCATTAACTGGTTGGCAAAGTAATTGAAACTTTTCCTTAAAGTGTGAAAAGTTTTCCTTAAAGTGTGATTTCTCCTCTGCTTGCTCCCTCCGTCCTTTGAGTGAGAAAAGCTTAATGTGAAAGGAGCTAGTGTGTTCTCAGTACACAGTAAGTACCAGACTCACTTTATACATTTTCTGTTTGTACTTAGGGTAATCTTCAAGTTGCCCTATGTGGCTGGTAAGCTTAGCACTGTTTTACAGGTAGAGAAAGCTGAGTCTCAGAAACTGGGTAATTGCCTGAAATTGCATGATGATGAAAAAAAGTTACAGGTGAAATTAAATACTGGCTCCCCTGTTGTTTGCTTTTCTATGAGGCCCCATTCATGTACAGAAAGGGATAATGGAAGGGTGTGTTTATTATTATTGTATTGGCAATAAGTGTTCTTAATTCAGTGCTGATAGAGGGAGCACTTAAGGTTATTTTAATCACACATTTTAAAATGAATCAAGCCCAAATATAATTTCTAGTCACCTAAGCATAATATATGCTCATTGTAGAACATTAAAAAATATGGAAAAGTACAAGGAAGTGTGTAGTTCTTGGCATACAGGAATAACAAGTTTAACAGTTTGGTGCTTTTCTTTACCAGTCTTTTCCTAATTACCTATAATATTAACAAACAACAGTTACTCGTTGTTTGCGTTACATCATGAAACCATCTGCTTCCTAAATAAATATTTTTTTCATAAAGTCACCATTTTTAATGGCTTCCTCTCTTCTTTCATTATATGACAATTTCCTAGTTTACAAAAAAAGAAAAGGCAACAAAACTATTCCCCTGTTTTTGCACACTTAGGTTGGTTCCAGCCGGGGAGAAATAGGCTCTCTCTGGCTTTTGAAAAATAGAAAATGTCATTTCTCAATAAAAATATGCTTTGAAAGCATATCACATGCCCACACTGGGCCCTGTACTCCACCTGCATTATTTCATTTAGGTCCCACGGCAACAGGAGTGGGTGCAATAGCTCCAGGCCAGCAGTGAATCAGGAGGGAGAATGGGAGGAGCCAATCCCTTCCTCACTGTCAGGCTGGTTTCCGCCATCGCAGACCTGCTTTTACAGCAGCCAGGTTGTTACTCAGGTAGATCTTGGGCCAGACTACACAGTGGGCAGAAGCCTTTCACAGCAAGCCCAAGGCTACTTTTCAAATGTAACCTTTCCAGTATCACACTGGCTTGCTCTGAGCCTCCATTCTTCCCCTTTCACTCTGTAGATGCTTCTAGAAACCCTGTGAGCGATCTGGTGGCGCCTGGCTGAGAACATATCCGAGGATCACTTGGCTCAGGCCCCCCTTCTACCAGGACACAGCTTGTTTTTGCATAATTTAAGCACTCCATGGCTTTGCCATTTAAGTTCTGTGAAATTGGTGTTCTACCATCCATGAAATTATATACATCTTGGGAACATTTTCAGTTACTAAAGGGGTGAACACATTCTTCACAGGGGGTGGGACAACATGGCTTGATAGAGCTAGCCCAAAGAGGGCTGCTAGCTCTCTCTCTCCTTGCCATGCTGAGACACAAAGGCTAGTGTTTCCTTTAAAAGGTCCAAGGGAACTAAAATGGGAGTTTAAGCTTCCTGTAATATAGCTAGAAGCAACTCATTTCTTTTTCCCCAGTCTTCCCCACTTCACCCCTTTCCTATCCTCTCTGCACACATCAAGAGCTCTGTGAAGATTATTGGTAAATATAGGTTTCACGTTCTTTCTAAATATTCTCTAGACTGCTGCTACTCCCTTGTGTTTTGAGTGCCCATGACAATGATAAATGATTTCCCAAGAAGTGCTTTTGATTGAACAGTTTTATGTAACTGATTTATACTGTGTGTATGTACACATTTTACTCATGATAATATGGTTTTAAAATATTTATGATATAAACACAAACAAATATCATATGATATTATGGAGGAAGTTTGTTAAACTCATTTCACAAATCTCTGGATTATTAACATGTAAGAATGGCAGATATCAAGTTCCTAAAAGAATCATACTTATAGAAGAAAGATATTTATGTGACCTGGGGCATTCATAGAAATCCACATTAGAATTGACATTCCTTTGAATTCCTGGATTAAAGTCAGGGTATAATCTATATTCATCAGGACAGGCTAGTCTGCACTATAGTAATAGCACACCCTGATATTATCATAGGCTTATGTTGTAAATTTATTCTTTCCACATAAAGCCTACTGCACATACAAGGTCTGTCCAGAAGGTATCCAACCATGCCATATAAAAATTAGAGACATTTATTGAAGAATGTAGAAGAAACATTATACATTTTCTTATACTTCAGGAAAATAACACCTCAGCCCCCTTCAAAGAAAGCACTGTGGGACCTCACACAGTTCTCCTAATTGCCATCAGCTGCCCTCTCATATTTTTCTGAATGTCATTGATGATCTCCAATCTCTAACCTTTCAAAAGTTATTTTAGTTTTGGATAAAGCTGGAAGTCACAGGGTGCCAAATCTGGGCCATAGGGAAACTGAGTCACCTTGGTGATTTGATGTTTCACCAAAAAACTCTGCATAATAATATGTGATGCATGACTGGGCACATTTTCATGATGAAGCTGCCAATCACCACTTGCCCATAGTTGCAATCTTCTGAATCATCCAAATATTTTCCATGGAGGAATGTTCAAGCTTAACACAAAATTTGATGCAGATTCATTGCTCCACTTGCTCAGTCATTTTGAGTAACAGCCACACAGAACACATGCTCTCTCAGTGATGTCTACTGCTCCTACTGACTAATACAGTGAAGTCATCATTGTTCACACATGCACATTCCAGTTTACTCTCTTTGGCTGCCAGGTTACATTGATACCATGCAAACTGTTCTTGTGATATTAACAATTAACAATGGCTGGACTTTTTCTGGACAGGCCTCATACTACATCTTCCCAAGGCAGTTAGCTTCCAAGAAAAAAAAAAAAGTCATTTCAGGGTGCTTCTATTTTATATAGATATAATTATGTCTTATGTAACTTTGCAGGGTTGTAGTAACAGGGGAAGAGAGATCATGGAGAAATCATTCTTTATATGTCAGCATATGGTTATCACATGATAATCCTACTTACTATCTCATGAGCTCAACCTAGCTGCAAGGGAGTCTGAGAAATATATGGAATACATTAGGACTCAGTGAACATCTATCATTTCTCTCTGCCACATTTCCAAAATGGGCCTCCTGAATATAAGCTTTAGAAATAGAGAATTCCATATGTTAACAAAAATATTATTTGAAAACACTATATGCCATCCACTATGCTATATGTAGTTTACCTGCATTATTTTATTTAAACCCCATGACAATAGCAGTGGTGAAAATCATTTCTCCAGGTACCTTTTAATCACATGTAGTGGGAACACTGAGATAAAAAAAAATAAAAACAAAAACAAATGTACCAGAGGCCCAACCTGTATCATTTTCCACTCAACCACTGCAACTAAATGTGCTTATTAAAGAGTTGAAAGACCATAGTCATGGTCTAAGGTTGATCATGTCTGGGGTTTCCTACAAACTGGTTATAACATCTCTGGTTTGAATTATTCTCCTGTTAGTATACAGCTTATGATTCACATGAGGCAATAAAATAGGTTGAAATATAATGAAGACAGTTATCTTAAGTGTTAACCTTTACATTTATTTATTTATCTATTTTTTAAAAATATTTTCTAATCCTTACCTGAGGATATGTCTATTGATTTGAGAAAGACATCAATATGAGAATAAATATTAATCACTTGCCCCCTGTATGTGTCCTGGCCAGGAGCTGAATTTTCAATTTTTTGGTGTATAGGCTGACACTCAAATCAACTGATCAACTGAGTTAGTTACCAAGCCAGAGTACCTTTACATTTATTTTAATGAAAATCTAGATTAATTAGATGGGGGTAATAGATAGTTCCTTCTTTTACAAAATGGAAAAAAATCAACTTTTTATTTATTGATTTATTTTAAATGCTAACTTACCCTCATGTGTTTAATACACTTTATTCAATGAACAAAATAACTTTGCTATTATGTAAGAGATAATTATCAGGGATGTGTCTTTCATAAAAGTGCCCCAGCCTGTCCATGACAATGTTCATTATAAATGATATCAAAGGGTTTCTGTAGTTGATAACTTCCTGAATAGAGACATATTCATTGGGGACTGTTGTCATGAAAACATCATTCATGTCTGTTTGGTTCCTCATTGCAACTCCCACAATTTGGAAATCAACAGAGAGCCCAGCTGTTTTACCTCCCTGTCTTCCTAGAGAGAGAGGCTCACTGCATGGAACTCTTGAGCTAGGACAATAAGCTTCATCTTGTGCAAAGGGATGAGTTTTTGAAGGTTGTTTCTTTGTGTGTTGTGCTTCTGACTGTGTGCATGTTTTTGTCAGTTATGAATCAGCAACTATGATGTGGGAGAGTTGACTCGTTTCCAAAGCATATGGACAAACTGATAGAAAATTAGTTTGGAGTATTGACTATGAATATGTTAATCTTCTTTGGCTAATCTTTTGAAAATAAACCTTGTTTTATTTATTTATTAATATCATATTTTCTTTTCCCTGTAGGGAATTATCCATGACAAATAAAAATGCTTAGGAGGTATTCTTAGATTTGAGCCTCCAACTTATAAGGATTTTAATACATGTCATATTACCTATGGCTAAAAACATGGGTAATTCATCAGTAGCTTATTTTAAGTAATACTACTCTCTAATAAGGTATCTTATTTATTTATTAGAATTATGTGATATGGAGAAATAATGATAATATGCATACTTTTTAAAATTTAATTTTACTATTGATGTATTACATCCATCCCCTTTTTTTCTCCCCTCTGTCCCCTTCTCCACCCACCCACTCACCCCCAAAGTCAATCTTACTTGTTGTCCATGTCCATGGTTCTTCCATACTAGGTTTCTGACTAAACCGCTCCTTCCCTTCTCTGCCTCCTCCACCCCCCACCCACTTCCCCCACTCCCCTCTGCCCACTGAAGTCCTATTCATTGAATTCATGTATCAGGTTCTGTTTTGCTTATTTGTTTGCTTTGTTCATTATTGTCCTATAATGGGTGAGATCATATGGTATTTGTCTTTCACTGACTGGCTTATTTCACCAAGCATAATACTTTCCAGTTCCATCCATGTTCTTGCAAAGGGTAGGAGTTCCTTCTTTCTTTCTGCTGTATAGTATTCCATTGTGTAAATGTACCAAAGTTTTTGATCCAATCATCCACTGATAAGCACTTAGACTATTTCCAACACTTGGCTATTATAAATAGTGCTGCTATCAACATAAGGGTACATAGGTTCTTATGAGTTGGCGTTTCAGGGCTCTTTGGGTATAGTCCTAGTAGTGGAATTGCTGGATCAAAAGGCAGTTCCATTTTTAGTTTTTTAAGGAAACTCCATACTGTTTTCCATAGTGGCTGCACTAGCTTGCATTCCCACCAACAGTGCACCAGGGTTCCCTTTGCCCCACATTCTTGCCAACATTTGTTGTTTGTTGATTTGTTGATGATTGCCATTCTGACAGGTGTGAGGTGGTATCTTATGGTGGTTTAATTTGCCTCTCTCTGATGGCTAGTGATGTTGAGCATTCTTTCATATGCCTTTGGACCCTTTGTATGTCTCCCTCTGAGGGTTGTCTGTTCAGGTCCTTTGCCCAGTTTTTAATCGGGCTGTCTGCCTCCCTGGTGTTAAGTTGCGTTAGTTCTTTACATATTTTGGATATCAAACCCTTGTCTGAGGTATCATTGGCAATTATGTTTTCCCATATAGTTGGTTCCCTTTGAATTTTGCTGGTATTTTCTTTTGCTGAACAAAAACTTTTCAATTTGATATAGTCCCATTTGGTTGATTTGTTCTTTTATTTCCTTTGCCCTTGATGAAGTATCAGTGAACATATTTCTGTGTAGGATTTCTAATATTTTACTGTCTATATTTTTTCCAGGATCTTTATGTGGCACTGCTTATGTTTACGTTCTTTATCCATCTTGAGTTGATTCTGATGTATGGTGTAAGTTGGTAGTCTAGTTTTATTTATTTATTTTTTGCATGTCCTTGTCCAGTTCTCCCAACATCATTTGTTGAAGAGATTGTTTTTACTCCATTTTATGTTCCTTCCCCCTTTGTCAAATATTAATTGACCATAGAGTCCTGGGTTTATTTCTGGACTCTCTATTCTGTTCCATTGAACTATATGTCTATTCTTAAGCCAGTACCAGGTTATTTTGATTACAGTAGCCTTGTAGTATAGTTTGGTATTCAGTATTGTGATTCCTCCTACCCTGTTCTTCTTTCTCAAGATTGCTGTGGCTATTTGTGGGTGTTTTTGGCTCCATATAAATTTTTGAAGTATTTTTTCTATCTCTGTGAAGTATGTCATTGGTATTTTAATTGGGATTGCATTGAATCTATGGATTGCTTTGGGTAGTATGGACATTTTAATGATGTTAATTCCTCCCATCCATGAACATCTTGGGCTTCCGTATAGAACCAGGTGGCATAAACCTCCTCAAAGAGTTGGAGGGAAAGGGCTAGCCAGCACCAGTGCAGTTGCTTTGGGGCTCCCCACAGAACCAGAGGCCCATCAAACAGAGTGAAAACCTTCACAAAGAGCTGGACAGGGAGGGCCAACCATTGCCAGCAAATGACACTGTGGGCCCCCTTGGGAGCCAGGTGTGCATTGCAGAGGCAGTGGTGAAAACCTTCTCAAAGAGCTGGATTGGGGGAGGGCTAACCAAAATATGAATGTTTTAAAGAAAGCCCTGGGTGGTGGCTCAGTGGATAGGTTTTAGCCTGCAAACCCAGAGGTCACTGATTCAATTCCCAGCCAGGGCACACAACCAGTTTGCAAGCCAGGTCCATAGCTGAAGGCAGGTGAAAGACAATCATGCATTGATATTTGTCTCCCTCTCTGCCTCTCTTTTTAATCCTCTTTCTGAAAATAATAAATAAAATCTTAAAATAAGATAAAATAAAATAAAGACAGAGTGATAACATCACCCATTCAATATACTTTTCTATAAAAGATAATTCACAAATCTGTTTTATTGACCTAGATTGATATGAAAAATCAACACATTTAAAAAACCTAGAGCTATTTTAAAATACAGAATGACATCACCTAAGATAGTTTAACTTTTTAAGAAATATATTTTATTAATTATTTTCAGAGAGAAGGGCAGGGAGGAAGAAAGAAAGGGAGAGAAGCATCAATGTATGGTTGCCTTTCACCTGCCTCCAGCTAAGCACCTGGCTGGAGACCTGGCTTGTAGCTTGGCTATATGCCCTGACTGGGGAATCAAATCAGCAGCCTTTGGGTTCACATGCCAGCGCCTGTCCACTGTGTCACACCAGTCAGGTAGTTTAACATTAAAGAAAGAAAAAAATAATCAACCAATTTGTTTTAAAAAAGGTATGTAATGAAAGACAGATAAAACTTCAAAAATCATAATTTTAAAACTATAACTGTTAAACACTAAGATCATCTGATGCATCATTATTAAGCAAGACCATGCAGATATTCAATGATTAATTGGTTGCAAACCATAAACCTTTGTTTTCAAGCAATTATAATCTAGTAAAAAACAAGTTGGACCAGAAAAGATATTTACAACCCCATGTTATTTCAAGTTTGTTTTCCTTGAGTTTACAAGTACCATGAGCCAAGAAATGTACTATCTTGAGGCCATCCCTTTCCTACCTATAAATTCACATGACTGGATTCCTCCCCCTTTGGGCTCCGAAACAAAATTGGCAAGGTTGGGTTTTCATTTTCACCTCAGGCTAAACCTGTCAACCTGTGATGAGGTTGGTTGGGATCATCATAAAGCGAAATGTTTTCATATTTGTAGGATGGAAACAAGTACCAGCGCATGCAGCATCTCGTCATTTTGTTATTCGTGTTACATCATGTTTGTTCTGATTGTTAACATGAAGATGCCACATTGCCTTGAAGTATATAAGAAAAAATAAAATGGAATTATAGCATTCTGGAGAGAAATCTTCCAACCATGTCTTTGTATCAAAAAGAGCATGCTATGAGCTGTGTGGGAGCTGGATGTCACTCCCATCAGAGGATGATTTTGTGTCCCTGTGAAATTATTCCTATGGTTCCCAAAACAACTGCATGTGTGTGTGTGTGTGCTGGGGCTAGGGCTGCTAGAGGATGGGGAAACTATAGGCCCATAAGAAATGGAGCAGTTTGCTTAAGAATGCTCATTTGGTTATCACTGTGCACTCCTCTGCCCCCCTTCCCCCTTCCCCTTGCCTTCAAATCCCTACTTGTTACTTTCAAGACCTATTCATTCTACCTCCTTGGTACATCTAACTTCCATATTTATGTTTTTTATGGCTGTCACCCAAATTTGGAAAAACATATTCTAAGTAAATGCTGTGTAGCAGATATCACATTATGTGCATTGTACTTGTACGTTTCACATCACCTTTATATCAGCTCTAAGAAGTAAGAATAAATGTGTGTCCCCACCTCACTATTCCAGATGCCTGAAGTGCACAAATGGAAAATGACACTATGTCAGGCAGAGTGACAAATGTCCTCCTTATCCATGGGACCTGTGTATATGTCACCTTACATGGCAAAGAGGACTTTGCAAATGTGGTTAAGGACCTTGAGATGGGGACACAATTCTTAATTATCCAAGTGGATCCCACATTCACAAGAATCCTTAAACTGAGAACCTTCCCTTGCTATGGTCAGAGGGGATATATAATAATAGAACAATTTTCACAGATGCAGCTATAATACATCTACTATCTGTTGAGTTTTGTGCCTCTATTAAATCATCCCTTTTTGGCTTGGCTGCTGTTATATTATATCATCAATATTCTATCTATTGTACAATTCTCCAATGTCTGTTAAATTAGAGCAGAGACTGAGACATGAATCAAATTTCTATCCTATTTATCTTGATAAAAAATTAAGACATTACCCACCATTTGGGTTTGGCACCAATTAATTATGTAGATTATATTCAGGGTTCTCATCCAAATTCTATTATAGAGAGAAGAGGTGACTTACTTCTTTAATCACATGCAAAATTTGTTTTGGACACAAATATGAAATATTACTAAAGAATACTTAGCCCATGGACATTCCAAAATATTTAGTTATATCCCTTTAAATTTGTTCCCTTAGACATGTTGTTCATCAAGGGCATCTTTACTAACAGAGGTAGAGTAACCCATAGAATCTCATGCCATTTCTTGTCTGTTTTTCTCTGTGTTGGGTTTGTAATTGCTGTTGTTTTCCCACATAACAGCAAGATGGCCACCAGGAGCCAAAGGCTCCCTCATATCCTCCCAGCAACTATACGTCCTACAGTTATAAAAATGAGGTTCTGGCATGACCTCTCCTTTGACCAGTTTGGGACAAGAGCTTTTCCCTATGTCACTTATTCTGATTGAGCACACTGATTGGACAGGCATGGTCTGTGTCCCCACTCCTGGAGCCCTGGGAGCCACAAGGCAGGATAAGAAAGAAAGCATTCCTAGGGAGTAGAATTGAAGGATTGATTGTTGACAGAAGTTGGGGAGATAGATGTTTCATGAATCAAACTTCAGGTGTCACTCAAGTAAAAATATTTGGTGGAGAGAAAAAATTTTAAAAATAAAATAAAAACAATCTCTAGGCATTCCAAAAGTTGCATGGAAGATTTGGTATTAAATCATGAAAGCTCTTGATGAGCATGCCAAAACAGTCACAGGGATGTAAAGTACAGCATAGGGAATGTAGTCAATAATATTGTAATAACTATGCCTGGTGTCAGGTGGGTATGAGATGTATCAGGATGATCATGTAAGTTATGTAATGTCTAATCACTGGGGTATATATTTGAAACTATTATAATATTATATATCAACTGTAATTGAAAAATAAAAATGATATATACATATATATATATATATTTAGATGACTGATATTTTAGAAACCCCTTGTTACAGTGGATGTTAATAAGTATATTAAAAATAAAAAGATGGAGTGGCACAATTAAATATGCTTGGTAACTATTAGATAAGCTAAGTTCTTTTACTGCAAAATTTCTCAGAGCCCATGAAAGATTAACACCCTTATTATGAATCTCCAAGAAAAGATATAGAATGATGTGCATTCTAAATATATTTTCTGTTGGAGTCTTCTTTTTTTTTTTTTTTTTTTTTCTGTCTTCAGGGAGAATATTCTGGCAGAAGACTGGCATGGTGTCTGTCATATAGTTGGTGCTCAATAAGTATTTGTTAAATAAATTAGTAACTATTGTTTACTTTGGAAAATGTAGTTTAACAGTTGTAAATCTGCTCTATTTTATAGAAAAAATAAATAATGTGCCTTTTTGTCTTTGATGGCTTGTCTTAATTTTTTCTCGTGTTTGTTTTCCTTTCTTGAAATCTAAGGGGCCTTTAAGATGAACATCTCCATATGGCTATGAAGCTATGAAAGGATATTGGATATGGTGAAAATAGTGACCAATTGACTATCCTTTTGATAATCACATTGAATAAGCTTTGAAAGAGATATCCAGACTCACAAATAGTGCTCTGATTTTTGACTGTTTATGCACATACACTGACAGAGAGGTTTACCTTGCTTGGGGCAGTTGTATAGTAAAAACTATGAAAATTAATTTAAGTTACAGGTAGAATACACTAGGAAATTCATTATTAAATGAAATCCTATTTTTGTAGAGTGGGAAATTAATTTGTAAAGTGAGTATTAACCTCTGGTTTATATAATAGGTCAGCTAAAAGTGAGGTATGCAATATCTATGTATACAACCATTATATAATGATAATTTCTTTAAACAACTAATACTTACATTATACATTTTATCTCTGAGGTAAGGGAAATATCCATGACTTTTTCTCAAAGATTTTCTTTGGAAGAAAGTTTTAGAATGGTACATTCTTTACAATATGCAATGAGTATTCTTTTATACTGAAATGTCAATTCATTTTCCTTCTACTGAAAAGTGCTTTTTCATCCTTTCTGTAATAACTGTAATCTTTGAAATTAAGGTTGATATAAATCCAAAGGTAATGAGATTCAATTTTTCATTGTAGCTGAATTATGTGAAGAACTTCAAATATTTATTTGAGGTTTAATTTGAGTAATTTAGGAAAACATTGAACTTCCTCATTCATAAATGATAATTACTTCTCTTCATCAAATATTGTACTGTATGTATTCCCTTCTGCTATCCATTCAGTCTTGTTTCAATATGAACACTTTCATATCTCAAAGGAGATTTTTTTTTCATGTAACATCCTTGAATTGTTTAACTTATAAAAATCTTTAGAAATGGAGTTTGCTGTGCTTGTGTTTTGGAGAGTTTAGCTTTATAAGGAAAAAGAGGTGAGAAGTAGAATAACATTTACATTGATTTTCTTTAAGGATGTGCTCTACAGAGAACTAGTGTTTTGTCTTACTAAAGCACATGTTTAAGAAATGGAGATTGCTGTCTTGCAAAACTCTTAAAATAAACTCCAGAAGCTTAAAATGCCTATAGCCCCTAGTTGATTATAATTCTGTACTAAATCAAAAGTGACTGCATCTAAAACTTCCATAAAGAAAAGCCTAGGCATTTCAAACTATTACTTGGCCAATGCAAGATTCTTCTTTTGTTTCCCTTCAGAGTTTCCTCCAGGTAATATATATCACACACATGCACACACATATATAGATCATATATATGTGATATATATGATATATCATGTATATGGCACACACATACATGTGGGAAAATGAGTATTTTATATATATATATATATATATATATATATATATATATATATATATATATGGGCTTTTGAGCCACTAAAATTAAAATTAATACTTAGTTTATAATATATATATATTTATTAAGGAGTTTACTAGACAAAACAGGCTACTGTGGTCAAAAGTGCAGGAGCTGCAGCAGCATATCATGATCTTAATTTTGCCACATTTTTGGTCCTTTTCCACTCACTTTATTCATGACCCTTGACATCGTTCACTGCACTTGCCAAAGGAATTCATATTAAGCATTCTACCAATCAGGAATCTTTTGGGTGAAAGTGACAGAAACATAATTCAAACTAGCTTAAGCATAAAAGAGAATTATATGGTTCATATGAAAAGGCCAGGGATGATACTGACTGCAGGAAGAGAAGAATCCAAAAACTCAGTGTTGTCCAGAATCTAGCCTCTCTTTATTGTAAATCCATTTTCTTTTGTGTAGCCACCTGATTCATTTACATTGTGTCAGCTTATCCCTTTTTGGGGAACCAATTATGGTGATGGGTAGATGGAATATGTTGAAGCACATAGCCAAGGTCATTTGTTCAACTTGGAGCTAAAGAAATAGGGGTGAATCATCTTTAACACTGTAGAATTTGGGATGATCTTTCCCCAAACAAGTATCATCAAAGCAGGAAGGGAAATAGATGACAGACAAACCAAACATCAGATGACTAATAGAAGACCCAACTTTGGTATTGGAAGACATCCCCACATGACTCACCTTCAGCCAACTCTAGGGATGCCAGACTGGTCCTAGAAAAGCAATTCCAATCAAGTGCAGGATGTAGCCCAAAGACCAAAAGTCTATTATTTATATCCATTCTATTTCTATTAAGGAACCAACCAGAGAGTCAATTGGCCCAGGATAGGTACTCAATAACTTTGTCCTGATTGATCACCTTCCTCAGTAATTGAACTAACTAGAATTGTCTCTTGTGCCACAGCACACGGTCTTTGAATTTTGAGTTATTTCAGCTCTTTGGAGGTCATAAAATATGCATTTTGTTACTCATGAATTAGGAGCAGGAAGCCAGAAATCTACTTACTTTCTTCCAACTCACTTAAATTTTTATTTTTTCTTGTGCTCCAATTTGCCAGTTGGCTAAAGTAAATACCATTAGGTAAAAGAACACAGCATGAGGACCTAAACAAAGAGTGTGGAATCAATCTGTTTCTATATCTTAGCCAGTTCACTTCTCTAAGATGTACAGGAATGTGGGAAAACCTGCATTCATCCCCAAGTGTAACATTTTGACAGAAGAATGGATGTTTCAGGTATAGACAACTTGAAACACTTAAGGAAGTGTATTCCTGCAAAGCCCTTTTATGGCAGCCCTAACCCACATCAATCCTGTCAGTGCCTCTCCCCTGGCTGGCCCCTCTCTTTCCCCAAGTGCACGTCACTCTTTCTTATGTCTCTTCAAATTTTTGTTTGCTCCACTGAAGTCATCATCACCAATTAATATATGCTGGGGGCCCAGAGGATCTAACATGGCACTTCTCCATCTGTTATTCACCAATGCAGATGTGGGGGTCCCATCCCTTTTTGGTTTCAGTTGTATTATTCCAAGTTATTTTCAGCATCTCCCATCTGCTGTCCTCCATGCATTTTTAAATCTCACATCTCTGTTCTACCTTGTTGTCCTCCTTCATGATTTGACTTTCCCAGCATTATATAATGGTGAACAATTTAGATCTCATACCCGGGTAATAAATTCCAGCTCTGCCACTCTCAAGGTTATATTACCTCAGAAGGTATTTTTTTTTTCCTTTTACCCATAAAAGAGGCATAATTTATGTCTATATTGTATGTAGATTCTAGAACATGAGATGAGGGTTGTGAAAATTAAGTGAGATTAAAGGTAGTGAGTCTGACATAGTTGTTGGCACATTATTTATACTAAAAAGTATACACTATTGTTATCTATGGATTAGAATAGGCAGGTGAGAGATAATTACAAGGAGCAGGCAGCCAGCATCACTACTAGTAGCAGCATCTTTAACACATTTCAAATGGACATTCAGGCGCCCCAGTCATATCAGTTTTTAAAATGTTGTTATCCTTATGTCACTTCTGGTGGACCTTGGCCTTGCACACTTTTCAAGTTCATTATATTCAGGTTCCCCCTTCACCACCCCATTTAGTTATCATCATCCTTGTATTACTTCTTTTCAAGTTGCTGTAAGCCCAGGACCAATTCCAGCGCTCACATCCTCTAGCCAATTCATATGCTGGACAGAGAGGCAGGAGTGAATGTTGTGGTCCCAAACCAGCCCATCTCTGTTGCTCATCCTTCAGTCAGAAATTCCTGCAGTCTGTGTCATCCTGGTGTATCTTCCCTCCCACATGGGGGCTGTTTGTAAAAGTGATCCTTTTCCATCACCTCCAACTGAACTGCATGGGCACTTCTGATTTCCTCCCATCAAGTAGTGACTAGTTACACAACACATGATATCAGTTGAGTTAGGCTGACTCTGTGGCTGGTTTCTGATGACTGTGACCATTTTGTCTGGTGTATTATGCCCTTTGGACAGAGAATTAATAAGTAACATGAATAAGAAAAATATTTGCTGTAAGGACTAGCTGCTTAAATAAGATTCTCAATAATAGTCATGGTATATAAGTATATATTTCTTTATGTAGAATTAAGGACTGTTCAGAGAGTCAAGACTATGCTGCTTATCTTTGTAGGAGAAGACTGGCTTTAAAAGTCAAACCATTTGGCAATATTCACTGAGCTGATTTCAGCATGTTATATAATGTGGGGGGGGGCCTGTGCATGCTGACTGGTCAGGCACTCAGAGAACAAATACCAGGTGAGCAATGTGTCATAACAGAGAAATGGGCTCTTTGAACTAGACAATGGGAAGAGTGTTTTCTTTGGCATGGATACTTACTTGTCAATCAACCTTTGCCCTGCTCTAATTATGAACATGGCTTTGGGTTGATGCTATGGGATATAAAATGAACCATAATACATGGCCCTTGCCCTGAAGGTATTTTCCATCAAGTTGGGAAAATGAAGCTTAAAGATATGAACACTTATAGGCACAGTAAAGGAAAACTTGTGACAGTGAGCTGTATCTAAGTGCCAAGTGAGTGGTTCAAGCACTAAGTATAGCAATTCTTCTATTGGTTCTTCAACTTGAGCTCAAAGAAAATGTCAAATTGGTGAACAGGTACAAATTGTCCAAAGTTACTAAGTCAAAACATAATTTGCTCTGGTACATGGAGTGAAGTAGCTGTCATGGATGTTTTTAGGGTATCATTTCCTTCTCTATGATTGGCCAAAAAAACAAAACAAAACAAAACAAAACAAAAAAACTAAAACTACTCTCATTAAATAACCCTCCATCACCTCCCCTAACAGTCCTACACAAACTAGGTAGACACCTGGAAATTGTGATAGCATTTTTCTCAAAATGATTTGTTTAGTAATCAAAGTCAGAGTTGGGAACTTCATTAATTTTTCTGATTGGTTGGAGAGTATTGAAAGAGCTCCATAGCTCATGATCAACCTGTCCCAGGTCTTCCTTTCAGTAGATGAATCCAAGGCTCATTGGAATGAGAAATAAGCACAGCCATCAAAATGGCCATAAGTGGGTTTCTGAAGCTAGTCATCTAATAAAATCAGATTTCATGAAATTCAAATTTTCATTTAATACTACATTTACCTTATTTTCTATACAACATCTGACATGATTAAAAGTAATTGTTAGCAACACAGAGCATGTATGATTCACCTAGCATAACAATGAGGACTTTACCTAGATATTTGTTTAGCATTCCAAATATCCTCTTTTCTTCTTGTATTAGTCAAATTCTTGGACTACCTCATCATCACTGCCAGTTGGGCTCCCAGAAGCAGATGTGCAAAAAACATGTGGGGTTCAAGGTGCTTATTAGGGACTCATACCTGTGAAAGCAAGTAGGAAAGAAGGGAGGGGAATACATGGGATTGCAATGTGAATGTAGTAAAGTCACTAGGGAGCTCCAGAGTGAATATCATCTCATCAAAGACTACCTGCATTGGGCAGAAATATCTGGGCCTTCATCCCCCACCCCTCTCAGTCATTGAAGGCCAGAAGGTTGTGACCTTGAGTAATGAAGCTCCCTGAAGCTGTGTCAGGCCCTGAAGGAGCTGAGAGCTGCAGTTGCATGCTTGACCTCACTTTCTACAACTGGGCAGCTGGTCCTGGTGCATCTCTGTGTCACTTGGTCCATGCAGAGCGAAGACAGCCATCCCTCTGGAGTTGTTGTGACTTAATGAGATCATGCATTTAAGATACTTAGCCCAATGGCTGAAGGGAATAATTGCTCAATCATCCATTTACTTAAGGTTATTATACAGAAGACACTATTCTCCTTTTCCTGAGCCTCTAATTTTAAAAAATATATATTTTTAATTGTGCTAAATATACATAACATAAAATTTACTATATTAACCATTTTTAAGTGTATGGTTCAGTGGCATTAACTGTGTTCATAATGTTGTGCGACCATTACTGTCATTCTTCCCAGATTATTTTCCTTCTTTCCAAGTAAAAATGTCGTACCATTAAACACTAATTCCATTTTCTCCCCTCCTCCCCAAGCCCCTGCCAACAACCATTCTACTTCCATTCTCTATTAATATGACTACTTATATAATAAGAATACTAACAACATATGGCCCCTCTTTTATGTGGAATCTACAATAACTTATTGTGACTGGATTATTTCACTGAGTGTAATGTCTTCAAGGTTCATCCATGTTGTAACACATGTCAGAAAATTCCTTCCTTTCTGAAGGAACTTGTACCCTTTGCAACAACATGGATGGAACTAGAGAGTATTATGCTTAGTGAAATAAGCCAGTCAGTGAAGGACAAATATCATATGATCTCACCCATTACGGGACAATAATGAGCAAAACTAACAACAAGCAAAACAGAACCAAGTATATGAATACAAGGAATAGGCCTTCAGTGGTCAGGGGAAAAGGGGTTGGGGGGAGGAGGGAGGGGGGAGGCAGAGGCAAGAAAGGGGAGCAGCTTAGATAAGAACCTAGTATAAAGGAACCATGGACATGGACAACAGGAGGGATTGACTTTGGGGGGAATGGGTGGGTGGGGAGGGGGACAGAGGGGAGCGAAAAGGGGATGGATGTAATACAACAACAATAAAATCAAAAAAAAAAAGAAAGAAAGAAAATTCCTTCCTTTCTAATACTGAATAATGTCCCATTGTATGTATATAGCCCATTAAAAAATTATCTGCCCATGGGCATATGAGTTGTTTCTGCCTTTTGTTGACTGTGAATAATGTGACTATGAGCATTAAATTACAAGCAGGTACTATTATTAAGGGTTTTTTTTCAACTTTATTGCAATATAATTGATACAAAACTGTGTCAGTTTAAGGTGTACAACTTGTACAATTTATATATTGCAAAACAACTACCACCATAGCATTAACTGACACCTTCATTCTGTCATGATTTCCATTTTCCTTGTGGTGAGAACAGTTAAGGTTTACTCTCTTAGCAATGTTCAAGTGCATACTAGAGTGTTATTAACTATTATCACCAATCTGCACATTAGATCCCCACAGTTGTTAATTTCATAATTGGAAGTTTGTGCCCTTTGCCCAGTATCTCCCCATTCTTCCCCACCTCCCCCTACTGGAGGCTATCCCCTGCCATCATTCTATTTTGTTTCTGAGTTCAGTTTTTTAAAAATTTAACATGTAAGTGATATCCTATAATCTCTATCTTATTCTGCCTGACTTATTTCCATAGCATAATTCCCCTTGAATTTCATCCAAGTTGTAAACTACAGAATTCTCTTCTTTCTCATATCTGAAAAATATTCTGTGTGATTTTAATATATTATATATGTCTACATATAAATGTATATAAATACATATAAATATAAATAAAGATACATATTGATGTAGCCTAAGATGTATATATGTGATTATTTATATAATATATAGTATATAAGATTATATATAATATATAAAATCACCTATAATATATAATCATATGTAATACTTATGTATAACCTCACATAAGTATATATATAATGTATAACTTCCCATCTTTACTCATCTGTTGAGAGACACATAGGTTGCTTCATATCTTGGCTATTGTGAATACTGTTGCAGTGGATATGGAGAGAGAGACATCCCTTTGAGCTCAAAAAAGATGATATTCTTAATCCCATTTTTTAGATAAGAAAGTGCAAACTCAAACAGATCAAGGAGTAAGGGGCCAGCAACCAAATCCACATCTGTTCAACTCCAAGTTCAAGCTCTTGACTGTGATCTTGGCCACCACTGTCCTTTGAGAAGACTGGTATCCTCTGTCATACCTGCAGCTACAGCAGGTTATAGCCATCTCATGTAAAAAATGTGGTGGCTTGCCCCTTCAGCACAGGGAACTTTGCCAGGCTCCATTGTCCTCCTTCAGTGGGAACCCTCTCTGCTTGTCTGTCTTTCTCCTCTGACTTCCACCCCATTACCTCACACCAGCTTTCTCCTCCTTGTGGAGCTCCTTCACATTGAGAAAACCTATAATGCCAGGCCTTAATCTTACTTTTCCAAATTCTTAATTTATTTGAAATAGTCGGGCAGGTATTATTATCATCATCCCATGTTGTGGTTCAGGCGGTGGTGTCACCTGGAAGTTAAATACCTGCTGAAGGTTCACAGCAAATATGTGGAAGAATTGAACAAGGCAGTCTGTGAGCCACACAAGGATACAGTGCTGTCCCTTGAATGGGCACACTTATAAATGCAATGCTTCAGAATTGAGAGACACCCCTCCAGCTAGTCCTGGACAAACACAGTTGAGGGAGTTCTAGCAACCTTAGTCTGCTTGCTGCTCACCATCTCTGCCCACAGGCTGTAGCTGGGCTCTGGTCCCCCTGCTCACAGCAGGCCGAGCAGCAAACCTCGAGGCTGCGGCAGCTGCTTCCATACTCTACAGCCCTCTCGGGTCTGGACACTGCTGGAGGCAGGCACAGCAGACCATTTGCAACATGGCTGCTTTCCATTCCACAGAGCTGGAGCCAAGGTGGGGGTGGGCAGCAGGGTTGGGGTGGGGTGGTGAGGGCAGGAGGGAAAGAAAGAGAGAGTTAGAGAGAGAGAGACACTGCCTACTGCCTCTTTATTTATCCCCAATCCATATATTATTTTGGAACATTCAGTATTGCAGAAATATGCAAAGGAATAAATCACTCCTTCTGCCATCTGGTCTCTGAGAACCTTCCCAAGAACTGTAGCTTCATTTAATTTGGTTGTGTTCCTGTCTCAACCTTTTTGTGCTTTCCATCATCTTTTCTTGGCTGCATGTTGGGGTTTGTTTTGCCTTCAGTTCCTTGCTCCTTTAGCTGTTTCTGGGTTTTAGTTTTTAAAAAGGAATACCAGCTCTCACTCATCGGACTGGTGCCAGGTTCTTTATTTGGCATGCTTCTACCTCATGACTCTGTTTTTTAACCTTCATCTAGAAACTTGGAGTGATGTGCATGTGCATTGTGTTTTTAATGCTGCAACCAGATGCACTAGCCAGCTTGATGGTCAGGAGTGAGGAAGCCGTAGGGCCCTGTGGTCTTAGAGGCTCTTGGCAGAGCTGTTGCGGCAAATGCTTCTGTGAGATGAGCATGGTGGACCAAGCCCAGCCATGGCTACCCAGTTCCAAAGTCCACTTAAATGAACAAATGGGTTGGCACTCATCTAAGGAGAGTGCAGCTCCAATGAGGTTACTAAGAACCTTCTGAGCAAACTTTCTCCCTCTGTGAGCTGGGAGGTTGCAGATGAGCATGGAAGAGCACCAGGATGACCCACGTCGTAATGAGCAGAAGTTGGACATCAATATGATGTCATATTTAGCTTCATGTAGACACAGATGGTTAAATGTCGAAATGTACATAGACATGTATAAAAATGTGGTCTAGTTATGCATGTATTTCTTTTGCTCTGTTCACTAAGAGGAACTAGCAGTAACAATACCCCAGCAGCAAGAAGGGCTCCTAGCACCCAGATCTTTGTTTCTAACACCATTACCCAATAAAGCACAGGTGGCAAACACAAGTCCCATGGGCAGAATCTGGCCTGGCACCTTGTTGCTACACACTCACTTAGCTGTTAAAGAATAGTTACATTTATAGAGTCCTAAAATTACGTTCAGCCCTTTGAAGGCAACCGTGGGGCTGATGCGGCCCCCAGTGAAAATGAGTTTGACACCCTGCTATAAAGGAAACAAGGCCTCCTTGGAGAAATGGCTGCTTTAGGGCAAGGCATGAGACATACAAGATGAACCTGGTACAGATTAGCTTGTGGTTCAAGCAAGTGAGGAAGTGCTCAAAACACCAGCAATAAAAACACCATGATTCCATACATGTCTCATACATGAGAAATGAAGAGGCTTAACATGAGTTAGGTGGACATGGTTGACCACTTATTAAAAACCAGGTGCTTGACACTGATGGTTGGCTTGCTACAGCCCTCATTGTGACAAGGTTTATGCTGGGTACAGTCTTGTTGCTTTTGCGAGTTGGTGGCAGCTGGATTCCTCTCCTTCACTTCATAGCCACAGCAACTTGCCTAGGCTTCTGAAGTCCAATTTTGAAGATGGGGGCAACTTGAAATGAGGAGAGTGGAAAATAAATCACATTTCCAAGGAGAAAATCGAGTCACTGCAACTCAATTATTAATGTGCAGAACTGTTATGTAATGTAGCAGCCCAATTAACAGGTGTCTCTCGGGGAATAATCAAGGCTTAATTTGGCATGATAATTAGTAACCTCCCTCTCAGCTTTGGATGGAGGCCCCTGCAGGACAGCATGATGGCTGGTAATGAGGCAGGATCTCTTACTTTGCAGTCATGTTAATTGTATCTTTCAGTGCATGGGGACAAAACAGATTTACCTGTTTCTAGATGCTAGGATGGGCCACTGATCTAATAGACTGGTACTTGTTTCATTGTCTTGCCAACCAGGGCCATTTTTGAAGGGCAACGCTATTACACATTTGAAACTTCTTTAATTGACTGAGTTGTAATTGCTACACTGTAACCTTTATTTTTCCTTCCCTGATAGTCTGGGTAGCAGAGTTTGAGTCGTAGAAGACATATGGCCAGAGTTGACATGCTCTTAGAACTATCTGGGAATTGTCCTGTTTCCTGTACCTGTAATAATAGATGGCCACAGTCATTTGGGCAGAGGTATCTATCTTCTCCTTATGTCCCAGGGCAAACTTCTGTATTACCATCAAACCGTAGATGTCTGTACAACCTGTATGGTCACAGAAAACAAGAACAGAAAACATTAGGTGTGCTATATTTTTACAAAATAAAAGGAAGGAAGGAAGGAAGGAAGAAAGGAAGGAAGGAAAGAAGGAAGGAAAGAAGGAAGGAAGAAAAGAAGGAAGAAAGGAAAGAAGGCAGAAAAAGAAAGAACATAGAGGAGAAAGAAATACCAGCCATTGATTACCTTTCAATTGAGAGGTGAGCACTATTATTTTGATATATCTTTCCAGCTACACACACACACACACACACACATCTGCTCACATGTAGTTGTAGTGGTTTGTACAGATGTGATTTCTGTTTGCACAACTGGGATTATAGGTGCATACTATTTTGTTAACATGTTGTTTGATCTCAGCAACAGATTTTGAACCAAACCTATCCCAGGTTTTCCTAAACTGCCTTCCCCTGAAGTTTGGGACCCACTGATCTGAGAATTAAGCTGAAATAATATGTATTTTCTCCCTCTTGGTAGCACACAATGAGCATCCCTGTATTGAAGTAATTTTTATTTAAATGTTAAAAACATTATTTAGGGAAATTACTATTATTCCTTTTAATTATAAGATAAGAACCCTGGCAACCATTTCTTTGAACCATGCTTGGGAAAAAGGTATTAACTGTCTAAGTAGCTTTCTGTGTTTGTTTTATTTTGTTTTGCTACTTAAATGTCGCTGTAGTGAACATCCTTACATAGACATTTTTGTTTATATATAATAGTAGAACTAACCTGTAGAAGAGCCAGAGGCCACCTCACATGCATATTGTTTGGAACCGGCGTAGGTGTATTGCCCTCTCCACAAGTTCACATGCATTTACAAACCCATAAGACACATGTAAGACCACCCCTTACCCTTTTTCTGCTTTGAAGTACATGTTTAATTCCAGATTATGCAACTTTAGTGAGGATGTAGGAGACCAAAAGAGAAAGTTTATTAAATTCTTATTTATGTATTCAATTTGCATCAGCCTTTTCCTTCCTTAAGCTCAAAGCCCCACACAGAAAACATTGAACTTGTAACTCTTAGCTGTTTGACTCTAAGAGAGGGGGCAAGGGGAGGATGGAGGAAATGGGTAAAATCTAGGAATAATAATTAGCTCAAGATCTCGAGGATCATGCAAGGTGGTAGCTCAAAACCTTAGGTCCAAGAGGAGGCCTTTCATTATTCCTCACTTGATTTACTCTTGCATGGGTGGTAGAAAAGGGCAGAAGTTGTGCATTTCTTATCTGCCCACAGATACCTGGCTGAGCAGGCCAGTTGGGGCTGAAGGTCAAAGCCATCTCGCACCATGCCCTGTGCCCTTGGTGCTGAGCCCTCCCTACAGAGTCATCATTTTCCACTGTGCACAAAGTCAAAGTCATTATATGAGCTAGCAGAAGCCCTGAGGGGGATTAAAAACAGATACACACCAACCAACAGGGGAAAGCTACCATCTTCCCAGCTACCTTGGGCCCATAATCTATTTCTTTACTTTCTGTCTCTCTCTCTCTCTCTTTTTTTTTTAATGAGGTGGGAGTGCCCTGACAGGTGTGACTTAGTTTTCTCTCCCTCTTCCCCAACCCCTCCCCTCTTTCTAAAAATAAATGAATGAAGTCTTTACGAAAACAATGAAGTGAGAATTAACTTCTAAAATGATACATTTGGGTATCTAACAGTTTCGTGGAAAATGTTTTTCTTCAAACGGCACCCAAGGAGGGTGCATGAAGATGTCTTTGCAACGTTCCTCCCACCACTGTGTTGGACAATTTCATGCCAATATTTTCCCCCAGTGATTTGAGATGCTCTTAATTGCTTTACTGGAGGGAAATAAAACACCTTTTAAGCCAACAGCTGAGCGATTTGCTATGACAATTCTGCCACTATGCATTCACTTAATTTCCAATTAATCAAACATTCAATAAATCATTAGTATAATTACACCTGCTCCCATCGTCTTGCCCCAGCACATTAGCTCAACTCAGGCAGCCCCCTGGACTGGCTGTGGGAGCGTGTTCATTTGTCTGCCCTGGCTGGGTGCACAGCCTCGCTCCCTGTGAGCCTTGAAAAATGATGGGGAAGAAACTAATTATTTCAGGCAACAGAAGTGTGCTTGGTTTCCTTCTTCTTAGCTTTTCACTCCAATGCTTCCCCAACAACGAGAGCCAATATCGTAGCATCCTAGTAGCAATGGCTGGTTAATTTCAGCAGGTTTTTTTTTAAAAATCATTTTTATTTCCAGACTGTGCCTCTTTTCTAATTACACCATCTCCCCAGGTGAGCGATAATTCCCTCATCACCATATATCTGAAGCACGGATTATTAAAATAATATAGCTTATGCCATATAAATGTAGCAGAGAGTATCTTAAAGATGTCTCATTGAAAGCTGGTAAATTGGTTCAACAGATGAATGTTTTAAGGCCTGTTTTTAAAAAGTTGCACAAGTATAAACCCACTTGAATTACGGCCACAGTTTCACATGAGCGGTTGCAATTATTTTAAACATCTAACTGCACCAAAGACAGATCTGAAAAGAAGGAGCTAAATTCTCTAAGATTAATTAAAGGGTTTCATTTTGCTCTTGATTTAAAAATAAATTTCAAGCACACATCACTTGTTGTTCTCTTGAAAAAGTCGCAATACGGGGTTTAACAACAACAACAACAAATACTAAGAATGTTAAGCTTCATGAGTTCTTCATACAATGTAGCTGGAAGCCTGTGAAAAAGAAGGGTGGACCTATTGTTGCAACAGCATATTCACTACACACTTCTTTATACGTTTTCATTTGTAAAGGGGATTAATCTTGAAACTTGTTTCCAATGTAAGATTGTGCATTTACATGAATTTCCCATAAAATTGCTCCTGATTCGATCTCTGCCCATTGATTTCATTTCTTTTACCTCTCAGAGTCAGTGGTGCTGAAGGGTTTATGGTAATTATAGTGTTGTGGGCTTCAGTGGAACAGTTCCCTGGTATCTGAAGTGCAGGTTTGATTCTCTCCAAGCTTGCTCAGCCCTGGAGATGGTGCAGCAAATATCTCTGAGGCATGGGGCTCACAGGCCAGGTCAGAATGCCTGATGCTACACAGCCGAAGGCAAAGGAAGCTGAAGAGTGAATGGCCTGGGACCACCGGCCAGATGGATGGCTGTTCTAAGGGGGCCCTTTAAGGTGAATCACTTGGCAATTTTGCGAGTTGGCAGAAGGCACAGCCACCTGCGCTCAACGTGAAATGAGATGCAGGCAACCTACTGGTCGGAAATATGCTGCTCACCCTTTGAGAGAGGGCACAGTGTTGCAAGCGGTGATTTGCCTAATAGTGGGGTGTAGGGGGAGGCAAACACAGCAAAAGCAGCATGGGTTTTAAGTTGGACTGACTAAGGTTCAGATTCTCAAAACCCAATTTTTATCTGTAACAGCACTGTCTCATGGAGCATGATGTAAGCTGCATTTGCCATTTTAACTTTTCCAGTAGCCACATTAAAAAGAAAGAAAGAAAAGAAACAGGTGAAGTTAGTTCAGTAATTTATTTCACTTAATTCAGTGTATCCAAAGTATTATCCCTTTGGTTTGTCTTCTACATCAACATTAAGGAGACATGCTGTATTCCTGTTTTCATAGGAATCCTTGGGAATCCATTGGTCATGTTACACTCACAGCACTTCTCTGCTGGGACCAGCCATGTTCCAGGCGACTATCAGCAGTCAGCTTGCATGTTGAGGGCTACCATATTGCATAGTGTGCATCTGGCTTATGCAGGATCAGGATATTCCCAGTTGCAAGAGAGGAAAAGTAGATTCTAATTAGCTTCAGCAAGAAAAGACCATTTGTTTCAAGTGTGACTGAATTTAGAAACCCAAATGTTGTCTTCAGGTGCATCTCCATGGGTAAGCCTTGCTTGCTCTTACATGGACAAGTAGATGATAGAAAAATGGCCCTTGGCAACCCCATGCCTATGTGGTTCCTCAGTTTTTGACCGCAAGGAATGAGGACATCTTCCCCAGAGTTCTGACAAAACCAAATTCATTGAGAAAATGGATGGCTTTAGCTGTGCCATGGACCAGGGAGTATGCTTTCCAAGAAAAGGAGAGCAGATGAGGTACCTTCCTGATCATTCTTCTCATCTCTCTAGAATTGTTTTCTCCCAGCCAGCCTTCCCCATGTCAAATAATGATACTGTCATCTACCCAGTTCCCCAGGGTAGAATCTCCAGAAAATCAATTTAATACCTAAGCCTCACTCCAATGCCTCCCATGGCAGAATAATTTAACTTAATAATCCATTCTTACATGTACTTGTTAGGAAACTTTTTGTTAGAATCCTGTTTTGGGGCAGGCATTCTGATAGGCACTGTAATCAAAATATTTTCTAAATATCTCTGAAAATGTGTTCCCTTCTCTCCACCTCCTTTTCCCCACAACTTTAGTCTATAACACTATTTTTTCAGCTCAACTGTACAATATCCCTCCTCATTGGTTTCATGTTCTATCCCAGTTTTGCCTCTCTCCATCTCATTTCAAGACAGTGGAACTCACCCAGAGTGGGGAAGTTAGTTTGTTTCTTAGAATAAGAAGTCTACACCCTGATGGGCTGCCTTTGGGGCTCTGGTGTTCATCAGAAAAAGGTCTCTGGAAGTCAGGAGTGAAGAGAGGGTGGAGACAAAGAATCTAGCATGTGGAGACATCTTTGTAGAGATGGTAGTTCAGCTTTGAGGACAGATGATGTGATCAGAAAGGTCAGAAGTGAAGGGGGTGGGGTACCTGGAGAAGAGTCTGCATTGAAGACTAGCTGTGCTCCTTCTGCTGACATGCACCTGTGGCCTTGAGGAGTGGGCAGTGCATTGAGGACAGACACTTAGGATGAAGCTGCAGCATTTCCAAATGAAAATTCCAACCAGCACTCCTCAGAATGAATTTAAGGGGCTAAACCTTATCACTCACACACACATCCATACATCATGGGGAGCCTTTCCCTGAGGCAATGCAGGAGAAAGTCTAAAACTTTTTTTTTTAAACCCTGTTCTATTGAATTATCTTCAAAAGTGTTTTAGAGTGTGGGGCCAGGGTGAGGAAGGACAGAGGGGGTTACTGATTTTGAACGCTACAACTTTATCTCAGTGCGTTAGAAATATGTGATGCTATTTAATGTAGCAAGCCATCAGGCTAATAAACAAGTGATGGCCAAGTTTGTAATTGGCAAGGAAAGAGGTTGTAATCTATAAGGAGTTTTGTGTCCCAACCAATTTACTCTCTGTCAGAGTCTCATTGCCTCTGTAGCAAAAACTCCCAAGTTGTCTTAAGAGCTAAAATCCCACACTGGCCAAGCTTGGTTTCTCTAGCGACTTTTCCTTTTTGGCTTCATCTATCACCCAGATAAGACACTTGGAAAACCCATTTCTTTAAAATGCAGCTGCTCACCTGCCCCAGTAATGCCTGGTTTGTTGTTTGTAAGTGGCTTTTACCCTGCAAGTTGGAAAGAAGTGAATTGCATGGCAGAATCCATTTTAACTTCTTGTAGGCTACACAGAATCAGAAAATAAAATGGTGTTTCATGAGAGCATTAACTAGTACTGTCCAGGTGTCTTAGCTGAATATGGAGGTTCTTTCAGATAAAGTTTCCACTTACTACTATAATAGGCTTCGGTCCTCTCCTAGGTTCAGGGGTTAATGAACCACCATGCACAGTTGGCCACCTTACCAGTGCCCACCTCTAGGGGGCACCATTAACCTCACAACCTGCATGAATAGAGCCACTACACTTGTGTGAGCTCACCCCACTCAAATATGTGAGGCAGTCCTGGTGAAAAGGTGAGTTTTTGGAGTTAGATTGTCCTGAGGCAAATTGCACACACCAAAAGAATGCTCTTGAACAGGTTTCTTCAGTTCTAAAATGGAGATTATGATAATACCTTCTTCATAGCATTGCTGTTAGAAATGATGACAAATAAAAACCATCGTACAAACTTTTCCTCTGCCGAGACTTCTTACTTGGGCAAATCCCCCTTCATGTGTCAGCCCTCACCTCAGTTGCAGTTTTCTTGATATTTCCATGGCTGACCTCACTTCCTCCCTCTTTCTTACTGTCTCTGAATATACATATGCAACTGGAAGATTGGAAGTGCTACCGAAGAGATTTTTTCATTTTGTTTTATTTTATTTTGCTTCACTGCATTTCTCACATTTTTCACTAATTATATTTTCACACTCCCATTTCTGCAGCTAAGCCTGTTTGGTTGTTTGCTTGCTAGCACTTACTCACCCTTCCTTCCATTTTCTGGGAGTGGGACCCATCTCAGAATTGTTTGAGGACCTGCACCTTCCCTGCTATTATGGTCCCTGCCATTCTGAGGAGGCTGACAGCTCCCTCAGACTCCAGGTATTTGCCCATGACTTACGCTTGTCCAGTCAGCCAATTTTATTTCTATTAACATGGTGATTAATTCATCAACAGGTATATGACCTGCTTAATCCAATGAAACTTGTTTCTGGAAAGAGATTCATTTTTCCTCAAATTACAAAAGTAATAGGATGTAGACTTGGATTATCTGATGGCTAGATTGCAGTACATGGGTGTCATAGGCTGAATATTTGTCCCTACATCCCATTCCTATGTTGAAATCCTAACCCTCAAAGGGATGCTGTTAGAAGGTGGGGCAAGGTGATTAGATCATGAGGGTGGAGCCCCCACAGTGGGATTAGTGCCCTTACAAAAAGAGACAGAAGATTTTTCTTTCTCCTCTCCTCTCCTCTCTTCTCCTCCTTTTCCCTCCTCCCCTCCCCTCTCCTCTTCTCTCTTTTCTTTCTTACTCTCTTCTTTGTCTTTTCTCTCTTTTCTCCCCTTCTCATCCTACCCTCTCCACCATGGAATGATACAGTAATAAGATGGCCATATGCAAACCAAGAGGTGGACTCTCCCTAATATCAGCTCTGCTGGTGCTTTGATCTTGGACTTTCCAACCTTCAGAATTGTGAAAAACAAATGTTAGTTCTTTAAGCCACCCAGTCTAGGGTAATTGATTATAGTAGCTGGAATTGACTGAGACAGTGAGCAAAGCCAATCTACACACAAAGCAAAATGTTAAAAGGATATTTATTTCTGAAACCATTTATATATCAGCACCTGCATTGAATTGACCCTGAAGCCCTAAACTTTTGAGTTTCATGATAATTCAACTCCTCCCCCGCCCCCTTATATTTTCATGTATAAAGTAGTTGAAAATGAAATACTGAACTGGGCACTTTCCAGCAGTCTGCTCTACTAGAGCATGCTGTATTTGAGGGCAGGATGGCGGATGTGCAAGATACATCTTGGCACTCATTATGACACATTTAAAAATGCCAAACTCAGAATCTCAGCAGCAGAGATTTAGCAGATGAAAATTGTGCACAGTAACCAAACGAATTAAGATAGCCTCAGAGCCTGAGACATGTAGTCATTTTTTACTCAGGAATATAGTGATTTTTATAAGTCACATCCTGATCGACTCTGTTAGCTCAGCAAGTGTGTTCAGAGCTGACAAGTGATAAGCCAGTTGTTTGGTTATTGATGATGCTGATGCGCCAAGGATGTGTCATGCCTATGTGCTTTGTGGGATGCAAATCTATCTTTGGGCCTGAAGGAAAGATGGGGGTTTTCAAACATTCTCTTGATTCACCCAGAGGAAAAATGGCTTCTGCCCAGAAGGGTCCTGGAGTCAAAGGCATGAGGATTCATGTCTTTGTCTTCTTTCAAAGTGAGTAACTAGTTCTCACCCAGCTGGTGCTATTTTCTTGCCAAGACTTCTCAATCCTTTACTTCTATTAACTTATCAGTACAAAATCACCATATACAATTATAACTGCATCTAATATTTATTGATTGACCCTTTCCATTGGCAGGTATGCCAGCACTATTTCAAGTGCTGGAAATGGAATGGTGACTGGTACTGACCTATCTTTATGAAGGGTACAGTTTAGTGGAAGGACAGATGATAAAGAAGCAAGCAGATACGAGAATGAGATAACTACAGGTTTTGATAAGTGATAGGGAGGAACCCAGAGGGTGATGTGCTAAAAGAGTGATTGATGACGGTGATAGATAGTGTTAAGAGAGGCCCATCTTTAGAACTTTAGTTTCAAAAGGAAGCCATCTGGAGAAGGGGGCAGTGGAATGGAGACCTACAGGGAAAGAAGGAGCCAGCGAGGGTAGTTTCAGAAAGGACATTCCAGGCAGGAGAAGATAAGGCAGAGTCCCTGAGCCTAGAAAGAGCTTGTCATGGTGGGGTAATAGAAGTCAGGTCACTAGACTTCAGATCACTAGAAACTGCTAGATGTGTGGGAATGAGTTAGAGAGAGGTGAGGTCAGGTTATGGTGGAACCCATACAAATGGCAGGAAACTTGAACTTCATTCATGAGTGTGTGACTTTATTTGCTCTCTGTAGAGGCTGATAAAATAGGTACTCCTGAAGAATGAAGAGTCTTGCCAAAAAAGGTCACACCATTTATGGCAGCAAAACTAGGCTTCACTATGTAGTTCTTTTTCCAAGGTCTAGCTCCTTCTCCCTGACAAGGGGCCACCATGTGGTTTCTAAGCTGCATGAGGTTCCAATAGATTATGAAGCAATGCCTAAGAATGGCTATTTATTGTACGTATTACGGGGGGTTAAAATGAGGTCATAAATGTAGATCTCTTAGCTGCGTGTTAGGCAAAGTCAGTGCTGGATAAATAATGTGATGTTTCTTCCATGGGCTACCCAGTCTCCATGTAATCTTTTGTTCTTTTTCCAAAATTTTAAATTCTGGTAAAATACACATAACATAAAATATATCATCCTAAATCATTTAAAAGTGTACAGTTTAGTAATGTTAGATATATTTACATTGTTAGATTAGATATATTTACATTGTTATGTTACAGAAATTTTTCTTCCTGCAAAACTGAAAATATATAGTTGTCAAAACAATTCCCTATTTTCTTTTCCCCAGACCCTGGCAACCACCATTCTACTTTCTGTTTCCATGAGGGCAAAGACTCTGAATGACTAAATGGAATCATGTAGTATTTGTCCTATCATGACTGGCTTGTTTTACTTAGCATAGTATCTTTAATGTTCATCATGTTATAATATGCATCAAAATTCCCTGGTCTTTTTAAGGTTGAATAACATTTCATTATGCATATAGACAACATGTTGCCTATTTATGCACTTGTAAATGGACACTTAGGTCACTCCTTCTTTGTGTGTATTGCAGGTAATGCTGCTATGAATATGGATGTGCAAATTGCTCTTCTAGACTTTGCTTTTAATTTTTGTGGGTATACACACAAAAGTCAAATTTCTGCATCATATGCTAATTCTAGTCTTAATTTTAAAAAAACAACAACACATCCATATCACTTTCTCCAGTGACTGCACCATGTTCCATTGCCACCTATATAGTGCACAAAGGTTTCATGTCTCCTACCTTCACCAACACTTGTTATTTCCCCTTCTTTTTGTAATAACCATGTCAATGGGCATGGCATGTTTACGTGATGGAATCTTGGCTGTCTTCTTAAGAAGTATATCATTTGTAGAGCAGCTGGCAACATTTCTTTCCCTTTTATCCACACCTTCCTGATGAAATTGGCACATGCTATTGTTGAAATTCTTATCATGTAGGTAAAAATGTGGCATTTTGCCTACAAAATTAGTCTTGTGTATTTAGTTTTGCATTTGTTTACTATCTGTGAAAATCCATAGATTTGTTTAGAATGGTTAAGGGGGCTTTGAGTCTCTGTCTTGTGTACTTGAAAGTTTCCAAACCACATTCATTTAAACTTGGCTAAAATGCTGTTTTTCTCTTAGAGTTGCACAACCTTAATTAAATGATTTGTAGGAGCAGTCTGAATGAAGGGCCTTGTTCATCAATACTGCATGAATTATGTAGGAATGTCTTCATTTTTACATTATTTATCTCAGTGGACAGATGGGTACATAGGCTGTAATATTTATCAGTAGGAAATCTGAATGCAGATTTGGCACATTGGCATCTGTGGTGGGTCTGACCACCAGAGGCTATAATGCATATTTGTAGTTGGGGAAAAAGGGACCCTCTGTTTCTAAAATGCTGCAAGCTCTGGGGTTAGACACTTGATTAGTCACTTCTAAATAGCTCCCATCAAAGCAAGTTGAAAAGATCCGAGAGACTTCAAGGCTTTGGGGAAAAATAGACAATGTCCTCTGAGTGGTGATATTGACATCAATGTTGTTCACTACCCATTCATCCTGTTTTTAATGCTAATATAAAAATTATAATAATAGCAAGAACTAATATTTAGGAAGGCAGTATAATAATTTGGGTGCTATGATACTAATGTGTGTGGCATCCCTCAAATTCTTTTGTGGAAACCTAATTCCCAATGTGATAAGGAGCTGGGGCCTTGGGAGATGATTAGGTCATGAGGATGGAGACCTTATGAATGGGATTAGTGCCCTTAGTATAAAGACCCTGAAGAGCTCCATGGCCTGTGCCACCCTTTTAGGTATAAGGAGAAGATGACTGTTTGCAACCCTCACCCAACACAAGACTTGCTAGCCCCCTCACCTTGGACTTCCCAGGTTCCAGGACTATGATGAATAAATGCTTGTTGTTTGTCCACCACCCACGTTATGGTATTTTCGGTTATAGCAACCCAAATAGACTAAGACAGTGGAGTGGATAACAGTAAAGGTGCAGGGGCTTAAATCCTGGCTCTCCTACTAAGTGTTATGTGACTTTGAGCAAGCTGTTCCTCATGTTTCTCATCTGATCGGTAATGTAATGTAGGTGCCTACTGTACAAAGTGGTTATGAGAGTTGAGATTATGTAGGTCATAAAATAGAATATTATGCAACTGTTGATAAAAAAAGATAAAGATTTAGAGGCATTACTATGGAGTGATTTCAAAGATATATTATTGATGAAAATACAGAGGGCAAAATGTTACATAGTAGGTTCCTATTTGAGTATATTAAATTAATATTATGATAGATTATATTTGTTTATATATACATATCAGTTAAGGAAGGTTCTGTACACAAAATTAACTGTTTTCCTCTGGGCAAGTGACTAGCAATTAGGGAGGTGTCTTGATTACTGTTTTATATTGTGGTCTTCATTTCTTTTTTTCATGTACCTTTAAACAATTTTTAAGGAAAGTTTCATTTTTAAGACAAATAATAATACACAGAATTGTGCTCTGTCCCACATTAAGATGCTTTTTAGCAATTCAGTAGAGACCTTCTGGTGCCTGGTGATGGGACTCACCTGGACCCTGGTATTTCTGACTACCCTTTAGGTCTCAGCTGTATGGATCTAGTATCCTGCACCAGGTTTCACCTTGGTTTGCAAGCTTCACTTTCTGGCTGAGCTGAAAACAGTCATCTAGCCATGATCCAAGGGAAAATTGGGATCTAGCAAAGCACCACGTTGGCCCTTGGCTGAAGGCATATGAGATGTCCATTTAGCAGTTTGGGAGAAGTGGGTATTTATCCAAAAGTCAACGTGTAAGAGCTCAGTTTAGTCATCCATGCTAAAACTCCACACCAGAGTAGGTTTCTCTCTCTTTCTTATGTAAACGAGCCACACTTGTTGGAGATTCTATCATTTTAAGCTTTCTTTCTTTCTTTTTTTTTTAATGTGGCTGTGTATTCTATTGAAGCATAGGGTAGTACACTCAGCGTGCCTTTTTCCAGTGGTGTTCTTCGTTTGATTTATCATAGATGATAGTTGGTAATTCAGTTTGATATTGTTCCCTGTATCCAATGATGAACACTTGAGAGAAACCAAGAAATCTATTTTTTATATTAAATAATAACACTGGCCCTTTTGTTATCATTTCAGAATTGCAAATCAACCTTGTCCCCTCAGCTAAGAGAGAGGAACCAAGCTTTGTTCGGTGTTGACTCCTACATAATTACTTTATTTGGCATTAACTATAATAGAACTCACTTTTACAGAACCAGGAGGGGGCAGTAAATTTCCTTTCTTTACTGTTATTAAAAATGAATCCTGTGTTTCACACAGAGCAAGATCTCACCCGGTTCTCTAAAATCAGACCAATTCTTTCTTCTCACCAAGGGAAATTTTTGAGCTTCATTGTAATTCTGGTTTTATGTAATACCCCCATTAGGTTTTAATTAGTGTCCTTTTAAATTACTTCCTGGAAAGATACAAAAGCAGGTTTTGCATTTGCAAAAATCATCATTTTGTTTTCACTTGGTAAATGAGGTGAAATCAGACTTTCCTTGAGGCCTGTTTTGCTCTTCTGGTTCACACGCAGGTGAAAGTGGACATGCCATCAGATAACCTGAAATCAACATACAATGCTTTGGTGTATTCAGGTCCTTGTGAACAATGAGAGAAGAAAATGGTGCCTTTGGAAGGAAATAGCCACTTTCCCTGCAATATTCCACTGCTTCAGTGGATGCACGTGTGTACCCCAGCAGAGCCAGGAGATTAGCCATGACTCTGGATCTGATTGGAACCCTTGGCAGCAAACACACTTTCTGTTTCTATGGCTGCTTCCTTCTTAAACTCATATATTTGAATGCCATTAACTTATGTAATTGCTATGTTCCCTACCCGGATACCTAATATATCTGGCTTGTTTTAAGGAACACCAAGTTTTCTCTGTGGGATGATTTGGGGGTGGTTTAGGAATTATTATTGGCTGCGTTATAAATGTCTGGCAAGGGAGATAAAGGACACTCCCAGGACAGTTAACACCTCCTAATGTCACAGCCTGTGTGCTACCCAGAAACTGGGAAGAAGTGCAGCCCCGAAGAAATAACTAACTACAGTGAAAACTCACCACGACTTTCAAGTGTTTGGCTACATACTTATATATACTACATATAGATAAAAGTTGTCCTCACAAGTCATAGTTCCACAGAAGGAAGAGGTCATGTTTATTTGTTCCTGCAACTCTGACAACCCAAACTGCAGACTGGACATTTCTGGGCATTTCTAAAGGATATTTTCTTAAGGATCCAAGTTCTCATTAGTCTTCATTTTATAGTTGTTGCTTTTTAAATTTTTTTCCATTTTCCCTGCTTCCACCTACACCAGATGAAACACAAGGCAAAAATTAGATTACACACAATTTGTACACTGATTTATTAGCTTGAGCCAGAATTTCAATGAAGGAAGGGGAAACAGCATAAACAGCTCTTTGGGGATCTGTCTGAGCTGAGTTCTGTAGCTGTACTGAATTTCAGGATGAATCTGGGTTGTGGGTATTTCCCCTCATGGTGGAAATGAGGACTGTGTTGTTCACTTATAGATGCCCCTGGTACACTTGTCCTATAGGTGGATATGTGTGAGCACCTCCATGAAGCACTTCATTAGTTCCTATAGAACCGATCCGATTATTGCTTTGAAAGACATTCAGAGATTTTAAGGTTTTCTTTTGTATGTTGCTTTGTTTCTCTCTTCCTCCTCCTATGGTATGGGAGTGGGGTTATCCTTAGAGTGGAATATTTACCTAACTTCACTTCGAAATCATCTGGCCTATTTTGGAATCCCAGCTAGACCACCGATGTGCTTAGGGATGGTGGGAAGAAAGTGTTTTCAGATCTCTCTAACTTCCTGGTCTGTAGAGCAGGAAGGGCAGGGTAATTCTGCTTCCCTGGCTTGTTTTGAGATGCATATAAAATAGTGCAGTGAGGTTCTTAGCGTAGGGCCAGAAAAATGGTAAATAAGTGACAAATGTCTAATGTTTTATTGTTCAGTATTTTTTATTAGTGCTTTATTTATGCTTTTTGAGAAATTTTTTCAAGAGCCACTTTTTACAGTCCCTGTATTGTCTTAAGTAAGCAGTCTGGTGTAGTGTTTATGGCTTTAAGCAACTTCCAGCTTGGGGAAACATAAGGTTGCAGTTTACTCATCAAAGAGCTAAAAACATAACTTGAACAAATTTCTGTCATGTATAAATAGTTAAAATCCAATGTCTTGTTCTCTTGTTCTCCTAATAAAGGAGGTAAGATTCCTTGAGCTAACTGTATTTCGAATGTTTCATAACCTTAGAAATTGTTCGTCTCTATAAAGTAATCCCTTTTATTATGTAATAGAAAGGGAAGATGAAGTTGTTAATTCTTGATGCATCTGAAACTGTGACAAGCAGCAAACAGCTCATTATCCCCCACACGAAGCATAATTCCTCAATATAGGGAAATGCTGCTTTCAGATGCTGCCTTATATTTGAGCTTCCTCACACTGGCTAATGTCAGATATTGATTCTGAATAATTCAAATAGCAATAAAATTGGGTTTTCGTGACAGTCAATCAGAGGCATTTTATACTTAATGCTCAGTGGAAGAAACACGTTGTCTTCTTACCTTCTAAATTTTAAAGTCATTGAAGTAATTGTAGGTCATTAAGCTAAAGTTCTTTGCATAATCAGGATAGTTAATCTAATTCTTGCACCTTTGAAAACATCGTAGAAGAGAACTGATGATATTTTAGTTAATGCTATATATACATATATATGTATATATACATATGTGTGTATGCGTGTGTGTGTATATATATATAATGTATATATACTTAGTCAAAGTAGCATCACTTTACTAGCATTCATTTCATTTAACACAATCAACAAATCACATGGGGATAACAAAATAATTTCTTTGATCATGTTTTTCAGATATTTCCAATGGACTCTCATAGGAATAACTTCTGTTGAAATGGAAATGCTAAACTAAAAAGCTTAGTTTTTACATGATTCTCCTGATATCTTCTTTCTGACTCTCATTAAAATTACACAATAGGATTGCTTATATGTATCTATAAAGGTATATAGATATATTAGTCACCAAATCCCTAAGATTCTAATTTATGTGCTCTGAGATTAGGGCCTGAGAATCAGAGCTTTTACGAAGTTTCCTAATATACTCTAATGTACAGCTTGGGGTAGCAAACATGGTGAACCCAATTATTCACTAATTCATTCATTCACTCATTCAAAAACTGCTCATCAAGTACCTGCCAAGTTCTGTGATTGTACAGGCATTCTGTTGGCTAACAGGAACAACAAAGTCATCTCCAGGGACTTTCAAATGAATCCAAAAGAAAGTTAAAAACTGTGATTTAGGCCACAGAACCAAAGACAATATCTATATATGGCTTTCTAGAAAGCCTACTACTTTTATCTCTAGGAATATGATCAGAACTTAGAGAGGAATGGGTTACTAAAGTATTCCTGGCTATATATGTAACTTTCTTCGTTCTGTTCCAACTTAAGACCTGTACTAATAGATGAACACAGACTTGTGTGTTGAAAAGTAGGATTATATGTAAAAACAGAATTCAACCTTACCTGCAAGTTAGATTTTAAAGTCATCTTCTGGGTTAACTCAAAGCAAGTTTGTTTCTGGCTCTGGGAAGTAGTGATCCTTCTTATGGTAAATGCTGAAATACTTGTAGGCCAAATGGAGTTTGGGAGAAGGTAGTGTAGAATAGAAAATGGCCCATGGTGGGTCTTCCTAAAACTTCCACAGGATGCCTCACTTGAAGAAGAGAGAAAGGCTTATCAAACCTCAGGGGACAGAGGGGAGTAAAAAGGGGATGGATGTAATACAACAACAATAAAATTAAATTAATAAAAACAAAAACAAACAAACAAACAAAACCCTCAGGTCTTAAAGGGTTGACAGATACCTCAACTTCTTGAGCATTTTTCTCCAGGAAATAATTTGGAGGTCTTTGAAATAACTGTGGAGATCATGTTGATGCTCTTTAGAAATGCTTGGGGCTATAAAGTTAAAAATACATTTCTTGCCCTGGCTGGTGGCTCAGTGGAATGGCTTGTCTGCTAATCTAAAGATCATTGATTCGATTCCCAGTCAAGGCACATAACCAGGTCTCCAGCCAGGTCCCCAGCTGGAGGCAGGTAAAAGGCAACTATACATTGATGTTTCTCTCCCTTTCTTCCTTTCTCCCTGCCCTTCTCTCTAAAAATAATAAATAAAATCTTTTAAAAATATATTTCTTTACCTCTATAATCCTGCTTGCTTTAAGTATTTGCTTTGCTAAAAGAAGGCTGAAATAAGTATAACTCTTTTTTCTTTTTTTTAATCTGGACAGGAGAGAGAAGCATGAGAACAAAACCTGAGAGAATATAAAGTGTTTATTTGGGGACCACTAAGGATGATTATAATTGCTAAAGGGGACAAGTCTTCAGGAAGAAACAAAGACACATCCTAGACCTAGATTCAAATGCTCAAGTCTAATGTGAAATGTGAAAATCAGGAAATAGAGTCCAGTATAACTAAGAAGGACTTGGAAATCATGCCAAAAGCATAGGCAGGTACTGATCAATCGTGGTTGTGGACAGTTGCTGGCCAGTGAATGTGTGTACTTGAGGAACAGGGCATCCATCAGTCACCCCTCATGTCTGTGCTGCAGAATGCCACCCTCCCACCGCCATCCTCTGGGCTTGCTGTTTCTATGTGCTTCTGCAGCATTGGAGCTGCCAGTATCTGTAGCTCTCTCTGCCTGAGTACATTTCCCAGGGTTATGGAAATTTGCTTTCTTGTACACATAGGATACCAGATGGTAGGGTAGGAACAGCCCTGAACCCATGACTCCTGGGAGTTGGTGTATAAATACCCCTGGGTGGGATGCTGCTGAGGCATGTGTTTTCCAGGTTTCCGCACATGATAAGCCCATTGTGTGCCTGGCTTCTTAGTAAACCCTGTATGAAAGGATGCTTTTTCTTCTCTGTGCACCTTCCTTTCTCCCCCAGTGGTTCCCTGTGCTCCCAAATGAACAACTTACTCTCAAATCCTTTTCTCATTGTCAGCTTTTTGGGTAGCCAAACAAATGGAATAGCTGGTGTGTTCCTGTATGTTCTTGCCTACAGAGTAAAAATCTAACAAACAGGAGTAAGGTATGAGATGTAATTTCAATCAAAAGGATTTTTTTAAACGATTCCAGAGAATCTCAGAGACTTCAGTTGTGAAAAAGTCAAGTCAAGCCAGGAAAAGAGAACTTATGTCTGTTCTCTCCTTCTCTCCACTGGTTCTCCTTCACTCCCCCACCCCCACCTCCACCCCAGTTTTTGCTGCTTTTGCCTGGCCTCTAGGCTTTTTTTTTTTTTTTTCCTTCTCTTTTTTTCTGAAGACTAGCTCCCCAGCTTACTCATAGCTCCTGCTTCTCTACAGCTTTAGTGGATACATATCTGATTTACAGTGAGGCCAAATTTGGTCACGAACCCACATACACACAAAAAAATGGCAGCTCCAGCATTCACCATATCTAAGGCCTGGGTGCCAGTTCAAACCTCAGGAGTGAGTGTGCCTCTGGATGATGCCAATGGCCTGCCTAATAATGAGCTGTCTCCAGGCTGGTGGCCTCCCTGGGCCAGTCACCTATCCTGCATATGCACTTGGGGTGGAGGGGTGATAGAGGAGAGGGAGGTCACCTGGCTCATTGGATATCACTTCCAAAGAAAATAGATATAGGATATTAAGCTACAAGAGATCTGGTATGAGAAACAGGTTTTTTGTTTGTTTGTTTGTTTTTTTCATCTTAAATAGGCAAACTTTCTACTATCCATTGGCCAGTTATCCACAGTGATTAGTACAGACCTACTATGCACTAATCACTGTAAATAACAGAAGGGCAATAACATTGTAGGGAAGAATAAGGTGAATGCTTAGCATTTACATGTATATACAATGTTGACATTTTCTGTGTCCTAAGACATGGAGTCTGATTTATGCCACCAGGGAATGACACACTCTGTCATTGCAACCATATCCTGCTGTATGCCTACATTTCTAAAGTGTAAGTAACCTTATTTTGTTTGTTTATATTTTACCATTATTTAAACTTTCCCAAACAAAATTCATATCTGAAGGTCTGTTGACCTATGTGTCACATTTCATGACAAATGATAAAATACCAATTTCTGTATAAAGTAAAAGCTAATTTTAAACTTTTAAAAGGGATCACAAATTACTTATTGACATTTTAAACAAAACATGAGTACATAATCTTTTAAAAATAACTTCAGATGTCAACATCTAGGTCTCCCTCTGACAAAAAAAATAAAAGATGTCAAAAAGAAATACATAAATATAAGCAATACTGAAATACACACAAATATCAAAATGTGAATAATGAACAAAACCAATAACTTACCTCTCATATATTATTAGAAAATGTTTTTTAAACTATGTGCTTATCAGCAGATGCCAGAGCCCAAGCAAATTGTTTTTGACATTTGGCCTTCAATATAATGAAAATAGAACCATAACTGCAGCATGTATGTATGCATGTAATTCTTCTACATGACGGATGTGCCCAACTGATCCACATAGCCCACATATCAGACATGTGCCTATCTGCTGAATCTACTTAGTTATATGACCTCTTGAAAATTAAATAAAAGAGGTCTCTTAAAAAAAAAGTAAATTGAATTTATTGGAGTGACATCTGTATATTGTATTGTGTGTTTACTATCCAAAGTCACTATTTATCTCTCCCTTTTTCTTTCTTCTACACTGTGGCTATTCTAAGGGCATTGGAAGAATTTGCTAAGTCTAGCAATCAAATATTTTTGGAACAAGCCATTGGGTAATTAATATGAATGATGGTTAGAGCCTGCAGTGATTAAACACCTGAGCTCTTTTAGATCAGTGAAAATAATCCGTGTGATACTTTAATGTGGATTACACTTGTACATTTGCCTAATTCATAAATACCAAGATTGAATCCTTATGTAAATTATGTACCTAGGTGGGCTATGGTATGTAGATGTTGGTTCATCAATTGTAACATGTATCACTGTGGTAGGTGATGTCCATAGTAAGGAGAGGGGTGTATATGTGTGTGTGTGGGGGGGAGTACATGGGGAATTTCTGTCCGTTCCTCTTAATTTTGTTATGAATTAAAAGTTCTCTTCCCAAAACAGACTTAAACAACAACTCCCCCTAGAACAACAACCAAACAAACATCTAATTCAATCTCTGAGACCTTCTGGTGGACAGATGAGTGGTACCTCACTCTAGAGCTGATGTCTTGCCAGGGTGCAAGGCCAGCATCTGTTCTGAGCAGTGGGGCCACATAGAGAGGACTGGTTGTTAAATTGTCTGAATAGTATCTTTGTCTGCCCAAAGGGTTGCAATGAAGCCAAGCCTGAGAGTTTGTGGGGCCTGGTGCTTAGTCCTGGCCTCATTAGGGAGTAGCACCTGCTTATGTTTCTTCTTGCTGTGGTTGTTTTAACGAACTTCCACACGGTCCACCTGAATGTGACATTCCAATCTCATTACCAGATTGCACAGGCTTCTGCCAGAATTACAGAGTCCAACTGCTTTATTTCAGTGTTTTTATTTATTTATTTATTTATTTTTTTGTGCTTTGGATCCTGGCCCAAATCCATGCAGCTTAGCAGTTGTGTGAAGTCTAACCCCTCCTTTCAACTCTCATTCAGTGTCTAAAGTGCCCTTTGTTGAACATTGAGCTGGGAAGGGTTTGTAGAGATGTATTTGCTTTCGTCAAGAAGAAGAAAAGAATATACCCTGGGCTAAGTCTTGAATTTACAAGATTGCTAATCATTGATTATAAGTGCTCAAATTTACTGAACACTTGAGATTATGTAGCCATTTCCTTTACATGAATTATCTCATTTAATCCTCACAATAAACCTAGAGGTGAAGGTATTAATATCCTCCTATTACAGAGGAGGACCTGGGTGCAGGAGCTAAGTAACTTAGTCAAATAGCCATAAAGAGTAAGTGGCCCAGCTGGGAGCCCAGTCCAAGTCAATTAGAAGATTGCATTTAAAAAAATATATATTTTATTCATTATTTTCAGAGAGAAGGGCAGAGAGGGAGGAAGAAAGGAAGTGAAGCATCAATCTATGGTTGCCTTTCACCTGCCTCCAGCTTCAGAGCTGGCTGGAGACCTGGCTTGCAACCTGGTTATATGCCCTGACTGGGAATCAAACCAGTAACCTTTGGATTCAAAGGCTGGTGCCTATTAACTGAGCCTCAACAGCCAGGGCCCAGAGTGCATTCTTAACTGCTCTCCTTACCCTTCTGGGTGGATGTCTCTATTACTCAGATGTTCCTTTTCCTCTGGTGGCTTTTCTTCCCTAGGAATGTCTTTGCAAGGAAGGCATCTGCATGAAACACTAGACTTAAGGGATTTTATTCCGTTTTACTTTCACTTAAAATACATGTAAAACATTTCTTACAAAATCTAGAGACAAAAAAACAAAACATGTGCAGCAATGAAAAGACGAATAATTTTTCAGTAGTTTTTGATGCCATGTGAATGTTATTAGAAAGTGTTTAAAAGTAGAATTGGTGATACTGCTAGATGCAATTATGACCATGACTCTACTTTTACAGCATAAGAGAATGTGAATTTGGGAGTCAAATAAACCTGAGATCCAATCTCAACTTAGCCGTTGGCCAATAATGTGGACTTGGGAAGACACTTAAATTTGGAACTAGGTTGCTCAACCCTGCCAATTAAGGAAATTGTACCTACTGTGCAAGGGTTTTTTTTAGACGAAGTTTTTTAGAAAAAGTTATAGATAGCCCTTGCTATCAAAAAATAGATATTATTTGGCAGTCATTTATTCAGAGCCCCCTGCATAGCAGGAGCTGTTTGTTCTTCAACTATTTTTTGCGTCTTTGGGGTTGCATTTACCCTGAAGCTCAAGCCTGGTTCCAAGAAGCCACGATAAAGAAGTATCCCATAATGGCCCCTGAGAATGAGAAGAAGAGTGAGCCAGGGGTGGTGGCCCTCTCCCACTGTGCAGAGCAGAAATGTAAGGAAATTAATTCTGGAACTGGATCATTAGTTACATAATTCAGAGGCCCTCCTCCTGTGACCACTTGGAATAAGCAGATGGTTGAAGAATAAGGTTCTTTTTCTGGCTTTGATTTTTTGGAATAATTATGTTTTATTTTTCTCATTGGGCTGTTCAGGTGGATTAAGTTGTTCATTGCAAGAGAGTGGGGAAAACATCAGCACAATTATCCAAATATTTCTGTGCCTATTTAAGTTTCCCAAGGCTGCTTCAAATAATTTTAGCCATGAAACAGGGACATAAATGACTAGAATTCATTTCTATGTTGTTTTAGAAAATCAGTTTAGAAGGAGAGGTTATTTGTATCCTGTCTCTGCTGTACTCTCCCCTCTTCAGACCATGTGTGGAATAACTTATTGATATGCTATGGGTTTCACTGGAAAGGAAGAAGAAGTGTGGCAAATGAGCAAGTTGGAGCCTGAAGCAATGGATTCTGAGTCCAGGTGAAGATTCAGCAGTGAGTGCTGTGATCAGTGAGTGATGACTGCCATGGGAGAGGCATCGAGGAGTAGCAGCCTGCATGCCCTATACCTGTCACATATCTGTGGGCCGAAGATTGTGAAAGAGAAGAATTTCACTTAAAGAGTATTCAGTGAGCATCTACTATGTGTCAGATACTGTGTTAGGAACTGAAGAATCGGGAGTACATAAGACAGAAATAGTCAGCCCTTCATGAGGCTTATGACAGGAAATGAATGGCAAAGCTCTAAAGAATATTGGCAAGAATTAAAGATATTTAGCTAAAATAACCAAAAAAATAAACCAACAACTTTTTAACAGGTAAGGAGTTACAATAGTTCTGTATCTCCCCACATGGTTTTCCTACAGAAGTCTAATTTCTATTTCCCCTGCCCTTCTTTTCTTATTTATTTTTAGGAGACTGAATGCTAACTAGGTTGAACTATTATTTAAATTTTCAGGCAAAGACTAGAAGAGGTCGCGGGTGTGCCTGGAAGCATGTATTACAGTATTGAAACAGGATGCAATTATTTGTAAGTTGGAAGAACAACTATGTTATTTCTCATCCTGCCCAGCTGGCTAAAAATGCTACCGCCTGGTGCCTAGCCATTTTTCAGTAGATGTTTCTGCCTAATTCCTGTTTCAAACTGAACTCTACTTCTAGGATCCATTGTCTCACCTGAGGCTTGTATAACATGAGGGCTTAGAAAAGAAATGCAGCTTGGAATGGGGAAGAATGTTAATCACACTCAAGATGGGCTGCTGGTTTATTTCCCCAGAATGTCTCATCACCGTGGTTCTGTTGTCTAGATAGACAAATGGGTTGTGGGATTTAAATGCCAATCTATTTTTAATAAGAAGGAAAATGTCTTCTACCAAGGCTATTTATTTTCCAGTTAGTAACTCCTTTCATTTAGGATATCGTAGACTTTTCTTAAACAAAATGCACTATATTTCTTAAGAATGGGAGAAGCTATGAGGGCTTGATATAATTAAAAATATTTATTAAGTAAGCTAATGAGTGAACATCCCTTAGTAGAGATCCTGGCCTAGAGCAAAGTGTTAAATAAATGCTAACTACTGCCAGTATGTATATAATAATGTGTCTTCACAATGGAAAATGAAAAACCACAGAGGATGTTACTATTTCCCTTTCCATAATTCTAAAAAGAGCAGTTGGACTTTTATTTCTGGTCAAGATAGAATCACAGGAACTGTGTTTAATACATTATCTTAGATAGCCATATTATAGATAATCTACATGAAACAATGGTTTGTATAGCCCTGTATATCTTAGTCCATTTGGGCTGCTTTAAAAAATACCATAGACTGGGTAGCTTATAAAGAAGCTAAATTTTATTTCTTACAGTTCTGGAGGTTGGAAGTCCAAGACACCAGCAGATTTGATGTCTAGCAAAGACCACTTACTGGTTCATAGATGGCTCTCTGAGGTCTCTTTAATGAGGGGCACTAATTCCATTTATGAAGGTTTCCTTTCATGAACTATTTACCTTCCAAAGGCCCTGTCTTTCAACATCATCATGATGGGGATTAGGTGACTTGGTTTTAACATAGGAATTTGGAAGGGATACAAACATTCAGTCTTTGGTACTGTACATCAAGCAATGGCTAACATTAAGCTTTGAAAGAGAGGGAGAAAGTGAGTTGGGTCTTGACAGTCGTCCCAGCTTGTTGCCTTCAGAGGGTCTCCATGCAAAGAGAAGAGAGCCTGTGTGAGCCTGGTGGACTTCCTGCCCTGAGGAATCAGGACTGGTTGTCCAGGGGTAAGTTCTAAACCTACTGTGTTTAGAATAGAGTGCTAGGAGGAGTGCCCAAACTCAGGTGATAATTTATAGTGATCCTAAAGTGTATATACCTAACAATAGAGTTGCAAAATACTTGAAACACAACTGGGTAGAACTGAAATAAATAAATAAATAGAAAAATCCATAATTATAATTGCAGTCTTAAACATCCCTTTTTTGAATAATTTAGAACCCAGGATATTAACAAGGATATAAAAAAGCTGAACAGTACAATTAATCAACAAGATGTAATAAACTTTTATAGAAAACCACCCCAATAAATTATATACTGAAATTGACCATATCCTGAACACAAAGATACCAGGAAAATCTCTGAACACTTGAAAACTAAAGAACAAACTTCTAGGTAACCATGGGTCAAAGAAGTCTCAATTAAAAAACAAAAAAGTTAAGCCCTGGCTGGTGGCACAATAGATAAGGTGCCAGCCTGAAAACCCAAAGGTTGCTGGTTCGATTTCCAGCCAGAGCACATAACCAGGTTGCAAGCTAGGTCTCCAGCCAGATCTGTAGCTGGAGGCAGGTGAAAGGCAACCATACATTGATTTTTCTCTCCCTCTCTGCCTCCCTCCCTTCTTCTCTCTCTAAAAATAGTGAATAAAATCTTTTTTAAAAAGTTAAAAATACATTAAACTGCATGAAAATTCACATACAACTTATCAAGACTTGTGAGAAACAGCTATAGCTGTGTTGAGAGTGAAATGTATAGCATTAAATATTTTTGATAAAATACTTGAAAGTATAAAATCAGTAATAAAAAATCCCACTTCAAGAAAATAGAGAACAAAATAAGCCCCAAAGCAAAGAGAAGGCAGGGAATAATGAAGATTGGAGCAAAAGTCAATATACCTGAAAACAGAAAAACGATAGAGAAAAGTTGGTTCTCTAAACACATACAAAAATATTATAACCCTCTAACAAGAGTGACAGGGAAAAAATTATTAGCAATATCAGGAACAGAACAGGGGATATTACTACACACCCAGCAGACTTTAAATGGGTAATAAAGGAATGCTATAAATGACTCTGCACACATAAATTTGACAACTTAAATGACATAGACCTAGTCCTTGAAAAGTACGAACTACCACAACTCTCCCAAAAATGAATGAGATAATTTGAATAACCTTAGAACTATTAACAAAATTGAATTTATAAATTTCAAACTCTCCCAAAAGGAATTTCCAGTTTCAGATGGTTTCATAGAGAATCCTACCAATGTTTAAAGAATAATTAATACTAATTTGACACAATAGCTTCCAGATAGTAGAATAGTGTAGGATTTACCTTATAAAACCAATATACTCTGATATTAAGACCAGATAAAAACAGTGTAAAAAATAGATTAAAAACCAATATTGCTCATGAATATAAATTTAAAACAGTTGACAAAATAGAATTTGCGAATAGAATTTGACAATGTATAAAAGAATCATGCATCAGTACATAGTGGAAAATATTCTAGGAGTACAACACTGGCTCAGTACTCAAAACAATCAACCAGTGTAACCCTTCATCTTCATAGGTTAAAGGAGAAAAATCATATGATCAGATCAGTCAATGCAGAAAATAGTTTTGATAAAATTGAAGACTCATTTAGAATTCTCAGAAAAATAAGGACAGAGGGCAATTTCTTTAACTTGATAAAGAACATGTGCAAAAAAAAAAAATGTGCAAAAACCTACAATTAATATTGTCCTTAACGGTGAAAGACAATTATTTTCCCCTAAGACTGATAACAAGGTACCTCTGCTTTTCAACATGAAATGGAAGTTCTAGCCAATTCTAAAGGACAAGAAATGGAAACAAAAGACATACAGATTATAAAGGAAAAAATGAGACTGTCCCTACTTGTGAATGACATGGCTGTTCATTTATAAACCGCCAAGGAACCTACCCAGGCAAACCATTTTTCAAACTATAAGTTTCCTCAGCAAAATCACAGGACAAAAGATCATATGGAAAAATCAATTGTATATCTATATCCCAGCAATAAGCACCCTGAAAGCTACTTTAAAAAGGAAAAAAGGAATACCATTTGTGATCATTTAACATAGTAAAATATTTAAAAATACATCCAGGGATTGTTCTGAAAACTTCAGAATGCTGGTGAAAAATGAAAAGATCCAAATAGTTAGAGAAACATACTACATTTACGACTGAAAACCTCAACATAGCAAAGATGTCAGTTCTTCCCAAACTGATATGCAGATTTACTAAAATTCCTATCAAAATCCCAGAGAAGATTATTCTAAAATTTATATGGAAAGGCAGAGAAACTAGTAATGGCCAGAACAATTTTAAAAAAGAAGAATGAGGTAGAAGAAATCAATTTAGCCCATGTCAAGACTTAGTACATAGCTTCAGTAATTATCACTGTGTGTTATTTTCTGGGGAACAGATAACTGAATCTAGGAAATAGAGTGGAGAACACAGAAGTAGCTCTGCACAAGTATGACCACTTTGTTTTTGGTAATGTTGTAAAAGAAATTTAATAGAGGAAGGATAGCCTCTTCAATAAATGGTGCTAGAACAAACATCCGTAAGGGGAAAAAGGATTTAATCTAAACTTAACACCTTATCAAAATGAACTCAAAATGGATCATAGATTAAATACATAAATAAAAATATACAACTATAAAACTTTTAGAAAAATAACCTAGGAGAAAATCTCTAGGACTGAGGCTTTGTTGACATGACAACAAAAGAACTATCCATGAAAGAAAAGAGAAAGATACATTTGACTTCATCAATAACTTGAAACCTTTGATTCATGAACAACTCTGGTAAGATATTGGAAAGTGGCCTATGAAATGAGGAAAAATATTTGCAAATTAGATATCTGGTAAAGAACTAATATATAAAATATATGAAAAACTCTCTTAAGTCAACAGTTAAAACAAATACAATTAGAAAATAGACAACTTGAAGAAAGATTTTATCAAAGAGAATAACAAACACATGAAAATGTACAGCATCATTATCCATTAGCTAACTGCAAGCCAAGAACATGATAAGACATTGCTACACACATTTTAAAACAGATTTGAAAAATAGGGGCAATACTGCTGACAAGGATACAAAGAAACTGCATTCTGGTGGGACTATAATGTGACACCGCTCTTCTAGAAAACAGTTTGGTAGATTTGTAAAAAAAAAATAATCATACACATATTATATGACCCAACAATCACATTTCTCAATATTTATACCAGAGAACTAACAACTTATGTCCAAAAAATACCTATATCAAGCTGCACACAATTGTGCATAGCAACCTGATAGATGAAGGACAAGGTTGTGGTTGTGAGGAGGCAAGGATGGTGGAAGCGTAGGAGATGGCTGTGAATATTAAAAAGTGGTGTGAGGGAGAGCCCTATGCTAATAGTGGTTACACAAACCTGCACGTGTGATAAAAATAGCATAAAACTATGTAAACACCTTGTATCGACATCGAAACCTGGTTCTATTACAACATAGTTACATATGATGTGACCAATGAATTACCAATGTCACCAACTGGGGGAAGGACATCTCTATACAATCCTGCCAGTGTCTGTGAACCTCTAGTTATTTCAAAATTGAAAGTTATAAAGCTATCACTTAAAGAATATATTATATATCCTAAAGCATATACTAAAATGACAAAACACAATTATAGCTAATAAGCCAGCAAATAAGATAAAATGCAATTATACAAATATTCAATAATCCAAAAATAGAAGAAGAGGGAAAGGGGAACAGAGAATGAATAGAACAAATAGAAAACTAATGGGTAAATTATAGATTTAAAGTGAATCATATCAATAGAAACATTAAATATGAATGATCCAAATAGTCCAGTTAAAAGATAAATATTGTCAGAATGGATTTTTTTTAAAAAAGGCTCACTTACAGGCTATCTACAAGAAACATACTTTAAAAATAAAGACAAAGGTAAGTTAATAAAATTTTTTTAAAAATGATTTTCCTTGCTAACACTAAAGAATACTGCAGTAGCTATATTAAAATCAGGCAAATAGATGTTAGAAAAAAGAACACTACTAGGGATAAAAATAGATGTTTTATCTTGGTCAGGTGGCTCAGTTGATTAGAGTATCAGTCCTGTGTAGCCAAAAGTTGTGGGTTTTATTCCCAGTCAGGACACATATCTAGGTTGAGAATTGATCCCCAGTAGGGGCAGATAGAGAAGGCAACCAATCACTATTTCTGTCTCACATCTCTTCTCTCTCTCTCTCTCTCTCTCTCTCTCTCTCTCTCTCTCTCTCTCTCTCTCAACCCTCCCTCATCTCCTCACTCTCTAAAATCAATAAACACTTCCCTGGGTGAAGATTAAAAAAAAAAAATAGTTGTTACATAATGGCAAAGGGTTAATTAATCAAAAAGACATAAAAACCTCAAAAATTTATGCACCTCATTAATAGAACTTCAAAATAAATATAACTTCAAAATAAATAAAACTAAAGCAGATGAAAGTACATGAATAAATAGCCAGAGGTTTCAGTCCTAGTTTCTTAATAACTAAGATAATAGATAACCAGAAAATTTATTAAATATATAGAAAATTTGAACAATACTATAAATCAATTTGTCCTCATTAGCAATTATAGAAGTTTCTACTCCCAAAGAGCAGATACACATTTTATTTTTGACTACACAAGAATCAGTTACCAAGAGAAGCCCTATGCTAGGCTGAATTATTAATAAAGAAACATACAACAAATTTAAAAGAGTAAAAATCATAAAGTACATTCTCTGACCACAGTGGGATTAAAGTAGAAATAAATGATTGGAATAAAACTGGAAAAATCTTCAAACACTTGGACACAAAACAACACACATAAATAACCCATGGGTCAAGAAATACAAAGAAAAGTCAAATCAGATGTTAAACTCAATGCAAATGGACATAGAGTGTACCATTTTGGGCCATGTCACTAAACAGTGCTATGGGAAAAACTTAGAGCATTAGACACCTATATTAAAATAGGGGGAAAAAGTCAACAGTTTTTCATTTTCTACCTTACTTCAGTTACTTCATTTTCTACCTTAGGGAAATAGAACTAGGAAATTAAACTCAAGTTAACTAGAAGAAAGGAAATAATAAAGATCAGGGTGGAAGTCAACCCCCCCAAAAAAAAGCAGTCCAAAAATAGAAAACTAAATCATTGAAACTGAAGCTGGTTCTTTGAGATCAATAAAATCAAGAGACTTTCAGCCAGTTTTAGGAGAGAATGAGAGAATATACAAATTACAATGTTAGAAATGAAAGTGGTGACATCACTACAGATATTAAAGGGGTAAAAGAGAATATTATGAACAACTTTATGTTATGAAATTCAAATTGTTTGGATGGCATGAGACATTCCTTGAAAGGAATAAATAAATAAAGTTCACTCAAAGATTAGAGAATATGAATTTCCTGATATTTATTAAATAAATTAAATCTGTAGTTAGGAATCTTCCCATGAGGAAAATTCCAGGCCCAATGAACTTGGGTGAATTTTACAAAAATGCTCTTTCAGAAAATAGAAAAGAAAGGGATATTGACAAGCTCAGGGGGAAGGGATTTATCAAAGAACATGTATGAATGACCCGTGGACATGGACAACAGTGTGGGGAATGACAGTGGGAGTGGGAATTGGGCTGGGCAGAGGAGGACAGGGGTGGGGGGAAATTGAGCTAACTCAATTTAATAGAGTAAGAAGAATACATTTTTAAAAATTTAATTTTATTGTTGTTGTATTACATCTATCACCGTTTTACTCCCCTCTGTCCCCTTCCCCACCCACCCCCCACTAAAGTCAATCCCATTTGTTGTCCATGTCCATGGTTCTTCCATACTAGTTCCTTGACTAAACTGCTTCTCTTCTTTGCCTCCTCCTCCCCAAATACATTTTAAAAAAGAGGCCAGTACCACTGTGATACTAAGACTAGCAAAAATTTTTACACAAAAAGAAAACTTCAGACTAGTATAATTCCTGGTCATCCGTGTAGAAATTCTAAACAAAATTTGGATGTCAAATTTACCAATATGTAAAAAAGGTACTATATTATGAAAAAGTAGATTTAAAAAATAATTTTAATGTTGTTTTATTACATTCATCCCCTTTTTCCTTCCCTCTTTCCCCTTCTCCACCTACCCACTCCCCACCAAAGTCAATCCCACTGTTGTCCATGTCCATGGTTCTTCCACACTAGTTCTTTGACTAAATTGCTCCCCTTCTTTGCCTCTCCCTCTTCCCTCCCCTCTCCCCCTCCCCTCTGCCTTATGATGAAGGCCATAAAAAGAGATAAGGAAGGACATTTCATAATACTGAAGGGAACAATCCATCAAGAAGAAATAACTCTGGTAAACATATATGCACCCAACGTAAGAGCTCCAAAATATATAAGGAAAATCTTGGAGGACTTCAAAAAGGATATAGACAGCAACACACTAATAGTAGCATATTTTAATATCCCACTATCAACAATGGACATATCTTTCAAACAAAAAATCACCAAGGATGTTGTGACATTGAACAACACTCTAGAGGAAATGGACTTAACTGATATATACAGAACCTTTCACCCCAAAGAAGCAAAATACTCACTCTTTTCAAATGTGCATGGAATATTATCTAAGATAGACCACATGGTAGGTCACAAGACAAGCCTCCACAAATATAGGAAAGATGAAATCAGACAAAGCATCTTCTCAGATCACAATGGCTTGAAACTAGAAACCAATCTCAAGGGAAAAAAATAAAAATGCATTAACTCATGGAGACTGAATAACATGCTTTTAAGTAATGAATAGGTTAACAATGAGATCTAAGATGAACTCAGAAAGATCCTGTAAACAAATGACAATGAATATACAACAGTCCAAAACCTATGGGACACAGCAAAGGCAGTCCTCAGAGGGAAATTCATAGCAATATAGGCCTACCTATAAAGGTCAGAAGAAGCTTATACAAACCTAACCATAAAGCTGCAAGAACTAAAAGAGCAATAGCAAACAAAGCCCAGGACAAGTGGAAGGAAGGAAATCATCAAGATTATAGCAGAATTAAATAACTTAGAGACTAAATCTATAATTCAAAGAATTGACAAGTCCAGAAGCTGGTTCTTTGAAATAAATAAACAAAATTGACAAACCTTTAATCAGACTCATCAAGAAAAAGAGAGAGTACCCAAATAAACAGAATCAGAAACAATGGAGGAAAAATCAAAACTCATATTTCAGAAATACAAAGGATTGTAATAAATTACTACAAACAACTATATGAAAGAAATATGACAACCTGCATGAAATGAAAAAGTAGATTTCATTCTAAGATTGCAAAGATGCTTTAACATTTGGAAGTCAATCTTCACCATGTTAACACATTTAAAAATGTTAAACCACATGATGATCTTAACAGATGCAAAAAAGTTATTCAACTACATCCAAAACCTATTTTTAATAAAAATCTTCCACAAGGTATAATAGGAGAGAAATTTATCAATCTGGTAATTAACATGTATGAAGAATATAAAGTAATATCCTTAATGGGAAAAACTGAATGTTCCACCCTAAGATCAGAAACAAGATAAGGATATCTGCCTTACCACTTATATTCCACGTTGTCCTAAGGTTCTAACAAATTCAATAAAGCAAAAGGAGAGATAAAAATAAATCTGATTTTTTTAAAGATTTTATTTCATTATTTTTAGAAAGAGGGGAAGGGAGAGAGGCAGAGAGGGAGAGACACATCAATGTGTGGTTGCGCTTCACCTGCCTCCAGCCACAGACCTGACTGGAGACCTGGTTTGCAACCTGGTTATGTGCCCTGGCTGGGGAATCGAGCCTGCGACCTTTGGGTTCGCAGGCCGGCGCCTTAACCACTATGCTACCAGCCAGGGCTGAATCTGATTTTTAAAGAAAGAAGTAAAATAATTTTTATTCATAAACTATATGATCAACTATGTAGAAAATTTGATGGCATCTATAGAAAACTACTGGAACTAAGAGTTGATGAGGTTGCAGGATGCAATGTCAATATAATTAAGTCAATTGTATTTTTATATATTAGATTTTAAAACTTCAACATTTAAAAATGTAATTTTCTATAACATTAAAAAAGTGAGTACATAACTATGTATGATGTTGGATAAGTGAAGGGAACCAGGTATGCTAAAGTAATTGTGGTGATACAAATGTTATTAACCTCAGATGCTACTGATGTGGTCCATTCTGTCCTAGTACAGGGTAAAAAAAATGAATACAAAATGGCCAAATCTGATAATAGATTTTCAAGTCCTATAGTCTGAAAACTGTTAGTGAGAAACATCCAGAGAAGACCTAAATAAGTGGACACATGAGCTGATATCATGTGTATTAGTTAAAACTCATTTTTTTAAGTATCTTTTATTGATTATGTTGTTTCAGTTGTCCCATTTTTTCCCCTTTGCCTCTCTTTGCCCAGTACCCCCTTCCCTCCAATGATCTCCCCACCCTTATTCATATTCATGAGTTGTGCATGCAAGTTCTTTGGCTTTACCCTTTCCTATACTATTCATAACATCCCCTTGTCTATTTTGTTCCTATCAATTATGCTTCTTAATTCCCTGCATCATTTCCCCCTTGCCCTCCCTTTTCTCTTCCTGCCGATAAACCTCCAAATGATCCCCATGATTCTGTTCCTGTTCTGGTTGTTTGCCTTGCTTGTTTTTGTTTTTGTTTTTTAATTTTTAGTTCAGTTGTTGATAGTAGTGAGTTTGTCACTTTTATGTTCATGATTTTTATCTTCTTTTCTTAAATAAGTGTCCTGTTAACACTTCATATAATTATAGCTTGATGATGATAAACTCTGTTAGCTTCTTTACCTCATCTGGGAAGCACTTTTATCTGCCCTTCCATTCTAAATGATAGCTTTGCTGGATAGAGTAATCTTGGTTGTAGGTCCTTGCTTTTGAAACACTTTGAATACTTCTTGCCAGTTCCTTCTTGCCTGCAAAGTTTCTTTTTGAGAAATCAACTGTTAGTCTTATGGGGATTTCTTTGTAAGGAACTCTTTTCTCTTGCTCTTTTTAAGACCTTCTCTTTACCTTTATCCTTTGTTGTTTTAATTATGACATGTTTTTGTGGGGTCCTCCTTGGGTCCCACTTGTTTGGGACTCTCTGTTCTTCCTGGACTTGTATGTCTATTGCCTTTACCAGATTAGGGAAGTTTTCTTTCATAATTTATTCAAATAAGTTTTCAATTTCTTGCTCTTCCTTTTCTCTTTCAGGCACCCCTCTGAGACATAATTTGGTGTATTTAAAGCTGTCCCAGAGTTCCCCTAATATTCTCCTCCTTTTTTCAATTCTTGTTTCTTATTTCTATTTCAGCTGAATTTTTATTTCTTCCTTTTACTCCAAATTGTTGTTTTGAATCCTGGCTTCCTTCCCATTACTCTTGGTTCCCTGTATATTTTGTATTATTTCACTTTGTATAATGTTCACTTCTTCCCTTATTTTGTAACCATTCTCAGTCATTTCTCTGAGAAACCTGATCACTAGTGTTTTGAACTTAGCATCTGATAGGTTGGGTATCTTTGTTTCATTTAGTTCTTTTTTGGGAGGTTTCATTCTGTTCTTTCATTTGGGCCATGTTTCTTTGCCTCCTCAATTTGGCAGCCCCCTTGTGTTTCTGTGTATTAAGCAGAGCTGCTTTGACTCCTTGTCTTGGTAGTGTGGCCTAACGTAGTAGGTTTCATGTAGGGCCCAGTGGCATAGCTTCTCCTATCATCCAAACTAAGTACTTGAGGTGCACCCTTCATGTGGGATAAGTACATTTTCATCTTGTAGTTGAGACTTGGTTGCTATTAGCAAATCAATGGCAGGGCTTTACCCAGGCCAGTCAGCTGCAAGGATTGGCTGTGACCAATGACCATCAATCTCCACCCTCTGTAGAGGGTCAGTTGTGCAGGTGCAGACTGGTGGTAGTCAAACATGATCTATAACTGTCCACTAGGTGTTCTGACTTGGGGCACCCTGCCTAAGACATAAAGCAACCCTGAGGTGGTTGCTTCTTGTGCTGGACTTGGAGATTCCCAGGTGAAGCCAACCTGTGAATCTAAGCTGTCTGCTGCTAGTGCTGGGTCCGGAGCTCACCGAGGCAGCTGCTCCTTGTTTGATAGGACAGGAAGTTGTGAAGCATGAGCCAAGAACAGCCATTCATAGGGAATAGCAGCTTGGGTGGGTCCATAGATTGGGTGAGGTGGGGGCCTCTGGGCAGCTGCAAGGTGGATTAGTGTTAGCCAGGATGATGGAGTCTCAGTTATGGCACCAGCCTTGGGAGGGTTTAGAAGAGACCATGTCCTTTGCTTGTCTTCAGTTTCTCCCTGAACACCACTGGTGCCTTTCAATCTACTACCCTGGTGCTGAAGCTCAGAGGGGAGTGAGTCTGAGCAGGTGAGTCCATGTACAGGTTCTTTAAAATGAATTGCTTGGGGGGCCAAGCAGCTTCTTCTACTGACTCAATCCCAACTATTTTTGCTGCCAGAAGTTTGGGGACTTATCTTCATGGAATTGGAATCCTAGGCTTAGGGGTCTGGTGTGGGGCTGGGACACCTACCTCCCAAGATATCTTACCTAAATTTTTACCTACCACACATGGGTGAGAGTCCAGCCCATTCTGTGTCTATACCCCGCCTACCCATCTTGATGGATGTTTTTATTTTTTTAATTTTTTCTTTTATTTATTTAGCATAAAATATTTTGTTTATTATTTCTAGAGAGAGGGGAAGGGAGATAGGAAGAAATGGAGAGAAACATCAATGTGTGGTTGCCTTTCACCTGCCTCCAGCTGGGGACCTGGCTGGATACCTGGTTATGTGCCCTGACTGGGAAATCAAACCAGCAACTCTTAGGTTTGCAGGCCAGCACCAATTCACTGAGCCACCAGCCAGGGTTGTTCTATATTTCAGTTATAATTTTTTTTTTTGGTGAAGATTTTATTTCATTATTTTAGAAAGAGGGAAAGAGAGAGAGGCAGAGAGGGAGAGAGACATCAATGTAGGGTTTTGTTTCACCTGCCTCCAGCCACAGACCTGACTGGAGACCTGGTTTGCAACCTGGTTAAGTGCCCTGGCTGGAGAATCGAACCTGCGACCTTTGGGTTCGCAGGCCGGCACCTTATCCACTGTGCTACCAGCCAGGGCTCAGTTGTAATTTTGATGTGGTTGTGGGAAGAGGTGAGCCACATCTACATGCACCACCATCTTGACCAGATCAACCCTCATTATTTTTAATGATTAAGTAATTAATGTAACTTGATCATACATTCAGTGTTTTAATATATCATATGTTATGTATCATTATCTCAAGAAATGTTCATTGTTGTTAATGTATCTCTTCTCCCTAAATTGATCTATAGAGTTAAGACAATACCAATTAAATATATCAACATACTGTTTGGGAGGTATAAATTGCCAAAGTGATTCTAAAATTTACAGAGTGCTCAAAATTTATTGAAAATAAAAACAAAAGGGGCAACTAATCTATCTGGTTTACAGACTAAAGCTATAGTTATAACATAGTGGTGCTATTATTCTCTTACCAAGATTTAATCAATATCAAATTAACTAAGCTCTTATTTTGAGCTTTTCATTGCACAAAGTATACATAGTGTAGAAAAGAGAAATATTGATAAGTATATTCCAAATGTTCAGAGTGCTCACCAGTTTATAAGCAAACATGAGGTTTTATTAAACATAGTAATTCAAATGTTGGTATTCAGCTCATGGAAACTCCACCTTTCAGCCATCATCTCCAAGTATTGGGAGATTCCAGCAGGTGATTTACCATATGCAAATTCAAATCTGATCTCTTCCTATGGATCCCCACTTCTCTGTAGGTATCTCCACTCTTCAAGGTTTCTAAGACATCAGTGAGCCCACCTGTGTTGTATGAGATCTCACTGTATTACTTATGCTACCAGGGCAGGTTTGTGGACTGTGGAACTATTAAATGATTTAACAGGCTGTTTCACCTGGCATGTAAGAAGCACTGTTGATGGAATGCACAGAGAATTCCCCTTAAAAGTGTTTTTTGCTGCATCTTCTGTGGCTCCTCTCCTTAAGAATTTCAGACATTGTCTCTTGGTAAAAGAAAGATCTCTCTCTGCCATGCCTCTCTCTCTGACCACTACCTCTTTTGCACAAGCAGAATTGCACCTTCTGGGCACAGTCCACTATGTGAATGTCAACTCCTGCAGACAGGTTCCTGGGTGTTGTCAACCTACATGCCACAATACCTTGGAATCACAATTTATTGTAAGCCCTGGCCCACCATCCAAAGTCATTTACCCTGCATAAAACTTTCATAGGCAATCCATACTATCTAGCTTCATGATCGTAAAACTGGTGGAAAACAGAGTACCTTGTGAACTGCCACATCATGCAGAGTAGGCTGTGTTTGCTAACTCCCTCCCCTTTGAAAGGACACTTACTATACAAGAATTAGGTACTGTGACTCAATGGAGTTTTCACCAGTAGTGACACTATTATTTATTGTGTCATCTTTCTGATACAGTTTTGTACTAACTGAATTTGTATATCTAATTTTTATCTGGTAAGATAATTTTCCTGGTATTTTTTATAGTGTGATTACTTGTCATCTCAATTAGGCAATAGATGTTTATTTGATTGAGTACTATTATAAGAGCAGTTCCACAATGTGTATAAACACCAGAGATATACATATATACACCCAATGTTCTCTTCTTTTCTTCCTCCTTCTCCTCCTCCTTCTCTCTTCCTCCCCCACTCTTCCTCCTTCCTTCCTCTCTCTATCCCTCCCTCCCTCTCTCTCTCTCAATAGATAGGTAGATATATGATAGGAATACTCATACATGTGAATATACTGTAGTCCCCCTTATCCATAGTAACAATAAGTTTTAAATTGCATGCTGTTTTGAGTGGCATGATGAAATCTTGTGTTGTCCTGCTTTGTCTTTCCCATATGTGAATCTTCTTTTGTTCAGTGTATCCACACATGTGCACTACATACTCATCTAAATTATCAGATTGACTGTCAAGGTATTACTGTGCTTCTGTTCAAGTAACCCTTATTTTAGTTAATAATGCTCCTCAAAAGTGCATGAGTAGTGATATTGGCAATTTGGATATGCCAAAGGGAACCTGTAAAGTGCTTCCTTTAAGTGAAAGGATCTGTATGTACAGGGAAATAATAATATATATAGGGTTTAGTACTGTTTTCCCATTTCAGGCTTCCACAGGAATCTTGAAACATACCTCCTGCAGATAATGGGTACTACTCTAATACATTATTGGCAGTGTATAGTATTTGAACTTGGCTTTGGTATATTAAAACTTTTCAGAGGTGATCATTGTTTATCTTAGTATTCATCTTTTATTCAATGAGAGTTTGTTAAGTTCCTATTAGGTGCTAGGGAAACAACAGTGAGTAAGACTGGGGAGGCTCCCTCTTGTCTAAGAAAGAACACATACCTCATAGAATAATTATGAGTGAGATCAATGTATCTGAATGGGAATAATCGAAGATCATGGGATCAGATGGCAGGAGGTGCTGTTGTGGGTATTCATGAAAAGTCTGACAATCTGTACTCAGTTGATATTGGAAGCTAACATCTACTGAGCAACTACTCAGGAAGCCATATAGTGTTCAAGAGAACAGGTTGTGGCCTCAAACAGATCTGAATTTGAGCCCTAGGTCTACTATGGATTAGATGTAAGATCTTATTTGGGTGAGTCACCTATCTCCTCTATGTCTGGGTTCCTCAGTAGTAGAGTAAGTCAGTAATGACATCAACCTGATTAAATGGGGAATGGAGGCAAATTTAAAGCCCTCCACACAGTGCCTGGTACATGTGTGTTATCATTTTCCCCAAGAATCAGTGGATGGATACAGGTTCTTCCTGTTGTTTCTGTTACTCAGGTGCTTTATACTCATGATTGCCCTAGGAGTTAAGGCTTATACTTGCCTCAATTTACAGTTGAAGACCCTGAGGTTCAGGGGGTTGTAAATAGCCTGATGATGGGTGCATACCTAGGAGGCAACAGGCTGATTTCAAAGCTGCTTCTCTTTGCCTTCCTTGAATAGTTTATTGACCTCCTATATAGTCTCATTCTCTCTCCTGATCAGTATACCAGGGGTAACAAATCTAAGTGACCTCACTAAATAATGACCCCACAGAATCACACTGCATACATTCTGGTTTAAGAATGACAATGACTTGGAAAGTTTTTCAGTGTCAACAGATCAGCCTTGTGGTTAAAATCACTGAAGAATACAGTGTAAAATGCTTTCTGTCTCCCTTGGAGTAATAGTCAGCAGGAAAAAAAAAATCTGAAAGAGTTCTCTTTCTCTACATCCTCAGAATATAAGAAGGACCAAGCTAACTGTCTCCAGTGTTTGGAGTTAGTAGACACACAAATAAAAAAGTGTTCTCAGGGTTTTATGAATTTTTCTCTCCAATAGTCCTGAATTGAATACATCTCTGAATTGATGTAGCTATCACCCAAGGGCTAACGTTAAGATTTTAGTGGAGGTGGACAAGGTTATGATCTTTCTTTCACTATCAGAACTGAGGCTGCACTATGTGCATTGAAAGGCATGCTGGGTAAAGCAAAATGAGACCCAGGAGGAGGGAAAAAATAACACTTACTCAATCACAGCTCAACCGGCGGGTATTTTTTAAAGGTAGATTTATCAATAATTGAGTCATTAGTGTTAAATAATACTCATAGACTCATAGCACCTCTTTTTTGTTCATTTGTTTGTTTTTGCTTTTTTCAGGTGTATAATTATATAATACATCATCCATATTGTATTATGTGTTCACCACCCTAAGTCAAGTGTCCTTCCTTTACCTTCTTCTACCTCCCCCACATCACTTTCCCTCTGGTAATCACCATACTGCTGTCATTGTTCTCTGTCTATACTTTTTTGTTTATGTTTTTCATTTAATCCCTTAATCTTTTCAATAAGACCCCCAAACCCCCTCCCCTCTGACAGCTGTCAGTCTGTCCTCTGTATCCATGAGTTGGTACCATATTATTTCACTTATATGAGGAAGCTAATGAACAAAATAAACTAACAAAGAAAATAGAAACAGACTCATAGTACCTCTCAGTTTTATTTTGTTCTTAAGATTAAAAAAAAAAAAAAGATTTTATTTATTATTTGTAGAGAGAGGAGAAGAAAGAGAGAGGCAGAGAGGGAGAGAGACATCAATGTATGTTCGCCTTTCACCTGCCTCCAGCTATATACCTGGCTGGAGACCTGGCTTACAGCCTGGTTATGTTGCCCTGGCTGGGAACCGAACCAGTGACTTTTGGGTTTGCAGACTGGCGCCTTATCCAGTGTGCCACCAGCCAGGGGGTACCTCTCAGTTTTAATAATGGGTCAGAGAGAGGAGCTTGGTGATGGATATGATATCATGGCATCTAGAAACTTAATTGTAACTGGATTTAAAATAGCAGCAGGAGCTGAAACTGGGCCACCTTGAACCATAATTTATGTTTGCAGATTACTCTAGAACAGTCTGCTTTTTATTCAAACTTAATATTTCTTGACATATGTTTTTTTGTTTGTTTGTTTTTTGGCAGGGAGGGGGCAGTGTGGTCTTACCAGTAGTTTATCAGAGATGGAAAGAAGTTAAAATAAACTTGGTGACCAGAGTATGGCATCTGAAAGTATTCCTTATCCATTACTATGATAGATATGAATGTAACGATAGATATAAAAAGTGACATCTACAATTCATTCAGTTCTCATTTATTCATTGATATTGTTGAGGGTATACTCTATGCACTGGGGAGAGAGTGGTGTGTGAGAGATTGGCCTTTGCTTTCATAGACTAATTATTTCAATGGCAGATAAAAACATAAACACATGAATAGTAACAATATACTATAATGCCAGAAGAGATATGTGTCATGAAGACAGGGAGAGCTAAACTAGTGGACACTTGTGGGAACTAGAGTAGTATTTGCTTCTGATCACTTGGCCAGGCCTGACCTCTTTGAGAAGGACCATTGAAGTAGAGATTTGGCTGATCAAATAAAAGCCACACTGTTTTAGAAACAAACAGCATTGCCAAGGCCCTGGTGTGGGAAAGAACTAAGAAGGAAACAATGCCATACTACAGAGGATGAGTCATGCGGAGGAGTAAGAAATGGAGTTGACTAGAAAGATAAAAGTTGGAACTTCAAGAATTTTTTAAGGTTAGGACTTTATATTCAAAATACAGTGGGAAGAAATGAAGAGTTTTAAGTAGGAGGGTATCAGGCTCTGACATACATTATTTGAAGATCACTTTTGCTGCCTGTAGAATGGATGAGGAGCAAATGGCTAAGGAAAGAATTTTAGTGATATAGGAGAGAAATAACAGTGGCCCAAAACAGATGAATGGACTGACTGAAGATGTGTTTAGAATATGCATGACCCCAAAGAAAATGAAGTAGGAAGCTTCCTGAAGGGATGTGGTCCATATTCTCAGAAACTTTATACACAGAAAACTTAACATCCTGATTTTCCAAGTCAAGTTTAATCTGAAGCAGCTATTTGCCTCATTTTTTAGAACTTTATTTTTTATTTTTAATTACATTTGAAATTCAATATTATATTACTTTCTTGTACAGTATAGTGATTATTGACACACAATTGGATAAAGATGATATATAATGAAATATAACTGGGCCATGAAAAATAATGAAATCTTATCATTTGCAAAACATGGATGGACCTAGAGAGTATTATGCTAGATGAAATAAGTCAGAAAAAGACAAATTCCATGTGATTTTACTAATATGTGGAGTCTAAAAAAAGAAAGAAAGAAAGGAAAAGGAAGAAAACAAAAACCAACTCTTAAATATGGAGAACTGATGGTTGCCAGATGAGAATGGGATTGAGAAGCTGGATGAAAAAAGTAAAGATGTAAGAAATGCAAACTGGCAGCTACAAAATAGTCACAGGGATGTAAAGTACAAAATAAGGAATATAGCTAGTAATATTATAATAACTATGTATGGTGCCAGGTGGATGATAGACTTATCAGGGGGATGACTTTGTAAATTATATCAAAGCCTAACCACTATTTGCCTCACCTTTAATGAAATGGTTATGGAGTCACTAGCTGGATAAAGCAATACAAAGTTAGAACAGGCAGTACTTCCTCCATCACTTGGTTTGGGAGTTTTGAAGTTTATCTTGGACTATATACACACAGTGTCAAAGACAGGCAATAACCGTGCTTGATTCCATTAGTCCATTGGCTATCATCAGCTGGATACTGAAAGTGTATGTGCTGACCAAGCCAGGGGCCGAAGTCTTGGTTGTGGAACCTGCATCTTTTACTTCCCCCATGATTTAATGAAGACTGGGTGATTGTTGGAAACCACTTGTTATTATTATTTTTGTAATGAAGCTGTCTCCAGCCAGGTACAATCTTGAACTTACATAATTGAATTTTCAATGGAGGTGCACTGCTGGTTTATATAAAATTTCCACAGGTGCCAGCGTGAGGCCAGGACTCAACAAACAATATTTTTAATTGAGATTTTATGTCCTTGCCCTCAAATCAAGCACTTTAATAGGATCCCAGTTGGAATAGGTGACTCAGTAACAAGTTACCACTGCTTTCCACATCAGAAAGGTGTTAATTTCTCTAACTCCTGGGGGGCGTCCATCTACTCTAGTGATCCACTGCCTGCAAGTACCATAAACCAGCATTTTGCATTCCATTACGTTCAAAGGGTAGGTCTGGTAATCTGCATATTTCTTACAGGATGTACTGGCTGGGTTCCATCAGCAAACATTAAGATGGAAAAGTATTAAAATATTGATTTGCCATCTATAACATTGAAGTGATAGATTAAAATGAAATCTGGATGCACTCCAAACCTCCAATAACTTTGACTATATTGGATGAAATAGAATGGTCTCAGTCTCATTTATATGCTATATCCATGTAAGAACAAGAGCACAAAGCAAAAAATTCAACACCATTTTTCACAAAATTTCATGGATTCTAAATATCCATAGGATTTTGAGATCCATGAATATACTTACCCCATTGCTGGACCTTACTGTCAGCTGGAAGTGATATTCTTTTCCATGTTCGCTTATGATAAGGATGATACTTTTTTTTTTCCTTTTTTTTTTTTTTTTTTTTTTTTTTTTTTTTTTTTTTTCTTATGTCAATGTATGGTTGCCTTTCACCTGCCTCCAGCCATGGGCCTGGCTGGAGACCTGGCTTGTCACCTGTTATTTGCCCTGGCTGGGAATCAAACCAGTGACCTTTGGGTTTGCAGGCCAGCACCCTATCCACTGTGCTACCGACCAGCAAGGGCAGGGTGATACTTTTAACTAAATTTTGTAAATCTTAAGCTTTTCAGGCCATCTTCTCATAATCTTTTTCCAGTCCTCTGGCCTGGACTCCATGTGATAATTGTAGCACATACATCTTTGCATGTCCATTTCATTTGAGCAATCATCTATCTTGATTTGATTCTTTTTTACCCCTCCTCACATGTTGCTTCCTGACATTCATACTTTCATGCTGGTAATGAAATCATTAAACTTCATTTCTACTCTAAGATTTTCTTCATGTTGGAATTAGGGATCTATCTTTTCTTTCAGCTGCTCTGATCACTATTTTATAGAATCAGATAGTTCAGTTTCTTTGTTCTCCCAGAGAATCTTTATCTCACTATTGGCAATGTATTAATAAGTGGTAGGTATATATCAATTTAATTTGGTTGCTTTTGAGAAGAAAAATACACATCTTAATTAAATATATAGGCATTTTGGAAATTTGTACATGTTTCAAATATATTTTAATTATGTAATAGTTCTCACGTAATAGAATCAATACATAGTGTCAGAAAAACACCAGTATTGAACTTAAGTTAATATCATGCATTCTAACATATGTAGGAGAAATGGTGTCTGAAATTTACTTTGAAATGCATCAAAAAATAAGATGTATTGATGGATGGATAGGAGAATTGACAGACGGAAAGATCTCTGATAAAGCAAATATGGTAAAATGCTAATAGCAGAATGTAAGTGGTGGGTGTATGGGTATTTGCTGTATGTTTGAAAATGTTCATAATAAAATGTGGAAGAAATATAGTATATAAGGTAACAATCACATTAAAGCTCATAGACTGGTTCAAAAATCGTGTGCTTGCATTTAGCCTCCATTCTTTCACTCAGGGACAGTGTAGGGGATGTATTTGCAGCAGGATCATTTGCCATCACCCCACATCTCGCCTTCTGTCCTCTATTCCAGGTCTCTTGGGCTATCTGCTTCTTCTCTTTGAATATTTGTTGAATCTGTCTTAACAGAAACAGTGCAATTTGGTCTCTTCATCAACTCCTGTGAGTAGAAGAAACAGAAGATCAGAAATGATAAAGAGAAATGAATTTCTTCTTTTCATGCTTTTTCCTTCATTCCACCCTGAGCTTGCCTGCCCTTCCCCTCCTCCGTTCTCATCTCTTGTATCAGAGTTAGTGGAGCAGTTCTGGCCTCATTGGATTTATGCAGCTCAGAGCGGGAGAACGCAGCCACTGCCCAGGCTGCTGCCTGCCTCACATTGATTGAGCTCCCTAGGCTTGAGGGATTTTTGCCGAGCTGAGGTTTACAGTTGATATGCTCTTGGTCATTTGTCATAAAATCATTCCAACCAAGCTGTTTACTGGTTTGAATACTTAATTACTGAAGGAGAAGAGAATAGCTCCTTGTGGGGCTGGGCAATTGTTCACATGCCTTCTATGAGCTCACTCATCATCTGGTACCCAATGATGGCTGGGTGGTTTATATAATATACACACCACCCTCCTGAATAACAAAACATACACTCACAACTCTACCTGAATATTCTGAGATGTGCACACGGAGATCTTTCTACCTCGTACTGCAATAGTATTTTCTTTTGAATACAAATTGATTGCAAAACTCAGCTCTCGGGCAGCTACAGCTGTGCAAGGGTTTGCCCTGGGTTGCAAATCAGAATGTTCACCTGGTTTATTTAGATCAATTTCCAGAAATGTTTTGCTGACTCCCCCCATCAACTCAATATCCTCAATCCAAATTGCGTAAGTGTGCTGGATATAATTATCTCTCTGAAAAAGTTCAACTGAATTGAAGTCAAATTTATTTGTAAATGCAAATTCATCTTGGGAATTATATTTCAAAACCTATAGTGGAGGATTTAGTGTATGAGGTCCTTTGCTTATGGTTTATTTATAATTTCAGCTCCTCTTCTTCATGAGGAAAATTAACTGCTCTTTGTGCTGCTGTTGCTCCTTCTCAACATTAACTTCCACATACGAATTCTCTCTAAAAATTGGCCTCAATAAATTTTTTCATTGGCTACATATCATTGAATCTTTAGGGAACATGTTTTTTATATATGGGATGCTTAAGAAAAGAGAGGAGAGAAAAAAAGATTGAGAGAGAGGGAGCAAGAGAGATTAGGGAGAGAGAAAGATTCAGAGACAGAGAGAGATTTAGAGACTGAGATGTTCAGGGAGGGAGAGTCAGAGAGGGTGAGAGAAAGAGAGAGAGAGAGAAGCAGAAAACTGGAGGTTTTAATGCCAAGATAACCTGTCAGAACACCTTAAATATTTACCACAGTTTTGATGTTTCATTTATCTCTAAGTCAGCAGGGCATCCTGTTGTTTCAATTTTTTATTATGGAGCACTATGGCTCTTTTCACTGTAAGGAATTAGAACTTAAAAAATAAAAACTTTTAATCATGTTGCTATAAATACAATCCTGAAGAATTCTTTTCCTTTAGTGTTACTTTCCTGTTATGAAAACAACTGCTTGTCACTCTGCTTCTTTTAAATATTGCCCTTATTCAAAGCTATTATACTTAAAGCAATCTGGATTCTCTCAGAGCTGCCAAAAGGTGAAATTGACTTTTTGAGAACATATTGCTGAAAACTGCAGCCCATGCATTTTCCCCAAGTAGAAACATCCTGTGTTTAGACAGAGAGGGACAATTTACAGCCAGTCTTCATTGGTAGCTGAGGTCAGTAAGTGCCCACTTCTGCAATCACATTAACCTTGTTTCGAAGACAATGCACAGGCAGGCGTCTACTAGGGAGTGGTCCCTGGTGGCCAGGCCAGGGGACCTGGCCACCTCCGCTGACACCAAACTCCCTTTGCAAGTTTTACAAAACTTGCATTCACAGTAGAAACCTTTCAAAATTTAAACTCTTTTCAACAATGATGAAAATGTGCTTTATGAACATTGACTTCAGAGGTTTTATTCCATAATTACTACAACACCCTGTGCTTATTGGTTATTTCACTGAACTAAATGTTTTATGTGAATTATCCCACTGAGCCATCTCACTTTTGAGAGGGGGCATTCAGAGTACCTCTTCATTTACTGATGAGAAAACCTGATCTTAGAACGTTTGGTCAGTGACCCAAGTAAGTCAATGTAGACACTTGTTTTGAAACAATGTGGTTCGACGTCAGTGCTTGTGCTCTTCAACCCTCCACATGAGTTTTGAGATCCAAATTAACTTGGCAACTTTGATATATTTAGAAGCTACAATCAGAATCAACCCCCCTCTCCACTTGCTTTGTTAGTGTAGACTAGAGATAATTTAGTGTAAAATGTCCCAATAAAATTTTTCCCCAAAGCATATGTAACCATGACATAATAGATTTATCAAAGTAGCAGAATGCTATTATGTTCAAAAGATTAACCAGACCGAAGCTATTTGTCATAGCAACGGGTGCTAGAGTTGACAAATTACAATTGAACCCAGTTTGTAGCAAAATGTTAGGCAGAGCATTGGCACTGATGAATTGACATGAGAGTCCAGCCCAGAATATATTAGAGCAATTTACATATTATTCAAAACAAAGCTTAACCGTGTTCCTAAACATCCCTAAACACACCTCACAACCATCACACATGCTTGATTGTAAAGGGCATCAGTAGCAAGACAAATTATCCATTTATAATTTTTAGTTGAAAAAGAAATTCTACATCAAATAATTGCATTGATTCTCAGGAACCCTGGCTACAGGCACCCTAAAACCTGTGGTAGGGGGCAAGAGCAGACATCATCTTAGAAATAAGAAAATAAATATCTAATTCCAGAGAATGAGTTTTACTTGAGTGAGATAAGAAATATTTTCCTAATAAAATTTATGGACTATGCCCTGGCTGGTGGGACAGTGGATAAGGTGCTGGCCTGTGAACCCAAAGGTCACTGATTCAATTCCCAAGCCAAGGCACATAACCAGGTTGCAAGCCAGGTCTCCAGCCAAGTCTATGGCTGGAGGCAGGTGAAAGACAACCATACGTTGATATCTCCCTCTCTGCCTCTCTCCCATTCCCCGCCTCTCAAAAATATATAAATAAAATCTTTTAAAAAATTATGAACTAGAGGATGCTGAGTGAGGAAAGGGAAAGAGTTAAGAAAGAGGAAGAACCTGCCCTGTTTTGACTAGAAAAGAGATCTTTGTCTTAGATAGCTCTCTGTACAATGAGAATCAAGTTATTACAAAAATAGGTCTTCTCTTTCTTGGTGGTTAAGGTTTCTGTTGTGAAACAAGGAGTATGATTGCACTGGGAGGAAAGTTGCAATGTAGAAGAATCAGTGGAATTTCACATTACCGATCTCTATCTTGCTAATTAATCCTCTACAAAACCAACTGTATTTCAAGGTATGTCAGTCCGTGGGTGTGTTTGTGCATGCATGTTGTGTGTGTGTGTGTGTGTTCACTTTCTGCCCACTGACTGTTGCCATCATGTTTATTGTTGGGAACTGAGTCCCAGCATTTCTGTGACAAAGGCTTTTCTTTTACATGCAGGGTTTTATTTAGACCCATCACCTATTTTCACTTTTTCTTTGCCTTTTCTTAGATTTTAACTTTGGTAATAGCTTTTTAAGAATTAACAGGTACATCCCCTTTCCCTGACAAAATTTACACTAAGGAAACTGTGAGGAAAGAATGCATGCAAACCTTTGCTATGAAGGTGTTCATGACAATGTTGTTTACAATAGAAAATAAAACAGAAGAAAATTACTCGAAGGCCTATAACAGAGGATAGTTTAAATCAGCTATGGAGTAACCCAACACTAAATTCCCAGTCATTTATTTAATCATCATCTAAAAATATATTAGTTGGGAAGACACTGTGTCAGACCTTGAGGAGTTTTTGAATGTGTAGCCTCAAGTCTATTGAGAATAATATGGTAAAGAATTGTTAATGGCACAGAAAAAGGCACATATTAGTAAGTTTGGGGGTGGGGTGTCCAAACTCAGTATAATTTTATTTTCGCTAAAAGACAAAAAAAGATAGGACTCTATTTTGTTAAGAAAAAATATGTACACACACTAAAATGGTAAGTGTTGTTGCCTTTAACTTGTTGGGTCTTTATTCCCTAAGTAGCCTGTAATAAATACTTCATACCTTTTATCAGAAAACATGTTTTAGATGTTTTTAAAAGGCAGTTGTTTTTGGAAACCATAGGACAGTCTCCTGCTAACATACTTATTCCCACTTTTCTGATCCCTCCTACTTTTTCTTCTTTCTCAATATTGATGTTGCAGTTCATGATCTTTTGTGGTTTCATATAAATTTTTAATTATTTGTTCTAGTTCTGTGAAAAATGTCATTGGTGTTTTCATAAGGATTGCATTAAATCTATAGATTACTTTGTGTAGTATGGACTTGTAATGATGTTAATTCTTCCTATCTATGAGCATCTTATATGCTTTCATTTATTTGTATTTTCTTTAATTTCTTTCTTTAATGTCTTATGACTTTTTGAGTACAGGCCTTTTACTTCCTTGTTTAAATTTTCTCCTAAGTATATATTTTTTTGCTGCAATTGTAAATGGGATTGCTTTCTTAATTCCTCTTTCTGATAATTCATTATTGGAACATAAAATACAATTGATTTATAGATATTAATTTTGTATTCTGCCACTTTACTGAATTGATCAGTTCTAGTGCTTTTTGGTGGAATTTAGAGTTCTCTAAATACAGTATCATTAGACAGTGTTACTTCTCTCTGTCCAATTTTGATTCCTTTTATTTAGTTTTCTTATTCGATTGTTGTGACTAGGACTTCCAATATTAATGTTGAATAAAAGTGGCAATAATGGACATCCTTGTATTGTTTCTGATCTTAAGAAAAACACTTTAATCATTTGTTAGCTGTGGAGTTTTTATATATGGTGTTTATTATGTTGAGGTATGTTCCCTCTGCCTTCAATTTGCTGAGAGTTTTTTTTTTTTTTTATCATAAATAGATACTGGATTTTGTCAAATCCCTTTTCATCATTTATTGATATGATGATATGATTTTTATCCTTCAACAGTCTTTATTGTTATTCTATCACAGCTATCCCAATACCTATCTTGCCCTCTTCCATGCATCCCACTCTCTGCTCCCACAGTCAATTCCCACCCTGTTGTCCATGTTGATGGGTCATTCATATGTATTCTTTGTCTTGTCCCTTCCCCTTCTTTCCACCATTATCTCTCTCCCTTCTCCCCTCTGGTCACATCAATCTGTTCCATGTTTTCTTGCTTGTGGTTCTATTTTGTGCATTAGATCCTCTTATAGGTGAGATAATAATGGTATTTTTTTCACCAACTGGCTTATTGCAGTTAGCATAATATTCTCCAGTTCTATCCATGCTGTTGTAAAAGGTAGAACATTTCTTTCCTTTTTCTGAGTAGTATTCCATTGCATAAATGTACCAAATGTTTTAGATCTACTCATTTACTGTTGGACACAGTTTCCAGAGTTTCCAGAGCTTGGTTATAATAAATAGTGCCTCTATGAATATAGGGGTGCATAAGTTCTTTTGACTTGGTGACTCAGCATTCTTAGGGTATATTCCCAGCAGTGGAATTACTAGGTCAAAAGGCAGTTCAATTTTTAGTTTTTAAAGAAAATCCCATGCCATTTTCCACAGTGGCTGTACCAGTCTGCATTCCCACTAACAGTGTACCAGGGTTCCCTTTTCTCTACATTCTCTCCAGCACTTGTTTGTTGATTGATTACTGATGGCCATTCTAACAGGTGTAAGAAGATATTGCAATGTGATTTTAATTTACATAGTTTGATGGCTAGTACATTAGTGACTAGGACTTCCAATATTAATGTTGAATAAAAGTGGCAATAATGGACATCCTTGTATTGTTTCTGATCTTAAGAAAAACACTTTAATCATTTGTTAGCTGTGGAGTTTTTATATATGGTGTTTATTATGTTGAGGTATGTTCCCTCAAATGTACATAGTTTGATGGCTAGTACATCAAACTATGAAGCTTCTGTATGGCTAAAGAAACCATCATCAAAATGAAGAAAGAACCATCTATGTGGGAGAACTTATGAACTTATTTGCCAATGATACATCAGACAAAGGTCTGATCTCCAAAATACATAAAGAACTCATATGACTCAACACCAGGAAGACAAACAATTCAATTTTTTTGGGCAAAGGATGTGAATAGACACTTCTTCAAGGAGGACATACAGATGGTCCATAAGTATATGAAAAGTTATCCTTCATTTTGTTGCTACGGTATATCACCTTAAATGACTTATGGATATTGAACCCAACTGTACCCCAGGAATTCCACTTGATCATGGTGTATGATCTTTTTAATATGTTACTGAATTTAATTTGCTAATATTGTGTTAAGGATTTTTGCATCTATATTCATCAGGAATATTAGTCTACAATTTTTTAAAATTTAATTTTATTGTTGTTGTATTACTTCTATCCCATTTCCCCTCCCTTTTCTCCCCTTTCCCACCCACCCACTCCCCAAAGTCAATCCCACTTGTCCATGTCCATGGTTCTTCCATGCTAGTTCCTTGACTAAACTGCTTCCCTTCTTTACCTACTCCTCGCCCATTCCCTGACTGAAGGTCTATTCATTGTATTCATGTATCTGGTTCTGTTTTGCTTGTTTGTTTGTTTGTTTGTTTTGTTCATTAGTGTCCTGTAATGGGTGAGATCATATGGTATTTGTCTTTCACTGACTGGCTTATTTCACTAAGCATATTACTTTCCAATTCCATCCATGTTGTTGCAAAGGGTAGAGGTACTTTCTTTCTTTCTGCTGTGTAGTGTTCCATTGTGTAAATGTACCAAAGTTTTTTTGATCCATTCATCCATTGATGGGCACTTAGGCTGTTTGCAGCACTTGGCTATTGTAAATAGCACTGCTATGAACATAGGGGTACATATATTCTTATGAATTGGTGTTTCAGGGTTCTTTGGGTATAATCCTAGTAGTGGAATTGCTAGATCAAAAGGCAGTTCCATTTTTAGTTTTTAAAGAAAACTCCATACTGTTTTCCATAGTGTCCACACTAATCTGCATCCACACCAACAGTGCACCAGGGTTCCCTTTGCCCCACATCCTTGCCAACACTTGTTGTTTGTTGATTTGTTGATGATTGCCATTCTGACAGGGGTGAGGTGGTATCTTATTGTGGTTTTAATTTACATCTCTCTGATGGCCAGCAATATTGAACATTCCTTCATATGCTTTTGGACCCTTTGTATGTCCTCCTCAGAGAGTTGTCTGTTCAGGTCCTTTGCCCATTTTTCAATTGGGCTGTCTGTCTCCCTGGTGTTGAGTCATATAAGTTCTTTATATATTTTGGATATCAGACCCTTGTTTGAGGTATCATTGGCAAACATGTTTTCCCATACAGTTGGTTCCCTTTTAATTTTGCTGGTGTTTTCTTTAGCTGAATGGAAACTTCTCAATTTGATATAGTCTCATTTGTTTATTTGTTCTTTGATTTCCTTTGCCCTTGGAGAAGTATCAGTAAACACATTTCTGCATAGGATATCTAAAATTTTACTGCCTGTATTTTCCTCCAGGACCTTTATGATGGCACTACTTCTGATTAAGTCCTTTATCCATCTTGAGTTTATTCAGATGTATGGTGTAAGTTGGTGGTCTAGTTTTATTTTTTGCAAGTTGCTGTCCAGTTCTCCCAGCACCACTTTGTTTTTACTTCATTTTGTGTTCCTTCCCCCTTTGTCAAATATTAATTGACTAGAGTCCCTGGGTTTATTTCTGGGCTCTCTATTCTGTTCCATTGATCTATATGTCTATTCTTATGCCAGTACCAGACTGTTTTGATTACTAGTCTATAATTTTTTTTAATTCCTTTGTTTGTTTTTGGAACCAGAGCAATGCAGGCCTATTGAACTTGGGAGCATTTTCTTCCCCTGAATGTATATATTTTGAAATTGTTTGAAAATGATAAGTGTTAATTCTTACTTTTAAATTTTTGATAAAATTCACCTGTGAAGCCTTCTGGTTCTGGACTTTTGTTTGTTGGGAGAGTTTTTGTTTGTTTGTTTTTTGTTTGTTTTTTAATTAATGACTCAATTTCATTAGTAGTAATTGGTTTGTTCACATTTTCTATTTCTTTTTGATTCAGTCTTGAGTAATTTATTCATTTCTTCCAGATTGTCCAGTTGTAGACATATAGGTAGTCACGGTATTTTCTTGTGATTCTTTGCATTTCTGTTGTATTGTTTGTCACATTTTTTCATTCATTTTTAATTTTATTGATTTAGGCTCTCTCTCCCTCTCTGAATGAGTCTGGCTGAGGTTTTATCAAATTTGTTTATTTTTTCAAATAACCAGTTTTTGGTTTCATTTATATATATATATATATATATATATATATATATATATATATATATATATATATTGCATTTTTAAGACTCCATTTTGTTTATTTTATTTCCACTCTGATCTTTATTCTTATTTTTCTTTTACTTTGGGCTTTGCTTGATGGCCTTTTCTAGTTACTTTAGATATAAGGTTAGATTGCTTAAGATTTTTCTTGTTTCTTGAGTTTGGCCTGTATTATGATGAATTTTTATCCCTCTTAGGACTGAATTTGCTGTCTAGTAAACTTTGGGTTGTTGTGGTTTCATTTTCAATTGTCTCAAGGTATATTTTGATTTATTCCTTGATTTCATCATTAACCCATTCATTGTTTAGCAGCATGTTATATAACCTCCATGTGTTTGTCTGTTTTTCAGTATTTTTCTTGTGATTGATTTCTAGTTTCATACCATTGTGGTAGGAGAGGAGGGTTAATATAATTTCAATCTTTTTAAATTTATTGAGACATTTTTTTGTATCTGCCATCTAGTCTACCCTAGAAAATGTTCTTTGTGTACCTGAAAAAATAATGTATAAGATCACTTTGGAATAAAGTACCCTAAAAATACCAATTAAATCTGTCTTTTCTAATATGTCATTTAAGGCCACTGCTTTCTTTATGATTTTCTGTCTGGAAGATCTATCTATTGATATCAATGGTATGTTAAAAATCCCCTACTACGATTGTGTTACTGTTGGTTTCTTCCTTTATGTCTATCAAGATTTGCTTTATATAATTAGGTGCTTCTATTTTGGGTAATTACATTTTTATAAGGGTTATATCCACTTGTTGGATTGTTCACTTTATCATCATGTAAAGTCATTTTTGTCACTGATTAAAGACTTTGTTTGAAGTCTATTTTGTCTAAGTATTGTTACCCCAAATATTTCTTAATATTTGCATAAAATAGCTTTTTCCATCCCTTTGCCTTTAGTCTGCAGGTATCTTTCATTCTGATGTGGATATTTTATAAACAACAGATATATGGGTTTTATTTCTTATTCATTAAGCTACCCTATGGCTTTTGACAAGTGCATAACCCATTTACATTTAAAGTGATGTTGATAGGGCTATAGTTGCCACTTTATTATTGATATTTATGTTCTTTTTTTCCTCCTCTGGTTTTTAAAGAATTTCCTTTAACATTTCTTATTATACTAGCTTGGTGTTAATGAGCTCCTTTAGCTTTTTCTTGCCTAAGAAGTTATTTTTTGTTCTTTATTTTTTAAAAAAAGATTTTATTTATTATTTTTAGAGAGAGGGGAAGGGAGAGAGGCAGAGAGTGATCAATGTATGGTTGCCTTTCACTTGCCTCTAGTTACAAACCTGGCTGGAGACCAGGCTTGCAACCTGGTTATGTGCCCTGGCTGAGAATTGAACCACCAATCTTTGGGTTCACTGACTGGCACCTTATCTACTGTGTCACCAGCCAAGGGTAAAGTTCATTCTCTCTCCTATTTTACATTATAATTTTGCTGGATAGTGTAGTCTTGGTTGCAGGTCCTTGCTTTTCATCACTTGAATATTTTGTGTTAATCCCTTCTGTCTTGAAAAGTTTCTGTTGACAATCTTATGGAAGCTCCCTTGTATGAAACTGTCTTACTTTTACTGCTTTTAAAATTATATCTTTGTCTTTAAGCTTTACCATTTTAATCATGATCTATCTTGGTATGGGCCTCTTTGGGTTCATTTTGTTTGGGATTCTCTGTGCTTTCTGTTAAACTATCTTCATTGTTTACATTTATTTATTTATTTATTATGGCTGTTCCAATTAGGTGTTTTCTGCTACTTTATTTTCTGCTTGATGTAATCTGCTGTTGATTTTTTTCTAATGTATTCTTTATTTTACTGACTATATTCTTTATTTAAGACTGGTTCTTTTTATTGTCTCTATGTCTTTTTTAATGCCTACTCTCTTTTTTGAAGTTCTCACTAAGTTCTTTGAGCATTCTTATAACTAATGTTTTAAACTCTGCTGCTGGTAGACTTCTTGCCTCCATTTCATTTAGATATTTTTTGGAGATTTCTCCTGTTCTTTCATTTGAGACGAAATTCTTTGTCTTCTCATTTTGGCTGCTTCTCATTGTTTCTATGTATTAGGTAACTCTACTATATTCCCAGTCTTGTAAATGTGGTTTTATGTAGTAGGTGCCCTGTAGGACCCAGTGATGCAGTATGTCCCTGGTCACCTAAACTAGGTGTTTCTGGAGTATCTTTTATTTGCCTTATGTAAGCCATCTGTTGTAGTTGGGATTTAATTACTATTGGTATGTTAGTGGACGGGATTGATCCTCATGCTGACTGAGGATTGGCTGTAACTGCTATCTATGAGCTGTTGTTAGTGTGGTGACCTCATGAAGCACAATGCACCCCTACAGGGTCTGTTGCCTCTTGAGACCTTCTTTTAGGTGTGTTGCTTTTGGGGCAAAGCTGGCAGTGCTCTGTTGTGGTCTGAAGCTGTCCACTAGCTATGTTGGTTTTGAGGTCCCTTGGGAGGTACTATGATGTAGTCAGTGTCACATGCTGCTTGTGACTGGCCTGAGGCTACATGTTAAAACCTACAGAAAGATCCATTATTGATAGTTACCTGTGCTGGGCCTAGATATTTATATTTTCAAAAATACTTAGAAACAGTCATAAGAATAGTCATTCTGGACTGAGTGGTATATGAAAGTAGTTAGAATATGGTTTTAGAAGAATTGTTAGTTTCCTCAACAAATTAGCATTCAATACAGTTCTACACTGGCCCACTACATGGCCTTATTGATTGATTTGGATTAAACTAAATAAGATCATGCATTGGAACAGAGAGATCAAAACCCTTTCTCTGCCTTGTTTTTATCTAGATTATAAAAATAATTGTGGGGCATTTAGGCCAAGTCACAGTTTTGGTACAAGGTAAAGAGATGATCACACTCACTTAATCATATAGCAAAGGGTCAGAGCTTCCTGCTGGAGACAAGCCAATAGTTTCTGGCCCCTGGGAGCAGAGCTGCCTTAAGCCCCACACCCTTCAAGATTTGATTTAAATGGCTATGTCTCCCTAGCTTTTTGCCTATGTTGACTTTCCATCTTTCCAATTAATAAAAATACCATACAGAGCAATAATGTTTACAGCTTCACATTTTCAAATTAAATTATCTATTGATTAGTTGGGGGCTCTTATTAAAAATCATGGCCACATCTAACAATGCCTTAAAAATATTCATCAAAATGACTTTGATCAAATTGTAAATGGTGGATCTTCATTTTATTTTAGAAGTTAAGGAGGGAAATGAGCAATAAATTTGAAGCTCAGGTAATTGGAGGAAAAGTAATCTATTTAATTAGCTGTAAGAGCTAAGTGATTCAGAGAACTGATTGTGGAATATGTAGTTAAAATATTTTTACCTGAAAAGATTATTTATTTATGTTTAAGAAAATGTTCTATAGCAAGTTTATATTTAGCATTCACATGTCTTATTTTTCAAACATATACTTAAGATAATCCTTTTCTTCTCCCTCTTTTTCTTTTTTATTAGGGGGTGGGGGGAGGTTGCTATTATAACATCACATTTTTAATCTAAAAACACTTATATCTTTTCTTTTAGGTAGATACCTTCTTCCCTGATCCTCTCCCACTTCACACCCACCTCTAGACTGAAGCTCATTTGTCTCTAACTTATTTTCAGCTACATCTAACTTTCTCCCCCTATCTCTTCTTTTCCTGAATCTATACAACTCTACAAGGGTTCAGATGTAATGTAGAGTAGAAGTTACACAGAAGGTGTTGGAGTCTAACATCCAAATCTGGCTCTTTCTCTAACTAGCTGAGTTACCTTAGAAAAGTGACTTAGCTTTTTGGTATCTTCCCAGGAAAATGAGGATGTTAATAAATAAAAATTGCATAGTGTTTCAGTTAGAATTAGGTAAAGTAATATCAAAAGAAAAATTTACAAAGAATAAGATATATAGCAAGTAATAGATTATACTTTTACTTTTGTGTGAACTCTTAACATCTAATAGAAATACTGAACTTTAGTCCACAGTAAATTGGTAACATGTTAATGCTGGCTTTGTATGACAAATGTTTAGCAAGCTTTACTGATTCAGTTAGAGGCTAAATGTAAGTAAATAGTACTTAAGTGAACACTGCTACAGACAGTGGAATTATAATCACTGGTCCATAAGAACATGAAAGGTTTGGGTTTTTGGTTTAGTGTATGGCTCTCCAGTATGACCTCAAAACTATACTCTTAACAATCATTTTGTTTAAGGCTTGAAATACTAAGGTACTATATTTAATTCCTCTCAAGAAAAAAAAAAATAATGAAAGAATCTTAAAGGTTGGAGGAACTGTAAAGACATCTCATCAAGACATAGTCCCGTTGCCAGAACTCCATTAACCTTGATATTTAATAATGTATTTTGGGTTTCTGTGATTTGCCATGTAATAGGTTGAATTCTAGAGATACAAAATGAGTAAGATAGAGACCATGACCCTAAGGGGCCAATTTGGATTAGTCAGAAAGACAAGCAAGTAAACAATCTATTGCAAAATAAAAAGCCAGTTATCAGCTGCTGCAGAAGCATAGTGATGTACCTCCTTACCTCAGGTAGGTATGGGGTTAGTCAAAACAAAATTCTGCTGAATAGTATTCCATTGGGTAAATGTACCACAGCTATTATTTTAAAGATTTTATTTATTATTTTTTAGAGAGAGGGGAAGGTAGAAAGGCAGAGAAGGAGAGAAATATCGTTGTATGGTTGCCTTTCACCTGCCTCCAGCTACAGACCTGGCTGGAAACCTGGCTGGAAACCTGGCTTGAAACCTGCTTATGTGCCTTGACTGGGGAATTGAACCAGCAAACTTTGGGTTCACAGGCCAGCTCCTTATCCACTGTGCCACCACCTAGCATCTTACCACAGCTTTTTTATCCACTTATTCATTGATGGACACTTGAGTTGCTTCCAAATCTTGGTTATTGTAAATAATGCTGATATGATCATAGGGGTACATAAATTATTTGAATTACTGTGTCAGATTTCTTCTGATTTATTCCTAAAAGAGGAATTGCTGGGTCATAATGCAGTTTCATTCTAATTTTTGAGGTAATTTCATACTGCTTTCCACAGTGGCTGCACCAGTCTGCATTTGCACAAACAGTGCAAGAAGGTTCCCTTTTCTTTCACATTTATTGATGATAGTCATTCTGACAAACATGATGTGATATCTTATTGTGGTTTTATTTGCATTTCTCTGCTGATTAGTAATATTGAGCATCTTTTCATATGTTTATTGCCTATCTGTATGCCTTTTTTTTTTTTTTTTTTTAGAAGTATCCTTTATTCATTTTTTTCCCTATTGGATTGTGTGTGTTGCGTTGTATGCATTTTTAAAATAAATGTTGGATATTAACCCCTGAATCATTGATTAATATCTTCTCCCATATTTCTTGGCAGTAAAAAAAGAAGGAAATCTTACCTTTTGTAATAGCATGGATGGACCTAGAGAGTATTATGTTAAGTGAAATAAGCCAGTCAGAGAAAGACAAATGCCATATCATTGCACTTATATGTGGAATCTACTGAACAAAATAGAATAATAAACAAAATAGAAACAGACTCATGGATACAGATAACAGACTGAGAGCTGTTAGGAGAAGGATTAGGCTGGGTGAAAAATGTGAAGGAATTAAGCGAAAATGAGCAAACAAAGAAAAAATGAATGCAGACAACAGTATGGTGATTGCCAGAGGGAGAGGTGAGTGGGGGAAGGTAAAAGAGGGCCTAGGGAGTAAGTGGTGGCAAAAAGAGACTTGACTTTGGGTGTTGAGTATACAATGCAGATATGAGGATGATGTCTTTCAGAATGGTACACTTGAAAACTGTATGGTTTTAGCAACAATTGTCATCCCAATAAATTCAATTAAGAATGAATAAAGTGAAGAAATAAAATTCTGAAAAAGATTACATCTAAGCTACAACCTAAAGGACAAGTAGGAGTTTTCTAAATGAAGGTGGAAGACAAGAGGAGAGACAATTTATCCATGTATACAGATGTGCAAATAAAAAGGGTCAGGTGAAATATCCACATCCATTCCATATTTATTAAGGTTCTAAAATCTATCAGGACTTGATTATGAGAACTTATTAAAATGTCAGGTCACTTTTTCCACCAACCCTGAGTGAATTTCTTTAGGGTAGAAACTGTCCTATTTATCTCTGTTAAGAAGAGGCCCTCAGCTCAATGAATCACATGGAAAATGATCAATACCTGTTAGTTGAAGAAATGAAGTAATCAATAGATGGTTTATCACGATTGGCTCTTGTTAGTGAGAAGTGAAGTTCCTGATAAAATCATTGACCTGGATAGGGTCAGAGGTACAGACCTGTAGCACATTCCTAGTGATCACCCTCCTAGAGATCAATTCATTTCATCAATGCTCTTGGGCACAGCCATTCAACCCACAATCAGTACCTTCATCTATCTTTTTTATCTTCTTATTTTGGAGGTTTCATAGGCACAATGGCAGATACATGACTCCTAGCTCCTCCTCCTTCCTGATTGACTTTGAATTTACGCCACAGAGGAAATGAGCTTTTCTTGAGGTAACTTTCTTAGTAAAAGAACTATTGTTGACTCCTAGTCATCCATGAGCTTTTTCTTTTCTAGTATATCACCATTCATGTGCTTTATCTTCTGTTCTGCTTCCCACCAGAGTATCAGGATGTTTTATAATTTACTTTGAAAATTGGCATATTTGCCTATGTTAGCCTGCAAGTATGTTATCTAGCATTCCCCAAAATACCAGACGGATTACAAATAAATACTAAATCTTTAAATATGTGTACACTGAAATGTGTGAGAATATCAATTTGTTTTCTGCTACAGTCTTAAAAAATATTCTGGAATTCATGTATTTAATTTTTATATTTGTGTGTCTGGGATGTTAAAGAACCTGTGCTAAGTGTTTGGATATACCCTATGGTTCCAACTATTAATGAGGTTTGAATAAAAATGAATCTGTGTAGTGTCCATTGGGAGGATGAGGTAGGAAGATGTTAATGCTGCCTGGATGTTGTGAAGGGTGATAAACTGTACTTGGTTGACTTTATTAATCGCTCATAATGTGATCTGTAATAGATGAGCATTTTTCCTGCCTCCTAGGCTTTGCATTTGGAGAGGGAAATTGGGAGCTCTCTAGTCAAGCTAAATGCTGGATTTCCTAAAAGTCTCCCATTTAAGCATCTTATTCTTTATCTGACTATGATAGGAGCAAAACAAAAACAGTTTTGGAAATGATCCAAACTGTAAGCAAAATCTAAAACACCTAAGTTCCCTGTTCCTCTTAGTTGTGGTACTGACAAGTAAGATAGGACAATCTGGTGAGCAAAGTCCCACAGTCTTCTCTCCAGCTCTTCTTCTACATTTGTTCATTCACTCATTCATTCATTCACAACTATTTATTAAATGCCCACTCAGCACTCGGACAATAACAAGAAATAAGACAGACCTTGTCCCTGCCCCCATGGAGCTTACAGTCTACTTGAATATGGTAGGGAAGAAAGTAAAAAAAAAAAAAAAAAAAAAATTAGAAAAGCATAATTGTCCCTTGTAGAGCAAACAATTGTCTTGTGTTTTCACCATAACTGTCTTCAGTCTCTGGAGCCTTTGGGACCTTTCAAAGGTCACTTGGCCCTTCCTATCTCAGTCACATGTCCTTTCCCATTTTTTGAATTAGGATGCAGTGGGGAGAAAAGAATCTAGAACAGCATCATCCAGTAGAACTTTCTGAAATGATGGAGATGGTCTGCATCTTAAGTGTCCAGTAAGGTAGACCCACTAGCCACATGCAACTGCTGAGCTTTAACTCAAACTAGTGCTACCTAGAAACTGAATTTTGAATTTTAGTTACTTCACATTAATATCCACACGTGGTTAGTAGGTAATATCTTGGACAGCACAGCTGTAGAACCTCTTTTGAATGCCCTGCTGGAGGTTCAGCAGAATTCACAACTGGAATTCACACTGATGTAGGTTTCATGAAGAAATTTGGTTACTGACCTTGGTCAATCCTGCTTATGATCAGCACTTTTTTACAAAGTAACTGTTGTTTTCACCTTTCCAGTATTTGTTTCTCCTTACTCAAATTATATAAATCTATTTTCTTTAGAGAGCCATCTCTCCCATATCTCCTTGGCCCAGACTCTTGCAGGAGACTTACTCCTTGCCTAGATGTAGAGTTGGGATGGAACCTCATCCTGTTCAATTGCCAAAGCTCCATTTCCCAGCTTTAGGGATTGGCTAGGAGATGAGCTTGTGACCTAAGTCCAGCCATTGAGACTCAGTCTCAGGACAGTTACTCAAAGTGTTGGTAACTGAGCCTACTGAGACTGGAATTTTCAGCCATTCCTGTGATTCCCTGAGAATGGGGCCCATTTTGTAGAGAGTCTGTAGCAGCAGGACTGAGCGCAGAGCCCCTTCAGCCTGCTCTGCCCAACTTCAGAGTTAGCTTCATATTCTTCACTATATGAACCAACACATTTCCATCTTGCTTAAGCCTGTTTGAATTAATGCTTCTTTGAAACAACAAAAAAGTTCTGATGAAAATAATTTAAAGACAAACAGTATGTCATCTGTATATTGTATTATGTGTTTACCCCCCCAGTTAAGTCTCCTTCCACCACCATTTACATCCTCTCAACTCCTTTCCCTCTGTGCCTATAAGTTTGTTTGTTTGTTTTTTGCTTAATCCCTTCATCTTTTTTACCCAGCCTCCCTAACTGCTCCCCTCTGACAGCTGTCAGCCTGCCTTCTGTATCTATGAATCTGTTTCCTCTTTGTTTACTAGATTCCACATAAAAGTGGAATTTTGCCTTTCATTGACTGCCTTATTTCACTTAGCATAGTACTCTTCAGGTCCATCCATGCTGTCCTGAAGTGTAAGATTTTCTCCTTTTTGTGGTCACATAGTATTTCATTGTATGAATGTACTGTAGCTTTTTTATTTATTCATCTGCTGATGGGCACTTGGGTTGATTCCACATCTTGGCTATGTAAATGATGCTGCAAAGAACATAGAGGTGCATATATGAGGGGGAGCCCCTGAAAATGGGAAAATGGGAATTATCTTATGGAAGGCAGGCTCTTATCAGTATAGGCTTCCCCTGCTAGGTTAGTATTCTAGGAACCCATCTATATCATTTTCTAGTTGGTGTTGTTGTGAGAGGCTGCGTTCTGCTTCAGTGATTTTTTTTTTTTTTTTTTTAACAGTCTTTCAATGAGTTTGCCCATGTCATGATGGGTGATTTATGAGCTTACCAACCCACACCATACTGAGTGTTGAGCAGTTTTTGACCAAAAGGGCATGACTCCCATGCCCCACCCTCTCGGTTTACCTGATCTCACCCCAGGCAACTGGTTTTTGTTTGTTTGTTTCCAAGGATGAAAAAATGAAAAAAGACCTCAAAGGGGAATGTCTGCTGATGTAGGAGAGGTAAAAAAAAACAAAACAAAAAACAAAACAGTGGAAGTACTAAAAAATAACAAAATTGACAAGTTCAAAAATTGTTTTGAGCAGGTGTATTATTTGCATCAGATAGAGAGTATTTTCAAAATGACTAAAGGTTAAAGATATGAGTAAATATACTTCTTAAATAAATAAATTTCATTTTTATTTTGGGAAGTACCTCCACATATTTGAATTACTGTTTCAGCTTTCTTTGGATATATTCCTAGAAGAGGCATTGCTGGGTCATAAGGCAGTTCCATTTGTAAATTTTTGAGGTAACTTCATACTGCTTTCTACAGTTACTGCACCAATCTGCATTCCCACAAATAATGCATGAGGGTTCCCTTTTCTCCATATCCTACCCAGCACTTACTCTTTGTTGATTAATTTATGATAGCCATTCTGAAAGGTGTGAGGTGATATTTCATTGTGGTTTTAATTTGCATTTCTCTGATGATTAGTGACATTGAGCATCTTTTCATATGCCTATTGGCCATTTGTATATCCTCTTTGTAGAAGTGCCAATTTAGGTCCTTTGCCCATTTTTCAGTTGTTGGGTTTTTTTCTTGGTTTTGAGTTGTAAAACATTTATACATTTTGGATATGAATACCTTATTAGATGTGTCATTGGCAAATAAGTTCTCCCAGTTAGGGAATTGTACAGCTGAAACCTATGTAATTTTATTAACCAATGTCCCCCCAATAAAATCAATTAAAATAAATAATAAAACATAAAATCAGATACAACTCAAAGGAGAAGAAACTTTCATTTATGATTGTACTGTTGTATCCTTATTCTTTGTGCTGGTTAAAAAAAATATGTCATATACTAAATTTTATTTTATTTGTAACAGAGTTTAATTGTACCATCAAGGTAGTTTTTTCTTTTCCTTCTTTGTCTTTATTTTTATTATTTTGTTCTTTTTTGCCTGTGCCTGGATAAAGCTTCTTTTACCTCTACGAATATTTAAAAATTTTCAAAATGGTATTAATTGGAAAAGCTGCAATTCTGCATTGAGCCTACTCAAATAAATGTACAAACAAGCCTAGTAACTACTACTGGTCAGTGTGACTGATGATTTCCTTTATAATGTCAAAAAAAGCCAGTCAGTGAAGGACAAATATCATATGATCTCACCCATTACAGGACAATAATGAGCAAAACTAACAACAAGCAAAACAGAACCAAATATATGAATACAATGAATAGGCCTTCAGTGGTCAGGGGGAAAGGGGTTGTGGGGAGGGGGGAGGCAGAGGCAAGAAAGGGGAGCAGCTTAGACAAGAACCTAGTATAAAGGAACCATGGACATAGACAACAGGTGGGATTGACTTTGGGGGGAATGGGGTGGGGTGGGGAGGGGGACAGAGGGGAGCAAAAAGGGGATGGATGTAATACAACAACAATAAAATTAAAAAAAAATAAATGTGTGTGAAACTGATAAAAGACTGAAAACATCATTCATAAACCCAATTAAAGAAGTTTGTATTTATTTTTAAAAACAGTGTAACACTTGTGAAAATATAAACTTATTAAACCTCACAGTACTAATACCTAAGAAATTATGAGAGAGAAGTGGGCATAGCCAAAAGTACAGAAAATGGAAAAAAGTATGGATTTTTTCCCCTTAGTTAGGTAGCTGGGCACATGAATCTGCTGACAAAGGGACAAAGGATATATTCCCTTTGCTTCCTACAAAGACTGAAAATGCTACAATCCCATTCTTGATCAAAATTTATTTAGTCTAAGATTCAGATTCAGATACTCGGGCATAAAAATGAGCAGAATGTACAAAATGAAGATTTATTAAAACAGAATAGATGTTAATCTAGGTGGGTCTTGGCAAGTCTGAGAAGTAAACTCTTTCAGAAAAGTAAGTCAGTTATCCTCAAATTATTCTCCAAACTGGCTTCATTTCAGTCCTATGAAGGGAAGCAATGCTTGAGGAATTGTGCGACTGTAAATATGTGTGTGGACATATGTGTTTTTGTGGTTTCTTATATTATTCCCTTGCCACTGAGCTTCTTTCAGGGGTAGGGCATGGTTTCTTAGCAATTTTTGTCTACTGGTACACTGGCTCAGCAATAATCGTTAAATTATTCCTCTGAGTCACACCCAGAAATTTTGTTATTTATGTGAAATAAATGTGTATTTCTCAAGCAGTCCTCTAGCTGCTCTCTGCCCAATTTCAGGCCAGGAGCCCACTTCCTGTGGTTTCATGTTCTATCTCATGTCAGCTCTGTAGTTCCAAATTTGCTGTATGTGAACCTATGGACACATTCCCCACCATATATTTTTGCCTGAAACATACCTCAGCATGGTCAACCATAAGTGAAGGTTTAGAGAGATGTCCTGGGTGTTTCACTGTGGTGCATAATAGTTTCCCATCAGTGGCATGAAGTGGCTTAGTTCCCTCAATTTTTGGAACCCCCTCAGCCTCATGTTCTACAGGCTTCAGTGTAACTCAGGATGCAAGGCCCTCCTGACCTGGCTTGGGAGCATGTGGAATGTGTGTTTCTATACCTCCTTCTGCCCCACTATGGAGTCAGGACTTCTTCCAACTGAGTCTATTTGTAGCTTCAAGAAATTGGTTTTTCCCAAGGAACATTTTTCCCAATTTAATTAAAATTGGGTCCTTCGGGTGAAGTACTGAACTGAGAGTAGCAGGTGTCCATGAATGAGATTGTACCGAGTTAGGGAAAACGACTGCTTCACATTTCACTCCAGTTTTTTTTTTTTTTTTCCCCTTTTTTTTAAAGATAAGATTTTGCAATTTCTAAAACAACATAGAATGCTATTCAAAAGGATTTTCAAAGTTTTTCTTTTTTGTCTTAGGGTAGATGGTTTACTTTTCTTTAAAAATACAAGTCTTCCAAGAAAATCAAACATAAAAGAATACATAGAATAGAAAGATTAAATTCCCCTTTAAAGCCATGTAAGCCTTTAAATGTACTTTTTTTCAGGGGAAATGACTGTAAGTGGTATCTATTTCCTAAATATTAACAAACATTTAAAAATATTAGGTATATCTGAAAGAAAAGGATAAATAAATGTAGTTGTATCTATTTATTGAATAAATATAGGTACATACATATAAATTTTTCTTTAAATATGACTATATATAATATATATAATTATAATATATAATCTGTCCTGAAAGTATTGAGCCAATTTCAGTATAATTAAAACAATGCACAGCTGATACTTTCAGGACAGACCTCATATACCCACATAGGTGTATATGTATATATTATTTCATTTACTTTTTCCATTTAACAGCATTTTGTGAAAATTTTCTATGTTGTATACATCCATCAACAACATTCTTTTTAGCAGCAGTCCAGCATTTCATAGTAAGCATGTGGGTCCTCCCCCTATTAGTGAACATTGGGCTGTTTCCCATTTTTGCCTATTCCTGACAATGCTACAGCAGCATTCTTGCACATAAGCAAGACTCTTCTAAAGCATCCCCACTTTACAATGGTTGGTTCTGATGTTTAGTACCTCCTGGCTAATGTTCCTCACTGACATAGGATTAGTGCACATGGCCAGAATTTTTGCTGACAATCTGTGCACAAACAGGGAAAGAGATGTGGTGTGTTTTAAATGCACCTATAGAAATGTGAAGGGTTTTCCCAGGGATGCAACATAACACATTTTTAGGGCACTCATCTCAAGTTTGAAAATTATTTACTTAGAGTGATTTGAAATCAAAGTTCAGGCTTATTTCTCCTAAGTCTTACTTGGAGAGGGGTTTCATGAACCATCATACTTATTTTCTGCCTTCTGGGGACAGACCTTTTATAAGATGGGCTTTTTTAAAGAAACAACTTTATTCTTGGGAAGGTTGACAGCCACATCCGTGTGCCTCAGTAGTAGGTCCGAGTGACAGTGTAACCCTCCCAGCCTAGGCTTTACTCTCTGGCCCTTTCTAGGTAAAGTTTGTCCACTCGGGGAATCTCACTATAGAAAGGTATTCTCTGTTGAATTGCCTTTAAATGTAGAGAAAACAAATCATGTCCTAATCATAGGCAGCAGAACCTGTCTGGAAAGAGAGCAGAGACCAGGGAGTTCTTTCTCTGCCTGGCAGGGAGATGCGAACGAATGAGAACAGGAGACTGGGAAGTCCCTGCTCAATTCTTCCTACAGTTTCCCTGGTCAAGGAAGTTTCTGTCTCTTTAACAGGAAGAGAATGGACACTGGATGCAGCCTGAGCCTAAATAATAGGCTGAGTCAACAAGATAATGCAGCAACTTTGTGAGTGGTACAGAAAAATTATGGAATTGTGTCTGGGAATTGTTATGTCTTATTATGGGCTGAATTGTGTTCACCCCCCAAATTTGTGTGTTGGAGTCCCTGACACCTAGTACCTCAGAGTATGACTGTGTTTAGAAATAAGTCTCCAATGAGTTCACTAAGGTTAAAATGAGGTCAGTTTTGGTGGTTCTTATTCCATTTGACTGGTGTTCTTAAAAGAAGAGATTAGGACCCAGACACCCATGTGGAGATGACCACGTGAAGACAGAGAGAGGACAAGCCTCAGAACAAACCATCCCTGCTATCCATCTGAGCCATCCCTCAGACTTCCACTTCCAGGCTGTTGTTGGAGCCCCCAACTTGTAGTCCTTTGTCATGGAAGCAGAAGCAAATGAACACATCTCTATTTACATCTGCCTTGCTGTCTTCTATGATATGACATGGATTCTTGCCATAATGTACAGGTCTTTCTGTGTGTAAGTCAGCAGTTTCCATCCAGGAACAATTTCTCCTCCTGAGTGACATATGACAATGTCTGGAGACATTTCTGATTGTCACTACTGAGGGAGGGGTATGTTATTTACAACTAGTAGGTAGAGGCCGGGGATGCTGCTCAGCATCTTACAGTGCACAGGGCAGCCCCTACAACCGAGAATTGTCCAGCCTAACATGCCAGTGAGGACAAATCCTGGTGTGGCAGAAAACATACCACCATAACTTCTTTTCTCTGTCTTCAAACTTTGATGTTCTTTGAAAGTGCTAGAAAAGGATATCCCCTACTCTGAGCATTACATATAATGTCCCTAAAGGATCATCAAAATAATGTAAATTCAAAGAGCTCCTTTGGCTATTAGATCTGGTCAGTCAATTTCTGCAAGGTACACTCTAGACAACTTGTGAGGTGCCACCTGATTTCTGGGACCTGGACTTTGGTTTCCTGAGAACCAGACTTCTTCCATTGCCATGAACTCCCCCAAGTTTGCAACTTGTGAGTGGCACTGGTGTGAGAAAGGAGGAATGAATGATGGATGGAAGGGGAGCCTCATAAGTAGAAGGGGGCTGATGGGAAGCTTACCTTAATATCATATTTTATGTACAACTGCGTGTCAGGCCAGGCTCTGGATGTACATTGCCTGACCCTAGTTCAGGGGAACGATCGATTGTTCTCAAACAGTGAGCCATCCAAATGATTTATTTATGCAGCAATGCCGCTCTCTGCTTCTTTGGAGGTGGGCACAGACCATTAGCTTTGTGCATGTGTGAGCGTGTGTGTGTTTGCATGTGTGTGTGTGCACATCTTCCCATGATCCTCTCAGTTTCAGCTGAGCCTATAATTAGCTCCTCAGAGACCAAATAATCACAGTTTGCTTTTTCTACCTGTAAATGCTCATTTGGCTTTCTGATTTCTTGTTAATTTCTTAGTCTTAAATCATCTAGTATTGGGCTTTTGGCAAAACATCAAGATATCAGAACAAAGAATGTCTCTCTGAGAAAAGAGCTGAGAGATTTTGGAATCTCTATGACTGAGATTAACTTTTATTCTTGCCTAAATTTGAGAAGAAGTTTTTGAGAGGAGAGTTTGACCACATCTACAGTACCCCTTCCTAAGTGAGCTGGTGTCCTCCCAGGAAAGCACCAGAATGTAATCGTTAGGACTGGTCATTTCAAACCTGGTAGAATTCACATACGTACAACATACCGAACACTAAATTTCTGTGGTGAAGATCACAATTCATACAACTAGGACTGCAAATAACAGGTTCTTGTACCCAACAAAGCATATTCAACCTGATTTGGTTGTTGGCACTGAATGTAAGTTTTGACAGTTACCAGCCTTAGTTCTCCATGTCAGTTTAGGATTGTTCAAGAAAGTGTTTTTAAGAAGGAGGCATAATATTCCAATTTATTGATAATTAGTAATACTCTGTAACAGCCACTGTTTAATAGAATTTTGTTCAGTCGTGGAAATACTTTATTTCTGTGTTTTCTCATAAAGTAGTCATGGGCTGCATATGGTTATTAAGCATTTTAAATGTAGTCAGTGAAACTGAAGAACTGAATTTTATTTTTTTTTCATTTTAATTAATATAAACTTAAATCACCCCATTGAATAGTGATTACTATCTTGGAAAGGGTAACTATACACGACCTGATCTCTTATCTAGGAAAAATGTGTAAATATGTATCTTACTATCCATGTACATATCCATATAATGCACTTAAAATGTAAACAAAAATTGTATATACACTCCAAACTGCTATTACCCCCCAGGTTAGTCTCAGAGAAGCATAAGGATGATAGGCTTTGAATATTTTATTTTACCTAAAGAAAAAGAGGAATGGGATTAAAAATAATTAAATATATACAGTGAGACTATATCATAGAGCCAATCATGTCAAGCCACCTTCTTGGAGTTACCTTATGAGAAAAGGATGGAGGAGTGTGACAATTTTCTCTGTGATGCAGGCAGCCCCCTCCCACAGTTTCTCCTGGTCGTGTAAGTGAAGTCAGTGTCCCTAGTCCTTGTGTGTTGTGCAATCAGCACCTAAAACAATCATGCCTGTGGCTTGCGAGGCTGTGAACCAGCAAGCAGGGAACAGAGAGGGGCAGAGGCAGCCACCTAAGCAAATGCATGAACTGCAGCCAGTCTTTGAAACAAAATCCATGTGCTTTATGAAAATCCCTTATTGTGGAAAGCCATTTGCAAAACCTGCACAGTTTTCGCTTGGCTGGTACAAGGCAGTAAGTGCCTCTTTCTAAGCCTCCTGCAAGTGACAGTGAAATGGCTAACCAGGTCTGTGTTCACAGGCTTATGGATTCCAAGTCTGATCACAGCCACCCATGTCTTTCCTAGGTTATTAAGAAGAAACCACACTTTGCTTTCCTTTGGTGGGGGGATGGGTGTTAAACATTAACTAGGGAGAGTATAAAGAAAGTGAGAGAAGATGAAAAGAACAGCAGGCAAGAATGACAAGGAGAAGCTGTAGAATAAAATTTTAAGTACTTAGAATGAAAACATATCGATAAGTCACTAAAATTACAGAGGTTGACCAGATCCCACCCAGCATTTACACTGTTCCCTGGGTGATTGGGAGATTTAGCAGCGTCTCCGGGTGGCCAGAGTTTTCCCCATTCATGTCAAGTTAGTGCCATTGCTACACACCTGAATTATTACACTGGCAACAATGTTATGTAGGTCTGCATGTCTTCTGAACCTTAGTTCCTTCCTGTGACCAAACTGCCCTAGGGTGCTAGACCTTTCTGCATAGATACAGTCAAACTGAAGGTTCAGTTTGATACTGAACAAGCTACCACTTGCGACCAGAAGAGGCTTGCCTTTTGTTTTTTCTTCCTTGCGTTGTGAAGCCAACGAGGCATATAGGCCATTTTGGTTTTAGTTTTGTGTTGCTCCTGAATTACCTCAAAGACGAAAACTGATTTTATGTGATTTGATGAAATTGTAATTTAAAAAAACTAATATTCTACTCTAATGAATGACACGTTGATCCAAAAGCTGCCTGAGGACAGGGAGTGTGTGTTAAGCATGTTATAGCCTTAATTTGGTGAAATATCTGACTTTTAGTAAGCAGTCTTATGCCATGTGGCAGGTATTTTTCTATATTCTTACCCTCAAACATATATTAATATGACCTAAGACTGCAGGTAAATACATGCTAAGAAAAGAGAAAATTCTAATACCTACTCTAGCATTGTTTTTGTTTTTTTTTTTCTCAATAAATAGCCATTGATTAGGATGTGAGTGCATTGAGTTACATTCTTCCTATATCTAGTGAAAAGTATTTAAGTTAATGTTTACTTGTCCCTGAAAGGAGAATGGGAGGGCAGGAAGAAGCTGAAGGACAAACAAGCAAACAAAACCACTAGGTATCAGTTATCAGCTACGTGTAAATTCAACTTATTTTTTAATGACTTTATTAGGAAGTCTTCTACATTCATTCCCTTGAGGCAACTTTAGACCTTGCAGGTCTGTTTGCAATTCCTATCAGAATGGTGTGTGTTGGGGGGAGAATAATGGAAATTTCTCAAGTTATTCAGTTTTTTAAAAATCCAATTTCTTGCGCTGACAATTTCTTAAATCTGTAGACCTTGATGTTTTAATCTCATGCATTCTGATAGAGCTTGATATTCATGACTGGTGGATTTGATACATTTTATCCAAGAAGATGAATATGAGAAAACACAAGGGGAGGCTTGTATTTTGCACCTTGTGTGGAGCCTGCCAGTTTCATTTTCACGTTTTTTGCACTAAGAGTGTTTCTGGAAGGTAAAAGCACTGCCCAAAGCCAATGTCCATCCATATTGAAATGGCTTCATCTGAGTTTTCCAAAATACCAATTCCAGTACAGGTGGTAATGTCTGGGTGGGAATAGCAGAAGAGATGTCAGTTTAAAACTCAGATAAATACAGTTATACTCCATATGTGAATGCATGGGTGATAAAGCTTGTCATTTCAGCATAAATAGAGTAACAAGTAGATTGGAAGTCAGATGAACTTTTGAGAAAACATGTTCTAGATCCATGTTCTAGTGCGAAATTAGACACTGATGGTTTCATAAGAAATGAATTGTAAGGATTGAATAATCGATGATAACAATTCAGTCTCTTTAACCATTATTCTAAATAACTTAAAATATTAATGTTATCTCAGGAACTTTTTCAATGTTGTATTATAGACCATTGCAAATATACAACAAAAGAGAGAATAGCAAAAGGAGACTTCAGATGCTTCCATAACTATCAACTCATGACCAATTGGGCTTCACAAATACTTCCCCTCTTTCCCTCCACATTCCTGAGTTATGTCTAAGCAAAGGCCAGACAGCATACATTTCATCCATGAATGTTTCACTAAACATGTGTACATCTAACCCTACATTGTTAACATTGATCTGGCCCACCGTTCATGTTTTCCCAATTATCTCACATATTTTTAAAGTTAGTTTACTTGAGTTAAACTCCAAAAAAGCCTATGGAGGCAATTAGTAGACATGTCTAAATTTCTTTAATTTATATTTTACCCATTTATAATTTTCTCTTTCTTTTCTTGTGATTTCTTTTGTTGAAGAAATGGAATTGTCTTCCAGGAACACTTTTTGACCAATATCATGATTGTGACCTATTGTCTCTTTTTTACCCAAGATAAGAAATTAGCCTGATAAATCATCAATCAAACCAATGATATCCATCATTCTATTCCATGGGTGAATATTGTTGACAAAAATTGATATTAACCTGAATAAAAAATTGAGAAGACTATACATATATATGGAGGGAGGAAAGGAGGGACGAGAGAGAGAGAGAGAGACAGAGAGAGAGACTGCCCAGAAGGCATAAGAAACAAATTAAATAGGACAATAACACCTTAGTCCTCTTCAAAGTTGGCACCTTGGGTCCTCACACAGTTCTCCCAATCACCATCAGCTTCCCTGTCCTGTTTTCCTGAATCACATCAATGGTCTTAAATTTCTTCCCTTTCTAAGGTATTTTAGTTTTGGGAAAAGATAAAAGTCAGAACACCAAATCCGGACTGTAAGGGGACTGAGTCACTTGGGTGATCTGATGTTTCATCAAAAAATTCTGCACAAGACATGATGCATGAGTGGGTGTGCTGTCTTGATGAATCTGCCAGTCACCAGTTGCCCATAGCTGTGGCCTTCTGAATCATCCAAGTAGTTTCTAGAGAGGAATGTTCACACCTAATGCAAAACTTGATGCAGATTTATTGCTCTACTTGCTCAGTTTCTATACTTGATTTTTTAAATTATGTTTTACTGATTATGCTATTACAGTTTTCCCAACTCTTCCGCCTTGCACCCCTCCACCCAGCACCCCTGACTTCATCAGGCAATTCCCACACCATTGTTCACGTTCATGGGTCATGTGCATAAGTTCTTTGGCTACTCCATTTCCTACACTGCACTTTACATCCCCACAGCTAGTCTCTAACTACCTATTTGTATTTCTTGATCTTCTCACCTCTTCACCCATTATCCTACACCTCCCTACCCATGTGGCAACAACAAAATGCTCTGCATGTCCATGATTCTGTCTCTGCTCTTCTTGTGTGCCTAGTTTTTTAGATTCAATTATTGACAGTTATGTATTTATTGCCATTTTATTGTTCATAGTTTTGATCTTCTTTTCTTAAATAAGTTTGTTTAACATTTTGCATAATAATTGTTTGGCAATGATGAACTCCTTTAGTTTTTTCTTATCTGAGAAACTCTTTATTTACCCTTTGATTTTAAATATCTTTTATGACTAGAGCAATTTTGGCTATAGGTTCCTGCTTTTCATGACTTTGAATATTTCTTACTAGTCCCTTCTAGCCTGCAAAGTCTTGTGAGAAATTAGCTGATAGTCATATGGGAACTCCCCTCTAGGCAACTGCTTTTCACTTGCTGCTTTTAAGATTCTCTTTATTTTTAAACTTTGGCATTTTAATTATGATGTGTCTTGAAGTGAGCCTCTTTACATCCATCTTGTTTGGGACTCTCTGTGCTTCCTGGAATTGCATGTCTATTTCCTTCACCAAATTAAGGAAGATTTTCTTTATTATTTTTTCTTATACATTTCCAATTTCTTGCTCTTTTTCTTCTCCTTCTGGCACCCATATGATGTGAATGTTGGAATGCTTGAAGTTGTCCCAGTGGCTGCTTATACTATTCTTTCTCTCTTTTTGTTTTAATTATTTTTTCTTCTTGTTCTGATTGGTTGTTTTTTTCTTCCTTATATTCCAAATCATTAATTTGATTCTCAGCTTCATCCACTCTATAGTTGTTTACCTGTAAATTGCTCTTTATTTCAATTAGTGTGTCCTTCATTTCTAACTGGATCATTTTTTATGTTTTTGAGGTCCTCACTAAGTTCCTTGAGCATCCTCATAATCAATGTTTTGAACTCTGCCTCTAATAGATTGCTTATCTCCATTTTGTTTAATTATTTTTCTGGAGTTTTGATATGTTTTTTTAATTTTGGTCATGTTTCTTTGTCTCTTCATTTTGGTAGTCTTTGTGATTATTTCTGTGTATTAGGTAGAGTTACTTGATTCCTTGTCTTGGTAGTGTGGCCTAATATAGTAGCTGCCCTATAGGGTCCAGTAGCACAGCCTCCCCTAATACCCAAGCTAGGTACCCTTTGTGTGGGCTGAGTATACCCTTCTCTTAGGGTTGAGCCTAGGCTGCTGTTGGCAGATCAATGAGAGGGATCTTCCAGGCCAGTCAGCTGCAAGGATTGGCTGTAACCACTGACCTCCAACCTCCTCCATGTGAAGGATCAGCTGTGCGAGACAGGATGATGTTGCTCTGACATGGCCTGTAGCTGTCCACTGGATGTGCATGCCCTGGGATTTTCTGGGTAGTATAGACCTCCTACCAGTGTTTTGCTGAGGCCACCATACCTAAGCTATATAGCAATCTGAGATACTGCTACTTGTGCTGGGCTTGGAGATTCCTAGGCAAAGACAAGCTGAAAATCTAGACTGGCTGCTGCTAATGTGGGGCCTGGGGCCACTTAGGAAGAGGTATGAGTCTGACAGCTCACTGAGGCTAGCTGTTATTTGTTTTAAAGGATTTAAGAATTTGTGAAGCTGGAGACAAGACCACCCATTCATTATGCAAAAACTATTGCTAACAATTGTAAGTTAGCTTTTGGAGCCTTAGGGGTTCTCCAGGGCTGGGCAAATGGTGTTAGCCAGGTTGAAGGAATCTCTAATACAGCCTCTTTTCCCACCAGATCTGTGGCTCTGCTTACCTTTCTGTCTTGGAAAAAGCTGTCCCCCAGCTTTTGCCTGAACGCTAGACACTTCATTTCTTCTCTGTGTGTCACTGGTACCTTTTTCAAACTGCTACCCCAGTGCTGGAGCTCAGAGAGAATGAGTCTTATTGAATAAGTTTATGTATGGGTTCTTTAAAAGATACTGCTTGGGGCTCTAGAAGTTTCTTTCAACAACTCAATATACGCTATTTTTGCAGCCAGAGTTATGGGGACTTAGTTTCCTGGCACTGGTGTTCTGGGCTGCAGGGCCTGATGTGGGACTGAGATTTCTCACTCCTGAGATAAGCCTCCCAAATTTTTATGTACCACACAAGTATGTGGGGCTAGTTCATTCTGTGCCTCCACCCCCATACCAGTGTGGATGGATGTGGTTTCTTTAAATCCATAGTTGTCAGACTTTCATTCAACTTGATTTCTGCCAGTTGCCAATTCTGAGTGATGGCTGTTCTATAGCTTAGTTGTAATTTTGACATGGGTGTGCAAGGAGGCGGTCTTTTTATCTATGTCACCATCTTTCACTCATTTATTTTATTTTTAAAAATATTTTATTTATTATTTTCAAAGAGAGGGGAAGGGAGAGAAGCAGAGGAGAGAAACATTGATGTATAGTTGCTCTTAACCTGCTTCCAGCTATGGGCCTGCCTGGAGACCTGGCTTGCAACTTGGTTAAGTGCCCTGGCTGGGGAATAGAACCAGTGAACCTTTGGGTTCTCAGGCCAGCACCTTATCCACTGTGCCACCAGCCAGGGCTCACTCATTTAGAATGGGATGGCCACACAATATACATGCTCACTCAATGGCATCTGCCACCCCCTCCTGACTAGTACAGTGAAGTGCTGATTGTTCATGCAGGTGCATTGCAGTCCTCTCTCCTTGGTTACCAGGTTACATCAGTGTTATGCAAACCATTCTTGTGATGTTAACAATGCCTGGGCTTTTTTCAGGCTGGCCTCATATATTTAATCGTTTAATTGTAAAAAAAAAAAAAAGAAAAGAAAAGAAAAAAGAAAATATAAGTTGAGACTTGCTCAAGAGATAAGTTAAGGTGGCATATAGTTATTGTCACCTAGTGTTCTTCTATAGTTGCTTGAAAGATAGCAGAAGCAATATTTTTTAACTGCTCAGATGGGGGGATTTTCTTTTATAAGTAAATTATGGCTGTCAGTGACTTTGACCTTTTTTTTTGCACATCTGAGTGAAGTAAATATGGGCATTTCACATAAAATATATTACTCTTCTGAAACATAGGATGTCACTTTAGAAAGTGGTTCCCCCCTACTTATTACTAGGTGTGGTAAGATATCTTATCCCAGAGCTAAGGGCCCTACCAGATCTGGCCTGTTTTTGAGAAAAATGAGAAAATAAAGGAGACATTATAGAGCAGTCTACCCCCTACCCCCACCTTTCCAATTCACATAGGAGTTGATACAAAACAATGATCTTAAGCACCATGTATGGTTGACCATGGCCACATTACTTCTCAAACCATCTCTGTGGTCCAGCAAACTGTCCCAGGGCCTTAGGAGTAAGATAATAGATAGGAGTGTTTCCTGGTCATGCCAAGGTGCACTGATCCTTGGCATGCCAGACAATTGGCAGTAAGAGCCACTGGGTCTGTATGTCATGTCCCTGTTCTAATATCATCACCTCTCACCACTTAAATAATCTCCTTCAAAATGTAGGCATGGACTTTCCACTCAATGTACAATTTTTTAAATATTTTTTATTTTACTTATTTATTTTAAAGATTTTATTCATTATGTTTAGAGAGAAGGGCGGGGAGGGAGGAAGAAAGGGAGAGAGACATCAATGTATGGTTGCCTTTCACCTGCCTCCAGCTAGAGACCTGGCTGGAGGCCTGGCTTGCAGCCTAGTTATGTGCCCTGACTGGGAATTGAACCAGTGATGTACAATTTCTAATGTTTTCAATTACAAAATAACAGTTAAAACACTTAAAGATGGGAGCAAAAAGGGGATGGATGTAATACAACAACAATAAAATTAAAAAAAAAAAAAAAAAACACACTTAAAGATGCCTATGATGTTCCATGTTCCATGTGAGCACCTTCTGGCCACTGTCTAGTTTAATATTATATACATACCAAATGCTATTCCTGTTGCCATTATAACCGTTTACCAGAAGAGAATTCAAAACTGATGTAGGAATTAATAGCAACAAGGCAATGACAACTTGTTTGAGGAGCAGAGCTAGAATTTGACCCAAGTGCATTAGGCTCTGAAACTGCTATGGTTGACCAGGTTCCTCTTCACATTTGTGCACTGTGTTGTGAGTAAGGGACCTCACGTGCATGTGTGTGACCTCCCGGCCAGTACTTACAAGCTCTGTCCCCTGCCCTACAAGTGTTCCTTGACCTATATTCTTGAAACCAGGGCTATATATGTGAATGGTATTCTGCCTGGGGGAGGACGACTTCCTGGGGAAAGATGCCTGTAAGCAGGGCCCAGTGGGCCTTTCCACTTCAGCAAAACATTTTGTGATCCTGAGCACCCCTACATGAGTGGGCTTCAGAGCCCAGGCATGTATTCCCTTGACCCTTCGATTTCTACACTCATGGGGAAGCCAGTGTCTGAATAGCATGCTTTCAAGTATGGGCCTGGACAGGAGCAAGGGCTTCTTAGGTCCAAGGTCTCTTAACCACTAACTGTAATTCCCCTGATATTATCAAGTTCCATGCTGTTTGCCTCCATGAGAACAGGGTGTCCAGCCAGTATCATCCTCTTCCCAACTTTGGACTCGCTCAGTGCTGAAATTTTTGTGCCAGAGTACACAAAAGAAATATTTTTACCGGTACAAAGCAAAATAAAAGAAAAGCAACATAGCCCCTGTAGAGACTGTAGCAATGAACATTTCAGACAGGATCAGGACAAAATCCTCAAAAGAATACCATGTGAGCCAGGAAGTTTCTGGAAGAAAATTGACAGGATATTCATTTCCCCAAACCATGTGGGGCTGATAAGTAAAGTGGTACACTGTGCTCCTTTGGCAAAAAAAAGTAGGGAAAAAGCTGCTTTCCAGGAGTGGGGGCAGGGAGCTTAGCATGTGGCCATCACATCCAACTCTTTCCTTTAACTGATGGAAATAAGACCCTTAGAGAAAGCCCACCCAATAAAAGTGCACAATGAGGTCACAGTGAGGGTTGTGGCCACTATTGACTAAGAGGAGGAAATTGATGTGATGATAACACATAGGCCAGAGGAAGAGAATTGCTCAGTCAGCAATTTCTTTTCTGTACAGGGCGTATTGACTCAAGTATCTTACCTAAATTCAGATCAAGCTTCAACCCCCAGCTTAGGTACTTAGATTGGTAATTCAACAGTATAGCAGTTGGTTTGAATTTTGAATATTTGAAAAGAAAGCATCTCTAGTAGAATGTAGCTCCAGTAAGATGCAGTGATTTCCTGCCCCATCTGAGTGTTCTCCAAAAAGCATTGATGAAACATTTATCAGGTGTGAGTTAAGTTCACTGGTAGCATCCTCATGCAGAAATAAGCAGGTCAAATGAAAGAGCATTCTCTAAGGCAGTTGCCTACCCTCCCTGCCCATGCTAGGGCAGAATCCTAAGAGAAAAATCTGGGTTGATTACACAGCATTCATGAATAACAGTACATCAAGTTCTTTCAACTTGGAATTTTATACAGAAACAGCAGAAAGATGAATAAGTGTAGCAGCAACAGTATTTTGAGTTTTCCAAACTATTTACTTTTCTCCTGGGCATGAATCTCCTGACCATGTTCTGGACAATACAAAATTATGTATGCTACTTCTAGATTTAGCCATAAACCCACTGTGTGACCTTCAGTCTTTTCTCCATCCACTGTGACCCTGGAGGCCAATTTTGAAGATGCCATATGACTTAGTCCATCTGGGCTGCTATAAGAGAATACCATTACCTGGGTGGCTTATAAAGCACAAATTTATTCTCATAGTTCTGGAGGCTGGAAGCCCAAGATCAAGGTGCTAGTAGGTTCAGTGTCTGATGAGGGTCTGCTACTTGGCTTACAGAGATCCATCTTCTTATCGTGTGTGCCCTGCCTGACATGGTGAAAGGAGCAAGAGACTTCTCTGGGATTTATGAGGGATTTAATCTCATGAGGGCTCCACCCTTGTGACCTCCTCACATCCCAATTGTTCGACCTCTTAACACTATCACATTGGGAGTTAGGTTTTCAATATATGATTTTGGGGAGAGACACATTCAGTCTATAACACTGTATTATCAGATACAAAAGAATGGGTCCCTGACTGATGGGATGATCATAGCACCTTCCTTGTTACCCTGGAGAGTAGCAAAGGAGTACTGAGCTTCTATGGGGTTAATCCTTGTGGCCTGGATTTATATGTTACAAAACTTAGTCTCCCCCAACAATACAACTTAACTCAAGACTGTTAAGGTAGAATTCTACTTCTATTATACTGTAAAGTTCACAAAAATGTAATCCCACACTATGAGAGGCTCTGAATAACTTGTGATAAATAAGTCAATGAGGTCTGCTGCACCATACATGTTCTGACTGAATAAGATTTCCCTGTTCCTCAATTCCCCACCACATGTAGAACATTTCCTTGGGTTTCACATCAGCCAGAGAGGCATCTAGTTCTCTTGTAACTTATTTTGTAACAATTGTTATTCCCTCTCTGAAAATGTTCTATTTTGGACACAGAGCTCTAGCTAATTTCTAAAGATGCCTTCAGGATGCCATGTGGATATGCCCAGCTCCATCTTATGTCTTAATGTGGCATTTCTGTGTTTGAGAGATGTTTTAACTCCATAGTTATCTTTGCCTGAGTCTGACCTTGTATTATTTCTTCTTTTTGCTACATGATGGGGCAACAGGTTTTATTCCCATCACCCTGTCATGGAGTAGGGTTGCTCCACCCAGATGGGCCTAGTCTGCAAAGGATTCACCTCCTGTAAAGAAATAGGATGTCATGAAATAACCTATAGGACACTGGGAAATAACCTCCCTGAATTGGGTAGATCAGGATTTCAGTAATAAATCAGCCCGTGAAAACTGTCTTTTAAGTAGAGTTCTCTTGAGAAAGGATTTAAAGTTGGAAGACTACAAACCATGGGAAAAAATTCCTTACAGGGTAAATGTCATTAAATCATTTTCCAATGATTTAACCATTTTCATGGTAACTTTGCCATAGCTGATCAGGACTTAAACAGAGCAGATGGTCTTTATGGCCATGGTATCAGAGGCTGTCACCAATATGATAGGTTCATTCTTTGAGATGCATCCCAGAATGCTATTTAAGAGGTCTTAGATGTTTCATTCAATTCTAGAATTGTTAAGGAAAGGAAACTGAAGCTCCTTACTTCTTACTTGTATTGATTGCATGAATTTAAGCAAATGATTATGCTCAATGAACTCCACTTTTCTTATCCATATAAAACAGGGGACTTTTGATTCAGTACCATGCACATCTTTTCATATTTTAAGAGATATTTTAAATCTTTTTGAAAAATTATTTGTTCTGTCTATTTTAATTCATTGGCTATTTGGGTTGGGAAATGAACACATTTATTTAAAGTTTTATTTTTATTTAAATTATTCATGTTATGAATTTTGTCCTGGTCACTGCTTTATATGTGACCCTTAAATTCTGGACTTTAATAGGTATTATTTTTTACTGTAGTATTTTAAAAGCTCTGTACTTTCATTTTTCATTTTCCCTTTCACTCAAGCATTGTGTAATAGAAGTTTTGTAATTTTTTTTTATTCCAAGGTAGATTATAGTTTCAAATATTAGTTTCAGCCTGCTCTTTTGTTTTTATTCCCCATGGGCTTCAAATTTACATAAATTGGATAATTTTTGCATGTATTCTATTTCCACCACTATCACTTTGATCTATATTCTTTCCTTATCTCATTGCTATTTCCTATTGCTTTTCTTTAATGCCCACATTAAATTTTCATTCAAATCTATTTTTTTCTTGGACACTCTATAATTTTGACTTTATTTCTTATATGATTTTTTCTTTTTCCCTTCTATTTCATTCATTAATTCAGCCAACTCTCATTTCATTTTTTTCTGTTTCAAGTTCCTTTCCAGTTTATATTTTTGAATTTATGCTTCAATGTGTGCATCTGTGTGTTTAATATAGTTCCATGCGATTTTTTGAGAACATTTTATTCAGTTTGGAGTTTTGTATTACAGTTTTCTTTTGCAACATGATTGGAATTTTGGGGAGACTTTTCAACAGATAGAATGTTTGGATTTTCACTTTTTGGGGTTCAAGCCCATTGGTCCCATATTCCTTCTCTAGAGTGAAGTGTACATTATTTATTTAGTTTTTAAATTATTTATTTATGTATTATTTTTAGAGAGAGTAGAAGGGAGAGAGGCAGAAAGGGAGAGAGACATCAATGTATGGTTGCCTTTCACTGCCTCCAGCTACAGACCTGGCTGGAGACCTGGCTTGCAACCTGGTTATGTAACCCTGGCTGGGAATGGAACCAGCAATCTTTGGGTTCGCAGGTTGGCACCTTATCCACTGTGCCACCAGCCAGTGGTAGGTTTCTATTGGAAGCAGGAAGCCCAAAAGGAGTTTTGTATGTTACTTTTCTTTTTTTTGCTGGATCTTTAATTCCTCCATTTTACTTTGTGTTCACTTCCATTTCCAAAGGTTAGCTCTCCTTTCCTAATTATGCTGTCCCTCAGAACCACCACCTTTGCAGTGCTGCCTACCAAATTCTGCAGATATTTTCAAGTCTCACCTCTGTTCTTAGAGTTCTGAACCACAGGTTCTGTTTTTCAGTGTTTTCTCATTTATAACAGATCTTCTCTTTCTGGAAGTGATTTTAATTGTCTTAAACATCCATTTCTCTTTCTTCTTTTCCCTATATTTTTCCAGATCCTCCTTATTCTTGTTAGAATGGGAGAGAAATAGTTCTGCTAGAAGGTGATACTATTTGCAAATCACATGTTGTTTAAAGTTATAATATTCTTTGTCTTCAAATTATGCTAGAAGTATGACACCCATAGGCTTTGTTTATATTGTTTATCTCTATAGAGTTTGGAGAAGGTGCTGGGAGGTTCCAATTTAAGCAGCAGCCATGCCTCAGCTACATTGTTTGTTTGTTTTTGGGTTTTTTGTTGTTGTTGTTGTTTGTTTGTTTAATACATCTATTATGAATGGTTGGTTATTGATTATTTATTTTAAGATTTTGTGTATGTGTTGTTTTTTCACCCTCCAGGTAGGCTCTGTGCAAAATGAAAATTCAGGGCCTGTTGGTTAAAAAAAAAAAAAAAAAAAATGTTAAGAATCTTAAGATGGCACAAGCAAAACACTGAACCAAGGGAGGGGCCTTTCCGAATGTGTGGTCCTGTGTGACTGTGCAGGCTATGTACCCATGAAACCTCCTTGAGTCAGTTCTTTGTATGTGTAAGTAACTTGGTTCAGTAACTTCTCAAGGGTTCTCTATCTCCTACGGAGAGGCAGAGAGAGAGAGAGAGAGAGAGAGAGAGAGAGAGAGAGAGGGAGAGAGGGAGAGAGGGAGAGAGGGAGAGAGAGAGAATGCTTGAAACTAGGGCTTAGGGCTTAGGAAACCTGAGTTCTGTCTCCGGATCTGTTATGAATTTACAGTGTGATTCTGAACAAATTACTTTATCTCTCTGGGGTTCTCTTCCCCTACTTGAAAATGGAAGATTTTACCTTGTGTTGAGTAAACTATCACACATGTTACTGATGATACATGAATAAATTTTAATCATGGTATTAGTTCTGTTACATGATAGAAAATAATACAGAACATGAAAACTTTTTATGTATATTATTTTTAATACATGATTTAAATGAGTAATTAACAAACACAAGGTCAATTTTAAGACATTATTAAAGAGTTGTATGTAGGCCCTGGCTGGTGGCACAGTGGATAAGGCACTGGCCTGAGAACCCAAAGGTCGCTGGTTCAATTCCCCAGCCAGGGCACATAACCAGGTTGTAGGCCAGATCTCCAGCCAGGTCTGTGGTTGGAGGCAGGTGAAAGGCAACCATACATTGATGTTTCTTTCCCTTCTTCTCTCTCTGGAAATAATAAATAAAATCTTCAAAAAAGTAAAATAAAGAGTTATATGTATAGATGATACCTGGATATATTAAAAATTATGAAAATGGGCTGGATAAAAACATCTAGAGTTTGGGAGATTATGTTAAGGATGATGCTTTGGGGACATTTCAGTTCCCTTCAGCATCTTAGGATTCTATAATTGCATATGTTTAACACTGGTGACTACATCATTCTAATTTGGAAAAGAGAAATTTTAAATACATAATTAAGAGTCAACCAATTCACACCTTTCAGAGAGACTGGTAGCAAGATGAACTCCATATTCCTGGTTCTCTCTCCACCCATTCCATTTAAAGATTCTGAACTGTGCAGTGTCCCACACCCACTCAGTACCATCTAGTACTCAGTCACCTACCACAAAGTCAGTGTTGCTATCTACGGCAACTGGATGTCAAGTCTTCTGGATTGTGGGTTCTCGTGTCTGCCATGGTTTGACACTACAAAGATCAAAATAGGCTGTTCTTGAAGGGGATAAAAATAGGAGAAATGAAGCTGTTCATCTTTTAAGCAGTCACTTGGATGTTTTCTGCCTGCTCTCACAAAAGTTCACAATGCTGTTGCAAAATACTCCCCTAGCAGGACAATTTTATTATTTTTAAGAACCCCAGAATTTAAAAGATAGTGTGGTCCTGTTAGCTAAATGGTGTAATACTTATAAAGATATGTGTGTAATTTTTAATGGGCTTCTAATGGGTCAATGGGAGTAGAAATGTAGTGTCCCTTTTAGGTGTAGATTTGACATGTAATTTTTAAAAATGGAATTGTTGGCAGAGAAGTTGGCTATTTTTCACTGTATTTGATTTTTTTTTTCCCCACAGAGAGTGATTGGACTTTATACAGTTCCTTTCAGATGCTAGGAGTCCCCCACTTGTTTTGAACCCAGGACACCCATGAGGAATGGTCCTTTACTTGAGTGTCCCAGTGGCTATTGTTGGCATCCTGGAGTATTTCAGTATTTAAGCCATTTCCAGATGATTATTTCTAGGTTACCATCACTGACTTACTAATGTTTCAACTCCTGCCTTTCTTGCCCAATGCAAAATTGTTTACTCTTCACACGAACAAAATAGAAACTTTGCTCTCAAACTGAAAAGAAATATGGAGTCAAAGTGATTTGCTCTGTAGGAAATAAAAACAATGAGTCATTATCATTTTTTGTCCTGTCGTTAGACTATATTAAATCAAAATCATACAGCCACAGATATTAGTTTCCATGGTTTATTTTGGATTTACGTGGATGTATGGTTTTATTGTTTGTTGGCTTTGTTTAGGAGGAGGTGGTATATTAAAGTGCAAGTCTTGTATAGCTGATGGGAATGATTTAAACAAAAACAACAACAAAAAGGTTATGAAACATCTATCTCCCTCTTGAGCAATAGTCCAGGGGAGCAATCACATATCGAAATAAAAACAAGAGGTTGGTAATACAGGGAGCAGTGTATGATTCAATAACTCTACTAGATTGCTTTGTTGGTTAGGTAATGAAGCATGCTAGCAAATTTCAACCAAACATGAGTCAACACACCACCAACTAACATTTGGAATGACTGAACTACAAGTATAGGAAGTATGGGATGAGGTGAACTGTTAAATTACTCCTGCATTGGAAAGTGTTCCCCAGGTTCTTCTGCCCACTATTACCTGGAGTAGTTGATCCAGGGTTGTTCTGAAAAGAAATAAAATTTTCAGCTATTTCTCCTGCTCTCTACATTTTATTTTTATTTTAATATAAGGACATTCAAACCAGGTTGATAGAAACAGGAGGCATTCTCAACTTCAGAAAATTGCTTTTCTTAATGGTACACCTTAAAAAAAATTGATGTTTAATTACCTGCTGCTTCTGTATCACTCAGGTTTCCTTCAGGACTCAGAGGGAGGGTTTGAAGAGAGATTTCCTTTGAAGGTTTTATATAATTATTCATAATGACTACATATGGTCATTTTATAAGTTCCTAATTATTTTAAGTGATTGGTGCATGGTCATTTGCATAGTCTGTTTAGCAGAACACTCATTTTGTTCAGTGACCTGTAAATAAATCACTGGATATGCTGTAGGCATCTAAAACTGGGAGGTTAAACCCTCCCCTCAAACAGCATTCATGGTTCCAAAGTATGCATTCCAGCATGTTTAAAGTAAATCATAATAGCAGCTTGTATTCACTGCTCTTCAGATGGATGTGTGGTTGATATAGGGAAACATGTTTTCATTTTTTTCTTGCAGTAGCAGATGGTGCATGGGTTTTATTTGGTGCCGGCACTGCTGTCCAAATTAATTGTCAAGGGTTTTTTGTTTGTCTTTTTTTTTTTATGTCTTTTATGAAGAAAGAGAGGGATGGAGAGCTTCTGGACCAACCCATTCATTTCACAGATGAGCAAACTGAGTCCTCAACTATTAAGTAATTTTCCCTATATCAGAAGCTTTTAGACAGAACGAGGGCTAAAATTCCCATCTCCTGACAGCATCATTCTGTTTTTTCCCTTCTGCATATGTTTTTCTTGATAGTGAGGGGAATATGATATATATGATATTTGTCACTTAACAAAATGAAATTTTGTTTCTGGTTATATTTTATCTGTCTTCCTCTTTGGAAAGCCCAGTTCCACCAATTATATGAAGAGCTAGATATTTTATGGTGCTGTTTCCAAGCTGGATATAACTTGTGGCTTCTAAGTTACTCACTTGTGTCCACATACCACCTACATTTTTTTGAACTTACACAGTTATCTTCATAGAAAGGGGCTTGACTGCTCATCTAATGAGGTGATTTTTCCAATATTTATTTGAAGAATGGTGATGCTCTATCCTATTCCTCCCCAGTCTACAGCAGAAAAAAGAAGGAAAAAGTATCAATGTGGAGAGTTTCATCTTTATTGGGAAAACAAGGAATACCACATCTTTCCCAACAGTTACCCTAACCCTTGCCTTTCTCCCTTTTATGTTCTCATTTCTTTTTAATGTGCTTGACTGTCAGTGAAATTTATACACAAATCAAGAACCACTGGAATAAAGACTTATTTTCTAAGAAACCATAGTTTTTAAATCCCATAGTTACTGTAGTCATTCTCTGGCTAAAACAAGATGTAGAAAATGTAAGCCCTGTTGCTTAAAAACAAATACACTCCCCGCCCCCTACAATGCTAAATCAGCATTCACTGTTTTGGATCATTTCCCACTATGAGGAAATGACTCTTTCACTACAGATAACAATAGATGCCATCTATGAATTCAGTATCTAATTGCTCATCTCACCACTTCACTGTCTTCATCCATATTTATCATATAAACACCCCTATCCTTCTCTTTCTCTCTGTTTTAACTTATTTATTGTAAGTCTTAAATATTATTTGAGATGTTATTTATGGGCTCAAATTCTTATATGGTGAACTTGTCCCCTGAATACCTATTTATGATCACAAACTTATATCTTCTATATCCCTAAGCAATAAATATGAACATTCATTCATTGATAACTTGGGAGTCATTGATAAGACAAAGTTGATGTTTTATGATTATCATTTCTGTTGTCATTTAGTAAATGGACCAAGATCTCCATTCACCCCTACATTCCATCGCTCAAGTTGGAAACCTTTGAAGGGTAAGAGGAAAGAAACAGGGCCTCACATAAAAGGCAGACAGGAGATGCTGTGCGCAACATGCCATCAAGAGTTGGACTGCTAGTCTAACAGGTTTCCACCCTCTGGGGTGCCCCATTGAAGCTAGCAGATAGAGTCACGTATGTACTGCTCAACACGTCACCATGCTGCAGATTAACAGTGACACTGGCAGCACTTGCTAGCAAGTAGGAACCTGAACTGCCTGTATCTGCTCTGGAATCTCTGTCCAGTCTGGAGTGTCTTTAATGGATACTATTAGTAGCCCAGACTCTATCATTAGGATCCTGGTGAATCTCAAAGGACTCTAAGAAGTTAAATTTGGAGAGCAGTGAATATAGGCAAAGATGACAAACATTCTGAGATAGGAAGTGAAAGTTATCACCAGGTGGTCCTGTTTAAGAGCAGACAGAGGGATTGAGACAGTTTAATGCACAATGGCAAGGAGGAGAAACAGTTACATTTATATACTACGTCCTCTAGCACATGCTTATTGCATTCCTGACTTCATGTTTTTCTGGCCTGATGTGGATACTGCATCCATTTTATTACAGTGGTTTAAAAGAAGTGTTTTCATGAAATAAAGGCTAAAACAGCAACAGCAATAAAATCAATGAACAAACTAGTCCCTGTAACCACTGTCCTTGGTCCTGGGAGAGACCAGGAATGTAGAAGTAAATCGGACCATTCCATCTCTACACAGTGAAAGTCTGGTGTTTCTGAACTGTGTTGACACTTGGGTCCATCATGCCTGGCATTAGGTACTGTTTGGAGAGAAGTAACATAGTTAAATGTCTGTAACCACGAGCTCCAACCCACTCTGTTGAGGTCTGTCCCGTTCCTACCAACAGGTGTTCTGTTGACCTTGGGAAAGGTGGTTAGGCTTTCTACACCATGGCTTCCTCATCTATAAAATTGAAATGATGATGATGACACCAGTTCATAAGGATATTAGAAATATTATAAGGAAATGCCATGCCCTCAAACAGTGCTTGACCTATAATCATCCCTTAAGAAATGTCTCGTAATCAGCAGCACCTATCAAAACAGTGCTTCACTAAGTGTTCATGGGGCCACAGAATTGCCCGGGGGCATTTATTCTGGAGAAAAGCTCCTGGATCCTACTCCACACTCCCTGAATCTCTGTGGATTGTACCTACGAATCTGCACTTTTGATAAACTTTCAAAGGTTAAAGCTTGAGAACCAACAAACTTGGGGAAAGGTGAACAACATTCACAGACAAAGGAATGGAGGCAATTACTCGTAGCCCTGTTTGATAAGAGAGGGAGAGGCAGGAGAGCTGCTAGAGTCTTTAATTCAGAATGGCAGGGAGCTGAAGCATTACCCAATTCCAAAGCAGCAACTCCAGACCCCTGATGTTTAAATAGGAAGCCCAGATAATATCCCTGGTTCTGAATGAAGCCATGTTAACCAAGATAACAGCAGCCCCCATTCAAAGACGCATATATCTGTGCTTGGCTGACTAGTGCCTTTTGTTTCTGTGGTCAGGACAAATGTGCTATGGTGGCTTTCATTTTGTGTTTTTAACTAATTAAGTTACATAGGAAAGTTACAATATTTATATACCAAGATACTAAAATAATCCGTAATAAGTAGAGCAAATGGAGTAAAAGTAAAGTAGATTTAGCAGCACCATCATTTATGAAGCTCCTGTGAATTAGATTGTAGTCCCCAGTACTCTCTGGGGACTGTCATTCAATCTGAGTTTTGAGCTGATGGCTCTTGTTTTCTGTAGAAGTTTTTGGTCAGGGGTGGTAGCGATGGAATTCTTGTTCTTAATATCTCAAGGTTCTCTTTAATGGACATCTGTTAAGTCTTGGAGTGAGAGGGTTTTTGTTGTTGTTGTTGTTATTTGTTTGTTTGTTTTTACTTAGGATAAGGAAGAATGAGCTCATTTTGATGCTACCCTGAGGGAGGATGGCAAAAGAGGCTAGGGGCATTTACGAGCACACCATCTAGCATGTGGCCAGCCACCCTTGTTTACCTGTAATTGTCCCTGTTTTAGCACCCAGTGCTTAACACTCACTATCCTGGAAACACTTTTGTCCTGGGATAATCCAGGAGGTAGTTTCATTCTTTATGCACTAGCTGAAGAAAATGGCTATTACACTCTAGTATAGTGATTCTCAAATGTTAAGGTACATAAGGATCACCTAGGGATTTTGTCCAGTGCAAAATCTGAAGCATTACGTCTGGGTGGAACCCTGAGATTTTGCATTTGTGACAAGTTTCTAGGTGTTGCAGAAGCTGCTCACCCATTGCAACATCCTTTAAATAACAAGCTTCCAGAAGGCATGATGTTAACTTAGCAGGCATGTTAAAGAGCAGGAGCAAAGTCGGAACACCTGCTCATTCTAATTCTTCCCAGTTCTTTTCCTTTCTAGCCCCCACATTTGGCCTTTTAAATAAGAGCCAGAGTTGGCCCATGGACCATTCTGTTTTAACCAAAAAGGGTTCTCTTTACCTTTTAGATAAAATACTAACTTAGAGTCTCCAGAAACTAGTCAATGATGAAGTAGCTTTTAAAACTAAACTCTCAAGTGAGTGATTCTATATAAATGGAATACCAAATACAGAGATTTTTCATTCCCTTCTGCTGCTTTTGCCATGAAGCTGGATCTTATTTCACTTCTTCCAGTGAAAATCTTGAAAATGGTTTTCTATCAGTCTGCTGCTGTTTGAACATCTCTCCATGGTAACTGACAGTGGTGAGGATCACTAATACTCATTTGTTAAATAAATGAAAAAGTGGGAGGTTCATCTACAGCAGTGGTTCTCACACTTTAACTTGTAGAGGAATCACATGAAGATTTTGTTAAAAGTGTCATTTCTGATTCGGTTAATTTAAGGACTGACCTGACATCAAGCATTTTTAACATGCTCCTAGGCAATACTTTGAGCAGCAAGAAACTGGGTTAAACTTGCAAGACACACTTAAAGCTCTACATATGGATATATGTATAATATACATATAATAGTTCACCATACCATTAAATCACTAGGCAGCGTGATGGTGATTGTGACACATGAGACCTAAAGTTAAAATAAAACCATTCAAATCTCTTGGTTATGGTCACACATGTGTTTTGAAAATACAGTTGCATTTAGTTTGTAGTATTTTCTTTCCACTAGGCACTTCTAATTCAAGTAAATATGCAAAACAGATGCATATGCATAGCTTAATAGTCTGCAAATATAATGATTATTGAGCCAGGTCATATTGATCCAATAAATTATTTGTCATATATAGGTGAACATTGGTGCCCTTTGAAGTTGAGGGTGAATCAAAGGTAGACTCATAATTGGGGTGGGGGCTGTGGTGAGGGCCATGGAACACACACACATGCCGGGAATGAGTCAACTAATTGAGCTGGAAAGAGGTCACTTGTATTCCTCTGGGGGATTTTATCATGTAGGTCTTATTCACTCTATGTTTTTAACACTTATGTGATAGTTATTTTTTCATTAGATTATGTAAATTCCTTCCTCTTGTCACAAGGATCTGCTTGTTAAATGATATCAAGGTTGACTTGAGATATTTTTCAGAGATTCAGCTGTAAAGACTTTTATAAACTATCTTAGTGCCCTTTCTTTTAAGGAACTAAAAAGGTGGGATTGCACAGCAAGTATTTCAGGTTCTAAAAGAGGGTCCACATACCTAATTCCAGTGTATATGTGGAGTGGATATTCCCTGCATATCCAACAAGCAATTCTTGATGACAGCTGGGTGTCCTACAATTCAGCTCAATTCTGACACAGTCTCCCTGGGGACAGCATCAGATCCCACAGGTTAAGTTCTCAGTCCCCCAAGACTGTTCCCCCTTCAGATGCCAATGGCAAGTGTCATTTATCATCTCTGCAGCAATAGTTTGGAAGTTTCAACAAACCCTTGTTTCAGTTAACTTGCTAGAGCATCTCACAGAACCCATGGCAACATTTTGCTTAAAAGAGTGCAAGTTTATTATGCAAGAATATAGCTTAGGAACAGACCCATAGAACAGATGCTTAGGGGGTGGTATTGGAAAGAGTGCAGAGCTTCCACACTCTGTAAGTGCCCCACTCCGCCCAAATCCCTACACGCTCATCCATCCAGAAGCTCTATGAATGAAGAGACTGAATATTTTGATAAAGGATGTTCCCAGTGTTCTTATCACTCAGGAAATCCCAAGGGATTTGGGGGCTATAAGAGTGAAAATTCCTACCTTATCCAAAATCCCTACTATTTTAGGTACTGGGCATATCACAGTGGACAAAAGAGACAAAAGTCCCTTCCTTCATAAAGGTTGAATTCTAACTGGATCCCTAGCACTTCATCTAGCCCTGATACATTGTGGGTAAACAATAACTATTTGTTGATTGAAGATTGACTGGACCATCATGTTTTCCAACAGAACTAGCAAGGTCAACAGTTCTCCTGTATGTGTGTAAACAATTTTCCTGCTAAAGATAAAATATTGAGACTGGACTCTAGATATTGTCAGTGGCTACTTTGGAAATTGAGAGTTACAGATTGGGTGAAAAATATCAGGTTTCATGATTTTTTTTTCACTAGCATGTCAGTAATGAGAATAAACTGTTTATTGGAAGAGCTAGCTTCCTAAAGATGAAAAGTTTTGACAGGGCAGATAGCTGGAGGTAGACATGGCAGAACTTATTCAAGGAGAGCCCTAGAATGGAGACAGGGACTTAAGTTCCACTCCTTCCTCTACTGCCAACTATGTGTGCTTGCCACTCTGACTTCTCATAGGTAAAGTGTGGGAGCCGGAGTTATGTCATTAACAGTCCATTTCATCCCTCAAAAAGTGCATATATTCCAAATGGTGAGACTTTGTTTCAACCAGAAAATAAAAGCCAGACCTAATAACGTCTTGCCTCAGTTATAGTGACATTCACAAAAATTATAGACTATAAAAGAAACTCAAATTGTCCTTAATATCTCTTGAAGCATGTTCACAAATTAAAACATTGATTATTAATGTATGCTAAAATCATCTTTAAAATATCTTTACCCAACTTGCCCACATTTTGCATTCTTCATACCATGTCCCATGCTATTCTCAGAAATAATTTTTTTCCTCCACGGTCAGTTCCAAAGTCTCCAATTCTCAAGCCATGAGAAGCTCTTATTCATCCTTTTCTGCCCTATTGTCTTCATCTTCTCTTCTACCCTTCTGCTTTCTCTTGATGATAAAAATTGGCTCTTTCAACATGAGTCTCTATTTCCTTTTCAGTTCTATCCTTTTGACTCACTGCAATAGTTCTTAGCAATCAAATTCCAGAAACCAAGAAGGAGTTATCGTTGGTGTATGGGGAGGGGAAAGATGTGAATATTCACATAATAATATTTTCTACAGCTATATAAGATATCCTCTAGCACCTTGGAGAAGTGTATGGTTCACAAAGATTACCCATCCAAGAACCAGTTAGAATATTTAGATGATTTAGAATAAAATTAATTAGAACAGCAATTGCTATAGAATTGCTGCAGGTCACAATATAAGAGAATAATGGGTGAATTAATTAATTGGATGATGTTCTATAGCTAGTATTTGTTTTAAAGATTTTTATGAGTACTTTCCTTTTCTAAAGTCATTATAAGGCTTTATATTAGCCTGATGATATTGAATTCTTAGTTTAATATCATCCAGGAAAATAATGTTTTGAAAGATAGAATGGAAAACTATCCCACAATAAGGAAAATCCAAAATGATTATAATGTTCTAAAAATGCATTTGCATTATTTTAAATTTTATAGTATATACTAACTCGAGCTAATAAATGTTAAATAAGTTTAGAAATAACCTCTTTGCTGGGCCTATTCTGATGAGAAAATAAAACCATCTGTTTAGTCTTCAAAAATAAATGTTTTAAGGAACCCAGGCTTGCTCCCTGCAACCATTATCACAATTATTTTTTGACATATCCTTTACTTGTAGATAGTACTAAATTTGGATTATGATATGTGCTTAAGTGATAAAGTTTATATTGAAATAATATTGTTTATTTGTATTACTAAAAGAGTATTTTTTAACTTAATATATATCTTCAATGAAGCACTTATTACAATATAATGAATAGTTTAAAGAGTAGACAAAAAGACCAGTTAGAATCTGTCACAATAGTTCTTTGTTATTTTATTAATGTTTAATTACAGTTGCCCCCATTTTTCCCCCATTGCTCTCCCCTGCCCCACACCCCTCCTTTAGTCAGTCCTTACCCTGTTATCCATGTCCATGCGTCCCTTATACTTGATCCTTGACTAGATTCTTTCCTTTCTTTTCCCCATTACTTCACTTCCCTCTCCCCTCTGGTCATTGTCAGGTTGTTCCTTATTTCCATGTCTCAGGTTCTATTTTACTGGTTTATTTGTTTTGTTGTTACAAGAGTTAAACAAGAAGTCATTGCCATTTTAGATTAAGGTTTGGGGGAAATGGAAAGACATGAGTGAATAGATTCAAGTGATCTAAAGCATAAAATCAAGAAAATCTGTTGATTGATTTGTAATAAAGATTTTGGGAGGCATATGAATAAAAATTGACTTCTGTCTTTCTGGTTTGCTTGAATAAATAGGGTGTAATTCATTGAAATAGAAAATACATGAAGAATGTTGTAGTGGAGTAAAGAGTTGTGATTATGTTGCCAATGATACCTCAGACAAGGGTCTGATCTCCAAAATATATAAAGAACTAATGTGACTCAACACCAGGGAGACAGACAGCCCAATTAAAAAATGTGCAAAGAAACTGAACAGACAACTCACTGAGGAAGATATACAAAGGGCCCAGAGGCATATGAAAGAATGCTCAACATCACTAGTCATCAGAGAGATGCAAATTAAAACCACAATAAGGTACCACCTCACACCTGTCAGAATGGCAATCATCAGCAAATCAACAAACAACAAGTGTTGGCGAGGATGCGGGGCAAAGGGAACCCTCGTACACTGTTGGTGGGAATGTAGGCTGGTGCAGCCACTGTGGAAAACAGTATGGGATTTCCTTAAAAAACTAAAAATGGAACTGCCTTTTGATCCAGCAATTCCACTACTTGGACTATACCCAAAGAATCCTGAAACACCAATTCATAAGAATCTATGCACACCTATGTTCATAGTGGCACTATTCACAATAGCCAAGTGCTGGAAACAGCCTAAATGCCCATCAGTGGATGATTGGATCACAAAACTTTGGTACATTTACACAATGGAATTCTATATAGCAGAAAGAAAGAAGGAACTTGTACCCTATGCAACAACATGGATGGAACTGGAGAGTATTATGCTTAGTGAAATAAGCCAATCAGTGAAGGATAAATATCATATGATCTCACCCATTATGGGACAATAATGAGCAAAACTAACAACAAGCAAAACAGAAGCAAATATATGAATACAAGGAATAGGCCTTCAGTGGTCAGGGGGAAAGGGGATCGGGGGAGGGGGGAGGCAGAGGCAAGAAAGGGAAGCAGCTTAGACAAGAACCTAGTATAAAGGAACCTTGGACATGGAAAACAGGTGGGATTGACTTTGTGGGGAATGGGTGGGTGGGGAGGGGGACAGAGGGGAGCAAAAAGGGGATGGATGTAATACAACAATAAAATTTTTATAAAAGAGTTGTGATTATGAGTTCATATGCTTATTAACTGTTGCGAACTGTCTTGGCATATGCTATCAAGGTGCATATTATAACCCTACATATATCTGATTCTGCTGAGTGCCTAGTAGCTTCCAGCAGGTAGTCTCTATGTTTTCCTGGTGCCTCAGACATTTGAAATTGCCTTACCACTTTTTTCTCTCACTCCCTGCTACTACAACCCTAGCCCTTATGTTCTTCTGATTATAAAAGCAGTCTTTTGGTTCACCTCTTGCATAAATGCTTTCTAAAAGCTACAAAAAAAGTAGAGCTTCTTTTCACAACGTGAATAAAACTGTATTCTGATGGGCTAACTTCTTAGTTCTCCAATGAGTAACTATTAAAGAGCAATGACAACATTATTATTTTTCTCTAAGAGTCTTTGGAGTGACTTTTGTGAATACTCAATAAATACTGCCTGATGAAGAATGACTGCCAAATTCATCATCCTGTTTGGGGGCCTGTGGTAGTTGTTATTTTAATTTAATTTAAATTTTTCATAGCTGATACATTCATATGACTATAATTTTACAAGCTATAAATGGAGATCAATTCTTCCTTCGCCCGTGCCCCAAGGAGTCCTATGCCTCTTTCTAGAGATTTATACTCTTAACTTTGTGTCTTTATCTTCTTGAAGAAATAACATAGGGTATTTCTAAAATAAAGAATACCAGCATCCCTTACAATATGTAGTCAGCCAGGTGAATACTTACTATAACACCTCCAGTAAAGAACAGTGTTAGATAATCCCAAATCAATGGAAGAAAGAAACTAATATTTATTGCCTCTAAGCAACAACAACCATGTCAGGTGCTTTCTATATGATCTATCACTTTGTACAATAGATATTTTGTAAAAAAGGAACCTGAGGCTCACAGGTTAAGGTCACAGTGAGGAAGTAGAGAAAGTAACATGGTAACCCATTTCTGTCTCACTGTCTGTCTACTCCAACACCCATTACCTTCCCCATCTGCACAGGAGACCTGTGTTTCATCCCTAGAGGCAGAGTTCAGTATATTTCTCTGCATTCAAGACTCTATTCTATTGTATATGAAGACTTAAAACAAAAGTGGCATGCCTCTAGGTGCAGAATCACCTCCCCCTCAGAAGTCCTTTGGAATGCAGTGGAGAAGAAACTGAAATCTGAGAGGTTGAGAGAGAATTTGTGGAGCTGTAGGAGAGGAGTTTTGCATTGTCTCTGAATTGGTCATTCTCAATGACAGAGTCATTTAGGAGATGGGGGCAATCATAGAAAGCAGTGGCTTTTAAAAAACACTTCAGCTGCCAAAAATCTCATTCCAATTCTCTGGAAGAGTGCTGTCGTACCAAGTGTAATTCACCAGCCCAGTGCCTTTCTGGAAGTCATGAAATTGGAGAGACTTGCTTTTGTCCAAATGAATAAACAGCACCGAGAGGAGTCGACAGGCTGGTCCTGAGTTGAGCCTGATGTGCTCAGACATCTAGAGCTTCTTCCCTGGTCGTATCTCTGAGGTCTCCATCGCTCTCTCTTTCTCAGCTTTCCATTTCCTTTGTAATAATTGAACAAGGTCGGTGATGAGGGAGTCCCGGGAAGTAGGTTTTCTATCTTCCTTAATCATGATGGTAGTTAACAGCAAATGTGTCTTTTCTTTTTTATGTACACAATTAGGGATTATGGATCAATCACCCTCATTAGCTTACATGTTTGTCCATAAAACTTGGAGTAGATTTTGGTTTTGTGTTTTCTTTTTAATCATCCAAAAATTAGCCCTCTCCTTTTTACTTCTTTTTTAAAGAAATTACCTTTCTATCACACCATGATCTAAATGAGCCTGTCAGTGAAGATGCCCTAAACAGCAGTAGGTCCCCTGAGGACCATACAGACATCCCTGTGAGACCCTTCTCCTTGAACAAATATGATGATGAGATGGGTGCATATGTTAAGCCTGGCCAGTTGGCCTCTCTCTCTCTTGAGGTCATGACTCTTTAGGATGATTCATGTAATGATGAAGCAATGGTATTTATCTTTGCATTAATGGTACCCTGATATGAGTCTCAATTTTATGACTCTTCCCTTCAAATCCCACCTTCTTTTTCTTTTTTAAATCCTAACCCATAGACATGCTTTCATTATTTTTTAGAGAGAAAAGAAGGGGAAGAGAGAAGAAGGTAGGAGAAGGGAGAAAGAGGTGACACAGAAACATCAATTTGTTTTCTCTTGTATGAGTCCCAACTGGAGTTCAGTCCCACAACCTTTCTACCTATGGGACAATACTCACACAGGCCAGGGAAAAATCCCACTTCTTTTAAGTTAGCCAATTATAGGTTCTGTTGCTTACAAACACAGAACTACCAAATAATTCACTAACTCTCATTCTAAAATGGATTTATGTAATTTAAAAATAATTATGTAATATACACAGAAAAAAAAATAAGTTACAAAATGACACAGAAGCATTTGAACATTTTTGTCTGGAATGCTGTGGCTAAGATGCTTATATAGGAAACATAATTTTACTGACAAGGGTCTCTGGCCTCACAATTGTGAGAGAAGTGTGAGTTTCTCTGGTTCAGACAAAATTATAGAGACCTGCCTTTGCAGGAATTGCCTTAAGGCAGGAAAAGCCTGAGATGTCTCTAAAATGAATAAGAGGGAAAAGAAAAGATGGGGAGTAGAATTATCATTCAACTCCCTAATAATAAAATTGGGCCCAATGATATTGGACAAGATGATAAATGGTATTGGATAATATCACCTCTTTTAATGTGATTGGGTTTTAGCCAGGTAACATTTAATATTTTTATCTTTTGATAAATATCATAAAATATTTTTTTCTCTTTGAGATGATTATAGAATCCCTGCTTGTTCAGTTTAGGAGAAAAGTGTATTAAGTGATTACATAGACAATCTTCATATGAGTCCAAAAGCAACAAGGCCATTTCTGGGTACTAACATTTTCAAGACATGGGGGAAATAGTGAAATAGGTTTCAGACCAGAACTTTCCTTATGTATGAGTTCTATTCAATGTGAATGGAAAAAGCCAGGCCATTTCTCCAAATACATAGTGCAATACAAGTTTGTTGTTTGTTTGTTTATTTTTTGTATCAATATACAAGCTTTGTTTCATCAGTCTCCATATAATGTTGCCTTTATAAGAAACTTGCTGTCAAAGGAAAGTCATTGAAAATTAATTAATTGATGAGTTTTCAAAGTAAGGCCCTAAAGGATAAATTATGTTCCCTGTTCAAATGAATGTCTCTAAATATTAACAACTGCCTTGTTATTCCTATTTTGTTTGGAAATCCATTCAGAATAGATGTTTCTTCCTGCAGACCAAGCAAAGATAGTCTATTAATAGGATCTAAGACATGACAACATGGCAAGAAAAGTGCTAGTTTGCACTGCAGTGATTTGGTTCAGCTTTTAATGTCCAGTTTTTGTCTCCATATTTTTAGAGTAAGTGTGGCCCTGGGCAACCTGAGTGTTGAGGGGATGGTTTCTCATTTGTGCATATGACTGGCATTTTCCCTGTGGATCTACTTACTTTACCCCATAAGGTTTCCCATTCAACATCATGGAAGAGAGAGCATGACATATACCATATTTGAATGTCCTTGAGTCCTTGCCCAGTCATATCAGAGTTAATATGTTTTTAAAAGTTATTGGTCCCTTTCTTTTGAGTCCCAAAAAGTAGAGAGGAAAGGAAGGAATTTAAAAGATTCCCTCCTTCTGTTCTTTTTTGTTCTTGTTGTTGAGTTTTTAAAAATAAAATTATACCTGTATTTTAGAAAAATGAAATATTGTCATGGCAGCCAAATAATGCTGAGATATATGAAAAAAACATGGATTTTTTTTACTCTAATTTTTTAAAATTTAATTTTATTGTTGTTGTATTACATCCATCCCCTTTTTGCTCCCCTCTGTCCTCTTCCTATACTCTAATTTTTTTTTAATGCAACCTATCTCTCCAGGCCTCACCGTTTTATGGCTAAAAATAAGGTTATAATTACCTTTTTATACCAAAATTATGATTATAGGAACAATCACTGACTAAACATCTGACTCCCTCCATACCCTATGGAATATTCAAATTCTTCCTGGCAGTCTTCCATAGGTCCTCACTTATATCCATATTCTATGTGTCTCACATTTCCTTCCAAATTCCAGCTGATCACACCCTTGTAACTGCTTTCAGAGTCTCACCATGGCTACTTATTATCTTGAGAACTGCTATCCATTTCTGGATATCATCTGTAGGTGTTCCGATGGCTCTAATTTTGGGAACCCAGGTCATGCTTAGGTTTTCCTTAAAGACAGGAAAATGACCCCATTCCCAGCTCTAGGCTATCATTTATCACCTGGTTTTCAAAGAAGCTTACTTACCTAGTGTTGACACTTAGTCTCTTTCATCTTCTGCATCTAAACCTCTCCACCCCCAGGTGGCTCAAAATCAACCTAAGGAATCAAGTAGGGAGGAGGCAAATACAATTGCACTCTATTTTGGAATTTCTCATCATCTTTCCAAGCCACAAACTCCATCTTCCTATCAAACTTGTCTCTTTCCTTCTCTGGTTATAAAATAAAACCTCCTGGGTACATGTAGTTTGTGTGAAATGTCAGTTGGGAGTGAGCTCAGAGAAGAGCAGAGCAAGGACCTCCCCCACATAGTCACAGCCTTCTTTCAGCTCAGCCAAACCCTCTGGTGTGTAGAAGAGGAGCAATAATGGCCCAGACTGGTTGCATTTCCTCCCTGAAGTTACCCAGCAAATTGTTAATCAGGGCCCACTACTAACACTCTTATCTTGGCATTGGCAATATGTGAGATTTGGCTCAGTGATCTACACAAAGGGAAATTAGATTCAGACAAACATAACAACTTGTCCTGCAGTGGAAAGCAGGTGCATAATACCTCTCATTTGTCCCTACTTTATTTAATAGCCCACAAAGGGAGCTTATTTAAAAGTATGAAGCAGCAACACACTAAACCAGCCAATATTTTAAGGTGATCCCAATGAATTATCATCATCATGATCATCATAAATTTCTTCTGTGATATAAAATAAAATGAAAATAAAGGGGGATCTGAAAGAGACTTACTCTTTTGTGCTCTTTAGAGTAAAAGTAAGAATGTTAAGACAGAATTTGTGGACATGCCCTAAATGGTCTTACTTCTTTCTTGTGATGTTGTTTTTCATTCATTCATTCAGTAACTAACAATTGAATACCCACAATGTGTCAGGCCGGATTCTGCTGGAGGAGACAGTTTAAGGGGCAAGTCAGACAGAATGTCTAACTTCATGGAGCTTAGAGTCTAATGGTGGATGGAGAGACAGGCATGAATAAAATAAATCAGTCATTACAATCTTTACTATGTGGTGTGAAGGGGCGTGACACTAGGGTCATAAGAAGAGAAAACAGAGATGATGGATGCAAATCTAGAAACATTTCCTGGAGGAGATGACATCTGAGAAGACACCTGAGGAATGAGTAGAGGTTCACTAGGCTAACTTGGAAATAGCCTTCCAAGCTGAGAAAGAGACATCTAGCAGGCCTTGGGAACCTAAAGAAGTGAAGTAAAATGTTTTGAAGGATGCAGCATGGGAGGAGAGATGGGGCTGAGGGTGAGTGAAGTTGCTGGGCATAGCAGGGGCCATGTGAAGTGTTTTGGACTGTGTCCCATTAGCAGAGAATTTACTGAAAGATGTTAAGTATGAGTTATGTAATTATTTGTATTTTTAGACCATCGCTCCATCATTCCCTGTGCAAAACATTGTTCAGTCTCTATGTCATTGAATCCTCCTCCAAACAAGTGAACTGAATATTGGTGACATTAAGTAACTTGTCCAAGGCGACCCCTACTGAGTAGCCAGGGCCAGTATTCAAACCCAGGCATGATGCACCCCAGAGCACTCATGCTGAACCATTACACTCTATTGCTTCTAGTGCTAAACAAAACCTCTCCTATTGTTTGTAGCAAAATCTCATTCTAATTCTAATTACCTAATATTCCACTCCTAATAATTACTTTAGGAGAAAAAAAAAAAATCCAATTCTCACCAAATTTGTCAACACTGTGTCTATGCCAATGGGCATAATTAGAAAAATAATTTCACTCCACTGCTGCCAAGGGCAATGCTGAGATATGAGAAATAAAATGCTTGAAGAACCCTGAGATCTAGAGTCTTAGTAATATTAAGATGGGGAAGCACTTTAGGAGGGAAAGCTCCTTGCTGGATATTGTATCATTTTAAAGGGATGATGGCACCTCTGCCTGTTGAAAAATTGTTTTAGGTGAAAGTCAGTCGTGGGTTTCATTATGGCAAGACTGGTTCCAGTTTGCCTTTCCATACTTTTTGTGCATTGATCAACTGGATTTCAAATTGAGGTGACTCTGTCTGTGAAAGGGAAGTCCTGGCCCCCAAGAGCAAAGCTCTGATGTGTCAGCATACATATTGCTGAATAGGGGTTCTGAACAAGGGCTAACCCATCAGTTAAGGCAAGGAATCCTGTGCCTGGAGATTTGAAAGTGGGCACCTGCCCTGAATATAAAGTATTTCTGCCCATCTCTGTCATGTAGAAGGATGCTGCTTAATTGTCACCTGCAGGCATCACCTTGTTTTAAGTCATGTAATGAAAATAATTTTGTTTTAAAACTTACTTTGGAGTAAACCCCACTGAAGTTAGGTGCTTTAAGCACATTTCCATTTTATGAGGTGTTTCTTTTTTAAAGTTTTTTTTTTTTTCTAGCGACAGAAATCCTGTTATTGACAATAACTTGTGCATTCATAAAGTGTCCTTTGAATGTGACTCATCTCAGACAATGGGGGCCATGACCCCATGCAGATTTGTCTCAAATCCCACTCACGCACTATCCCCCAGGAATCCCACTGCATCCCTTTATGGTGTCTTAGATTAGATGACCAGGTTTTAAACCCCTCTCTGCCATTTTCAAGCTAAAGGATCTTGGGACACTTGCTAACTCTCTTGTATCTGCTTCCCTGTCTCTAAAATGGGAATGACAATTTTGTGGCTGTCATGGTATATTTGTATTGCCAATTCAAAATGTTATCCCTTCCTCTGTGTTCTTTGCCATGTTCCTCTCACTGGGCATACGTTGCCTGTCTCATTTATGCTGGTCTCATTCATGTGACTTAAGTTAACCAATAAAATGTTAGCGGACATAATATAAGCAGAAAATTTAGAAGTGCTTGTGCAGTGGGATTCACCATCATATGTTTTATTTATTACCATTAAGATAATGGTCTCTAGGTAGTTCACTAACTTCAGAAAGAGACACATGGATTTGAGAGTTGTCATTTGGAGTCTACTCCTATACCTGTTTTAGACTCAATGTCTCTTGACATCGAATGAAGGTCATGATTTTGGTCCCTGGTTTTATTCTTCTTTTCTTCATTACTGAGTTTGGTACATTACCTATTTTATACTAAAATTGGAAACCTAGTCTCTAAGGTTTTTTTGTTGTTGTTATTCAAAAATTTTATTAAAATGGATTTTACATAGCATAAAATTAACTATGTTTAATGGAACAATTTAGTGACACATAATACATTCATGTTATACGCAACTACAACTTTCATCTAACTCCAAAACATTTTTTATCACCAAACATAAAACTCCATACCCATTAAATAGACACTCTCCATTTCCCTTCCCCATAGCCCCTGACAGACACATAATTCCAACTATCCTATGAGGTAGGCACAGCTATCTACTTTCTGCCTATATTGATTTGCCTCTTCTGTATATTTTATATAAGTGTAGTCATATGATTTAAGTTTCTGTGTCTGGCATCTTTCACTAAACATAATGTTTTTGAGGTCTATCTATGTTGTAGCACGTGTCAGTGTATCTTTCCTTTTTATAGCTGAATAATAGTCCATTTTATGGATAGACCACAATTTAATTTTTTTTTTTTTTTTATTCATACATTGATGGAAATTTGGGTTATCTACCTTTGGCTATTGTAAACAGTGCAGTGTGAACTTATGTTTGCAGATACTTATTTGATACCTATTTCAGTTATTTGGTATATATTCCTAAAACTGGAATTGCTGAGTCCTGTGTTAACATTATGTTTAACTCTTTGAAGAACTGGTGGACCATTTTCCATAGCTCTATATAGTTTTTTTTTCTTTTTTTTTAATTTGGTTTTCTCTACTGTTTGGGATTCATGGCTCTTGGCTAACATGACTTTTATATGATCAAGTAGGGCAGCATGGATGCATAGAAATGAGAAATGGTTATCAAACTGAGAACACTGATACCTAAATGGTTTTGTGTGTGTGTTTTTTACAGCCACTTGAGGAGATAGGTTGGGAAGGGATAGATGGCAGTAAAAAACAAAAAGTGGGGGGGCTCTTGTCATGCTCAGAGTCTAGGTGATGTGAGAGGGGAGAAGGACCTATGGTTGGATGACAGTCCATTTGAAATGTTGATAAAGTAGGCTTAGTCTGAGCATCACACTCAATAGCTACACTCTTTGCCTTTCCCATTCTACCACCATTATTCTTTCTTGGACATGCACATTCTTCAATGTCTGTGATCTGTTACTATCACTTGTAAGAATTTGGTGGTCAGGGAAGATGCCAGCAAGTCTTTTAAAAGCCAATGCAAACTTTTATTGCTAACTTGTAACTTGGAGGAACTTTGAGAGAAAGGGTTATAAATAAAACACATACATCAATCTGTGTTTCGCAACAGGAATGCAATTCCACTTTGTGGCTAGAGATAAAGCATGTCTTGCCGTGCACAGTGAGCTCTTCACCATGCTTGCATTTTTTATTTCCCATCACAATCTAAGTTATGGCAGTTGAAGCTGCTCATAAGGTATGAGGTTAAACAACCCCATGCTAATTCACAGTTAAACATTATGATGTGTTTTTAAATGTCCAAGAGCTACAACTCAGGCTTGAAAGAAGGAAGAGAGGTTAAAAAGACCCCATGGAACAGAAGTGGGTATGGTCCGACTCTGCAACTAGGTTAATCCTTTTGCAATCCACGGCTAAATCATAGAACTCTATTTGTCTTAAAATGCCTGGCAGAGTTGGCTACATAAAGGACCTGTGTTAGTACAAATGAGTGCACTGCTGCTGCTGCTGAGTATTATTCTGATAACCATTAAAATTCATAGCTAAAACTCTATGATCTTCAATAACCACTGGACACGTAGACCCTCTGCCCAGTGGTATTTATGTAGTTAGTTTGATTTCATGTTCATAGTTATCATATGAATTCCTACTATTATTTCCATTTTGCAGAAGGAAACTGAGCAGAAGAGAATAATAGCCATTTTAGCTGGTGAAAGACAGGACCAGCATTCAGCCCTGGGATGGTCAGAAGCTATGTTCTTGCTTAGCCCTTTCTCCATTTTCCCTCCCTGCCTGCCTTAAATTACACATATGGAAGTATGTTATCTCCCTCCTTCCTAGGATGCATAATGTCTCCCTCATGACCTTTGCGTTTGAGTTTTTCTATCCTCCATTTCTTAGAATCAATAGAAGCCATTCTTGTTCCTTTTATTATTCACTTGTCTGTTCATTCATTCCCTCAATCAGTTCTTCAACTATTTACCATTCAATCAATGTTTTAAATAACCAATAACTATCAATCCTGTGCTAGTTGCTACAGATATAAAGATAACTAATAGGAGATCCCTGCCTTAGGGGATCTAGACAGTAATTAGAGAACTATAGTCTCTCTGCTGTGTACTAGAGGTGAAAGGATTGCAGGATGCTAGCGAAAGGAGCACTCTGAAGGTACACCCAACACACCAGGGCCAGGAGCAACATCCTGGAAGATGTGACATCTGGTCAGGATCTTGAAAGGTAAGAAGCTGACCATATGCATAAAAATATGGATAGAATGTAGAGTTATCCTTCATCTGCATTTACAAATCTTGGTCTACATTTTGTATTTTAAAGTAATGGAATGGTCAAAAGCAAGTTGAAGAATGTAAATAACTGTCTGACTAACAAGGCAGAAACTCCAGACACCACTTTGCTTTAAACAAAGAGCTCTGATTGGTAGTAAATTCTAAATTTCATTTTTTTAACTTAACAGGCTAAGCAGAACGTAATAATCATAATACATAATGAAACTCTATAGGTGGAAGTCATCCTGTTTTGTCAACACAATACTGAGAAGAGAAAATCAGTTGGTTCCCTGTCAAAGAAACTCCCTTTTTGGATTCATCATGCACTACCTCAAAAATAACCTTTCTTGCATTTACTCTTTGGCCTTTCTTTTAAAAGTTCACTTGAACATTGTTTTTACCTTTTTCTAAAGAGAAGATTTAAAATCCTTTGCTATAAATATAAATATACTTAGTTTTGTAATAAAAATTCAAAAATAGTACATGTGCATTGTAAAGAAAAACTAACTGTTCAGAAGTATAAGAATTAAACAGCCTCCCCTGGAGACAGCCATTGTCAACAGCTATAAGTGTATCATAGGTCAGGGTTCCCAACTTCACTTCTGTGCTATTGACATTCTGGGTCAGATAACCCTTTGTTGTGGGGCTATTGTGTGTCTTGTAGGATATTTAAAAGCAAAAATCAATGGAAATGTCAGAACTTACCTGGCACATGGAGGGTGTTTTGGATAGGGAGAGGAGATGTAAATATCACAAGAGAATGAGATGCCTACAGCAAGTAGAGAACATGAAAGGGGCCTTGCTTTTCAAACAGTCTATTTTGATAATGAATATCCAAATGCCAACATAAATGAAGCATTTTTTGAGTTCCATTTTAGTCTCCCTTTATGAAACTGCAATTTAATTTCCCAGTTAGTATTTATTCACTGTATCACCTGAAAGTATAAGTCCTTGATCAACAACACACAGAAAGAAACCAGTTGGAGATGCAGAGGGAGGGAGAGAGGTAAGGCATTCCATGCATTGAGAATGTGATGGGGATCTTGAAGACATGGGTAACTAATAAAGGTGGTGGTGGAGGATCCCAGATGGGGAGGCAATTACCCTGATTCTGCTCAAGAACTTTGACCTTCAATGTGGAGGGAAGCATTTACATTCTTAGGGAGCTCTCTGATGCAGGTATAAGCAAGGTCCTAGGAGTTGGACAAATCTGAATTCTAATCCCCACTATACTATGGAGTGTTTAACTTTTTGGAATCTGAGTTACTGCATCTGTAAAAATACTGTACCTTTCTTACATTTTGGTAAGCAAACCACATCTTGGTTCATCACTCACATCTCCCACTTGCAATTTATTTCAACTGGATATTGTCATTTAATGTCTCCCTATCTCATTTTTCTTACCTGGGGAGGACAGGAGTGATCTCACCACATCAGATTGTAAAAATTGAGCCAGTTAATGCATATAAAGAACTTACTACACTGTCTGGCTTACTAATTATTAGCTAGTATTATTATCACTGGAGAAATTCCCTTTGGTTTTGGTGAGGCTTAGAGATGTGAAAGAGTTTAGGAGGCTGCCTTTGGTAAGTGGTAGCCTGCCTCTCTCTCTCTCTCTCTCTCTCTCTCTCTCCCCTTCTCTTTTCATTCCTCTCCCTCTTTTTTTTTTTTTGTCTTCTGTCTCCCTCTTTGCTACAAGTTTCAGAGCTCACACAAGAGAGAACTAGCCCTAAGACCATGTGATTTATTTTTCTCACACTCATGTCTGTTTTAATAATTATCATATTGACTCTGAATTTATTATACTACAAGAATGACTTTATGCAGAATCTCATGAATTTAAACATTAATGTAAGATAAATTAGTTTTAAATTGAATTCCTCAAATACAATTGAATGTGTTTCCTTATGATGAATAAGGAATTTTCCAAATAAAATCTAAATCTCTGATGTTCCATTTTTGAGCGGGTGGAAGAAATATGTGGGAATATTTGATAAGGTTAAAATATGATTGCATTGCAATAGATTAGCCATGCTAAAATCTAACTTTTTAGTTTGAGGAGAATGCAGTCTGGAGGAACAGTTAAGTAGTTAAAATGGGAATATTTCTGAATACATGTTTATTCAGTCTCTTAGTTACATATGAATTAACACATTATTATATGTTATGATACCTTTGTAAAAATTATACTCTATTCTTTTACATTTTTCATTGATCAATTCCCTTGTTAGCAATTAATTAAACAAAAAACTAGCATCTGCTTTAATTTCATTTTCTCTGAAAGCTCTTCCTTTAATATGCTCTCCTGAGGTCCCCAATGCTATCCTCCAGAGCAGACCAATTGCAGATGCTCATGGATGAAGAGAGTCAACTCATTCAAGAAGAAAGGGGAAAACATGTTCTGTCCCTCATTGGACCCAGACTTATAACTGGATGAGACATATTTATGAAATGGGAAGTCTAGGGCAAAAGAGAAGCTTGCACAGTTTGTCTTAAAACTTGGCTTAGTGTCATCAAAATCTAATTGTATTCTAAACTCACCCAAGTCTTGTGGTCCAAGATATAAACATTCAGAATCTCCCTTTCATTTGACTCAATAGATTGTCCCAGTGCCTTGCTGAGTGATACATACTGCCTAGGTTTTACCGAATTAACATATTCAGTTCTATTATCTAAGCATGAAATAAAAGTACCCTGAAACCTATTTAAACACATAATTATACCTATACAAACTCTCTAACCAAATGCCTATTATATTCTCTTTACTTAGCTTAATAAAATTTCCCCATCAATTAGAAGCATCCAAAATGCACTGCCTGTTTAATATAATTATCTAAGTAACTCAGGAAAATAATTTTTCAGCCAGAGCCAGGGCTGTGAAGAGCATCCTCAAATGGAAGAATGTTAAGAATTTTTTTCTTTTTAATTTTTTTTTACTGTTATTCTATTACAGTCATTCCAGTTTTCCCCCCTTTGCCCTCCTCTGGCCATCCCACCACCCTCTACTCCCACAGTCAATCCACACACTGTTGTCCATGTCTACGGGTCATTCATACATGCTATTTGACTAGTATTTTTTGATATATAGGTGATCACTTAACACCTCAGCTCTATTTTTCCTAACTTCTGCCTCCTTCCTTTATTTCTTTGAGTTGGAAAGAACTGGTCCTTTGGGCAATATTTTCTCCTATTTCCACATCTTTGGGAAGGATGGTGGGAAGAAGAAGACTCAAATGTGGGGGATTTTTATCATCATGTGGCTATGAGTATATAGGGAGCATCATTTCTCAGTGAAGAGACCAGAATATGCAAAGTCTTACTTCTAAAAGAGAGCCTAATGCCCTCTAAAAAGAGGTGGAATAAAATTGCTGTTGTAAAAATGGGGAAATATAGCTAATGGGAATACACTGAATGGTGTCACTAATTAAATTAGGCACTTTGGAATTAATTGACAGCCTGCACTTAAGATTATAATTGCATAGTAATCAACCATTTGCATACAAAACAACACTATTTATTATGTGAGGATAAAACTTTTCCCTGATATTTCAAAGCCAGGGACTCAACTTTGTTTCTAAATTTATCTCTGGGAATAAGTATACTGTATCTGTGTGTGTGTGAGGGACCCACACGAATAAGTAAGTTGAAATTTCTGAGGGGAATAACACAGTGGGACTTATCTTGAAAAGAGCAATTGCAGACACATGTCATATGTCATTACCAGAGAGTTGGTGACAGCATTATTCATTATGTGGTTTCAGAGTGTTCTAAATTAGAGAAATGGATTATTGGGAGTGGATGATTTCCCCAGATTGCCACTTAATAGGACTAAGGGGTCTGCATTACTCATATTTGCAATGAAAATGGTGCCAAAACCCAGCAGTGGTTGACAGAAATGAAATGTAAGGCCTATTGGGTATTATCTTGAGATGCTGCCTAATTTTCTGCCTCTTGCTCAGTATAAATGTCCCGGGGTCTCAAAGGTTGGGGTGCTTGCAGCAGCTGCTGACAGAAGTGAGGCTCCTGCGTTATTTACCTCTTTGTTTCTTCCTGCTTCCTTGCTGCTTTGCACACTGCAGCAATTACTTCAAGTAAAAATGCATTCTTCCATTTGCCCTTTTCTATTACCAGAAACTACCTACCTTTGCAGCTTTCTGTAACCCTTCTTACCTGTTTTGAGTTGCCAAGCTTCCCATATGGAGCAGGAAGCTACCTGCCATGTTCATGCATGTATTTACTGAACAGTTAGAATCCCAGTAAGTGCCATGGTCTGTACTAGACCCTGATGGTGGGGTGATCATCAGACTCATGCCTCTGCACCCTTGGGGCTTTTAATCTTCTGGGGAGACAGATATTAATATAGAGTCACACACATCTCTGTGTAATTTCTGTGTACATCTTTCACAGCATTGCTTACGCTTGCTGTCTATACTCCAGGCATCCCGACTGCCTTTCCCTTATTTGAATAATCTAAGTCATTTTGCACCTCTGGGCCTTTGCCCTCACTCCTGTCTTCTACTCATTCTTCAAGACTTATTTTAACGTCCTTGTCTACCCAGTCTGGAATGCTTCCCATCCCAATTGCTCCCATTCAGTCCTGCTGACCATTTCCATCACTGACCCTGTAAGACTATCAGTAGCTTGCTTATTTACATGTGTTGTCATCTCTCTCTCTCTAGAAGGTGTGTATCACAGGGACAAGCTATGTATCATAGGGATGTGTTTTACCATCAGCACCTGAAATTGAGTGGATGTTCAATAAAACTTCATTGTTGATGGACACAGCTGCTAGTTGTGATAAGTGACATGGAAGGAAAACACTAGATAAGTGATAAGTGAAATGGAAGGAAAACACCAGATACTATGGAAATTATATTAGGAAGACATAACTTAGATGGAGGATGCAGGGGAGACCTCTGTGAAGGGTTGGCTTTGAAGTTGATGGGTATGCAGGAATAGATAGGAAGATAGAGGTAAAAGAGTGGTGCAGACAGAGGAAACTAACTAAGCAGCACAGCCTTAGAAGGAAAGGAAGTTGGCTAGGTCAATAGGTTGACAGATGAGTATATTGGTAGCCCAGGGGGTGAGGGGAAGAATAGTGTGAAAGGGGGCTGGGAAATTCAGCCTTGGAAGCTGAAGGAGAGTTTGGGCTTTGGAAAACCACTGAAGGAATTGAAAGGATTGGGGTAGCATGACCCTATAAATATTTACTAAGATCTCTTTAGCTATTGTAAGCAGACTTGTTTGTGAGAGAGAGGGTAAAATGATGCCTAGAGCATTGCATAGCACAGAGCAAATGTCTGGGAACTGGCTGTTACATAATGACAGTAACTATCTGAATGAATGGATTAATGAGCAGGGGAGATCAGTAGGAGGCAATAGGTTTTTCAAAGAATCTCTGTGAAAACTTGAAGCCCTTTGTTTGAGATGAAAGGCAAGAAAAAATGTTGTCATTCATAACTCTGAACAAAATCAGTAAGTAAACTCAGGCATTCTATTTCCTTGACATACAAGTGTGATCAAGACATAGTTGCATATCACTCAAGTATCCCTGACTTCCAGGTTCATTATGGTTCTTTTTTTTTTTTTTTTCCCTGGTCCCTCTGGTTTTGTCCATCTGGCAGCCAAATTTTAGTTTTTGTCCATTGGCTTCAAAATCCCACACTCTCATGTAAAGATAGCTCCATCAGCAAGAACTGTAGACCACCCTCCACAAATGCTATCTGCTGTGATGGATCCTTTTTTTTCTCTTTGTGAATGTCAATGTCCAAAGAAAACCTGATATAGGCATGGATTCTACTGTATTTTATTCTGCATAATCAAAACTGGGAAAGAAGTAGGGCTAGTATTAGTTACACTTATATAAGCTTCAGTAGCAAACTCCCAAATCTCAATGGCTTAACACAATTCAAATTTACGTCTTCTTACCTGATAGCTCAAAATGTGTTAATGAAGGATGGGCATCTCTCCTCCATGCAGTGATACAGATAGCTGGGCTCCTTCCATCAGTGGCTCTGCCATCATGTCACCAAGAATAGGGAGGACCATGTGAGTCAAACATAACATGCTGGAGATTAGCACCTTCACTCACATGCCATTTGGCCAAAAACAGTCACCTGGTCATATACAGCTCAAGGGAAGCTACGAAATGCAGTCTCAGTCCCTAGAGAAAAATAAGAAATATGCTGATGAACAGCTAGCCATGCTTGGCCCTAGAACAGCCTCTGTAGATATTTGAGATAAGCAACCACAGATTCCTTTTTTATAATTTCCATTTCATGGCTGAACTACATACACTACTTGGTAAAACATTATGAGCATATTAAGCAGTTGTTGTTTTTTATCATAAATTCTGGAAAACAAGTCATTGTACCACAGTTCTACCTTTCCATTCACTCTATAAAACCTGTTTTATAAACAATGGAATAATTAAGGAATTCAGCTCTGTAGTTGAATAATGGTACAGAAAGCAAGCAGCCTTCGAAGTTAGGAACAAAAACACAGCAACAAAGCAACCAGAACCCCATGGGGTTTTAACCTCCTTTTCTCACATTTCCCAACTAACTTCTAGTTTGTATGAGTATTTGGCTTAGCTTGCTTCAGAGGTATCTTGACTTCTATATCACTTCAAACCTTCCTCTCATGTGAGCTACTCTTGAGGTAAGACCAGATAGCACCTCAAACCAGGAGGCTTTTATTCCTGGGGATTTAAGATCATCTTTCTAGAACTGGCTTGAGGGGTGTCTCTTCCATGACGCCCCTTCAGACTTTCTCACCCTCTTCCAGATACAACAGGTTGTTTCCTTCTTTTGTCCCTAATTTACCCTGTGTAGCCTTCTATGACAACTCATTTTTCTAGTATTATGCAGTTCTTCATCTTTGTTTTCTTATTAAACATAAAACATGTTTGTTTCGGAGCCTTTAGCAATTGAGGTTTTTAATTTTTTTTTTAAACCAAGTGAAAATCATGCAATTTTGCTATGCACAGCACACATTTCTGCCTCCTACTCTCTCTGTCATTAGATTGAAAGCAGTTTGAAAGCAGGGACTGAGTTTCTTTCTTGCCCTTGTGATTGAATCCCCATTGCTGAGACTGTTGTACATGAGACCCTCCATAATAACAAAAGGATGGAAATATGGCTAGCTATTCACAGATGACTGCTCCCACCTATGCCCCTTTTAGAGAGATCCCACATAAGGTAAAGATGAGTTATGTATGATAAATGCTGGTGAGATCAGAATTCTGTAGTTTGCAAACAATTCAAGTTGAAGTTTTTCAGTAAAGCTGGTTTTCTGAGCACAAATAATGGTAAGATCAGGTTACCTAGGCTGCACTATGTTATATACTAATTATTCATGTCAGTGTCCTAATACTTTTACAAGTATCCCTTACATATTTAAATGAGCTACAACTATCTTGCATGAGGCACCTCAGGATTCATCCTACTTCCCTGTTATAGCTACACAACTGGGCTATGTCTGCAGGGAAGAGAGAACTGCTCCTGGGTTTCCTGCAATGGAAATAACTTCCATTCCAAGTGGCATTCAGAAAAAGTCACTTATCCTCACCCACTGTAAGAGCCTTTTAAGTGATCAAAAATGATAGGAGAACTTGTTATGAGTGAACGCTAGCAATGTCTGCCAAATTAACCATCCCTGATGTGGTATGAATGCATTAGGTGCAGAAACTGAGTGGTGGACATGGGCTGCCAGGCTCTGAGCCTTTACTGGATACCATTTGTGTAATCTTGGGCAAGTCACTCCAACTCTTTTAGACTAACTTGCCTCATTGAAAATTGAGAATAATAACAGTTTTAATTAAATATATGCAGATCAATGAACTTGGGCATTGTGCATGCTCACTAAATGTTAGTTATCTTTAAATGTTGATTAGTACTTAATTATTATTATAAATCTGGTATCATTATTAACATATGTCATCATAAATTTGCTTAAAGTCATCAGGTGCTTTCAATCATATACACATGTACATACCTTGAAAGGGTACACCAAAATATTCCACTATCAATTTCTGGTGCTGTAATCATATCCTATAAATTGTACTGAGGATCCTTCTGTCCATAAAGTGTTCATTATTGAACAACCATGCAAGATAGTGCATCCTATTTTTCTTTTCTTTTTTTCAGAAAATAAAAGGGGGTGGGGTATATCCATCATTTTCAATGCAGCTGCCTCAGTCTGCAAGTGATGACAGCATACACCATCATTGACCTCATTGACTCCGTCCCACGGAAAGGCTGATGCAGTGGTCTCAGGGACCATGCTGCAGGATTGTCAATAGATTCAGCGAACACCCTGAAATTTAACATGCGTCTGCTGTCTGCTGAGAAGCTCTGGGCACAAATAGGTTTCTTTTATTATGGACAGAAAGGCCAAGTGAAATTTTAATCAGACAGACAAGGAGGGTATCTGAGAACACTGAAATGCCAGCCCTGCTGGTATTTCCACAATATTGAACTTGTCTTTTTGGGGCCTCCGTAGCTATTTCAATTAGCTGTGAGGCACGCAGCCTGTGTTTTTGCAGACACTCTTCTTTTTAATTAAGCTACTGTTCACTGGGATATTACAATTCTTCTTGTAATATGCAAACTACCAAAGAGAAAATTAAGTGGTTGAAACATTTGGTTTTAAAAAGTGCATGGCTATTTCAACCAATGTAGTCATAGTACTATTTTTACTGGACATTCTGGGCACCCCTTTCTTCATCCCAGCCTCTAGATTTCTGGACCTTCAAATTCTAGTATAGTACACATTTGCTTTAACATATGGTGACCTTGCTTTCTTGTTTTTTTTTTTTTTTTTAACTATATAATATTTGGTATAAACAAAGTAATATCTGTAACAAATGTGAACATTAGATATGTGGTGAAACAAAAATACACGAACCTACCACTCAACTTAAAATTAAAACATTTATTAATACCTTTGAAATTACCTGTTTGCTCCTAAATGAGTTTATTTTTTATGAAAATAATTAAGTACATTTTGTCAGTTAAGGTTCATAAAAGCACCATAAGTCATTAGAAATTCTAATATAAAAGGAATCTATTCTTTAAAATAAAACATTACCAATCTATTAGTCATGTTGAATACACTAGAAGCTAATCCTAAAAATAAAAAAGTAACCTTAGGGTGTGAGGAGCTAGATTGCCATCTCTGACATTGATTGATTGATTCATTCATTTATTCCTGCATCAGGGATGCCTGACTTTATTCTTCTATTCCTTCACTAACTATTGAGCATAATCACAGCCTTCTTTATCATATAATTAATATTATCATTATTATAATGTTTAATGTAACATTACAATTAAACCATCATGGCCATAATTCTGAGGTTCTATTGAGAATTATTGGTGAGATTAAAGGAGGATGTGAAGATTTATTTACATTCTAATGGTTTTAGAAAGCAAAAATACATTTCCCTCAAAACTATTAGGGACCTACTTAAAATAACTGGTTCACACAGAAAGGCCCAAAAGGCCAAAAAGCAACAGCAAGGTGTTTGCATTGACATCCCATTTCCCAGGGATTTTTTCCCCTTTTGTTTGCTTACAGGTAAAACTCTTGGAGTATGCTTGGAATTGTAGAGTCAGTAATTCCATAGCTCTTGATAATTTTCTGAGCTGTCTAACCTCAGACTAATGAGGCAAGTCTTACCATAGACCTCCTTTCCTGCGAGCTGTCCACCCACAGTTCCAGAGTTAATTTTACTCTGAGAACTCTCACGCATGCTTTCAGTTACTGCTGACTCCTGAGTAGTAAGGAGTGCCATAGCCCCCTGGAGGAAATAATGCAAGGAATCTCGGCACCTGAGCCTTCCAGGAAGTGGATGGCATCCCACCTGCTACTACCTGGGAAGATGTAACTTCAGTGTTTCTGCTTCAAGCCAATGAACTTTTGGGTCTTCATTTGAATATTCTTCAAGTACATTGTTGTAGCATAAAATTACATATCAATGTTAGCTTTTTTAATTGCTTGAGTTAGGATATATGGAAGATATGCCATAATTTCAATAACAAATCTTCCTCTTCACACAGCTAAAAATAAATTTTTTTCTAATCAGAAAAACAATATATGTCTATACTTGCAAAGATAATTACTTCCTGAATGTGTAGAGAAATTATGTACCCCTTACTTAATCCAACCACTTAAAGATTGTTCACTGCATAGGACAGTTTTGCCGATCTTATTCTGTGTGTGTGTGTATGTGTGTGTGTTTCAGAAAAAATTAAATCATGCATTTCTACTCTGTTCTTTCATCTTGACAAATATCATAGATATGTTTCTATACATACATCTCCTTCTTTTCAATGGCTCTGCAGTATTTCATTGTATGGCCACACCATCATTTATTTAACTAGACATCTTCTGATGGGGATTCAGGTTGTTTCTAGATTTTTAAACACATTTTTAGGAAATTATTTCCTGAGTGAAATTTTTTGTTAGGTTGGATGTCTCTTGGACTAAACAATGAATGTAAAGTGCTTTTCCTTGCCTTGGTGACCCTTTTGCTAAGTTTGACACAAGTATCAGTTTGCCAGGCAAGGGGCTGGAGCAGAGTAGTTGTGATTGTTCTCATGAAGCAAGCAGGGGTTAGAAACACACATGTCCCAAGAAGAAAAAGAAGTAATCCATCATTTTGGGGTGACCTACTATTGCTTTCAAATCAGAAAGCTTTCATGGTGCCCTCTTTTTGCATAGAGATTAATTAAAATAATGTATTTCAGAATGTATCCCTAACTATTCTGGTCTATACCCAATAAGTAACAGAAGCAGGACTTGAATCTGAGGTTAAAGTTCTCCTGTACTGTTTTATTTTTTCAGTAATGTCATAACCCCCCAGTTTGTCTGCAATATTTGAGAATAATGGGGAGAAATCACCCAAGTTTTCATCTATCTCATTCAAATTGCAAGACTTGCCTGCATCATGATGGCTAGGATTCACCATTTAAAAAGTATGTACTGCTTTTTGTTTGAGCTAGTCTCCAATAATCTGTGCACTACTTACTGGTCTCTTGCACTTTCTCCCCATCTCTCCCCCAACTCTCTCTTACCTCCTCTCTCACCTCCCCCCTCTCCTTTGTCTAAGCTTACCATCACTTTGCCCCTAGATGACTTCAGTGGCCTCTTGTTTCTATGACCCATTCTCCCCATGGCTCCTGGAGGAATGTAATTAAAGCATATATTTCATTAGGTCACTATTTGGCTGACAACCCATCAGTGCTTTCTCATTCTACCTGGGGGAATATTGGGGAATATTGGGGAATATTTCAGAGATCCCACTTAAACTTGCCAGCCCTTGCTTCTCCAGCAGGACCCTCTGCACTTTCTCTCTGCCTCTAGCATCTCTTCACATTGGCCTTCTAGCAAGACTTCAAACAAGGGAATTCTTTAGTGTTTCAGAGTCTTTCTGCACATTTGCTACCCCTATTCATACAACCTCATGAATGTTTCTTCTCAATCTTTGTAGATTACCTTCAGTGTCACCTTCTCAAATAAGTGACTAACTCTTCCCACCAAACACTGATGCCCATTCCTCAGGTATCATTGATGTCAGGCTGTGTTTGTGGCTTACATAAGCCACCTCACAGATTGTAATCTGTGCCTTTTCATGTTTTCTGTCTATCTCTCTCACTACAATGCAAGGTCCATGAAGGTAAAACCCATATTTTTCATGCTTATATTACACTCATTGCCTAGTTCTGTACCTCCTATATAATGAGACTTCAATAAATAATTGCTGAATTAAAGAATGAAGAGAAGGAATGGGAGGTGTATATTTTTTTGAGTTTTTTAAAAAAATTTTATTGTTGTTGTATTACATCCATCCCCTTTTTGCTCCCCTCTGTCCCCCTCCCCACCCACCCATTCCCCCCAAAGTCAATCCCACCTGTTGTCCATGCATTTTTTGAGTTTTTATGACAGTTTTACATTCTATTAGATAACTAGTTTGGATGATCCCAATTGTATATTACAAGCAAAGGTGAATAACTTGCAGGTCTGGGCTCACTTAACCAATAGAGTGGCTCCCCCAAACAATAAGCTATGTTGCCTTAAAACTAAGCTTTTTCACTCATGTCCATGGACAATGGGAACAGGGGGCTGCATTGTGTTCCATGAGAAGACAGCTAGATCAGAATTACAAAGAGAAAAATAAGTCTCCAGCAAATGGCATATAAAACGTGTGACAAAGCAGGTGGGGGAAGAACCAAGGGAGTGGTTATAAGAGCTACTGCAAGGTAAGATTGGAGCTATGATTTGGAAATGCTCAAAGACCTTTGCCCCTATGAATCATGTATCAGGGGAAACAGTTGAGCATCTCTGAACGTCAAATAACCAATAAAATTTCATGAATGGTAATGTTTGCCAGGCTCCAGGAGAATAAGGCTGACCTTACAACATGGTCCACTAACAAAATTAGGTCATTTGTCTTTGATGGGAGATGGCCACTTTCTTATTCTTTATTTATTCATTTGTAAGCGACTGCTTTAATAAGCCTGCAGGATCTTGAATGGAGAGCCCATAAGTTTTCGTAAAGTCTGAAAGGAAATTACCAGAGGAAAGGCTGCCTCTAAATTATCCCCAGAAGAAAGTGGTGATGGCTGACACTTTCAAGAGTTGCAGTTTTACCATGTCTGTGGAACAAGGCAATTTCCTCTTTGTGTGTATGTGTATGTGTGTGTGTGTGCGTGTGTGTGTGTCTTTGTAGCAAAAAAGGAGAACTTCTCAAGTCACACAGCTGTAAAATAGGTTCATGTCTGCCTCTCTTGGTAAGTGAAGTATCTTTTTTCCCCTGAGCCTGGAATTTTATATTTTCCTCAAGTATCCCCACCCACAGATGATTCACCCACACCTGTCTTGCAGCTGGTGAACACAATGCCTCAGTCTTCACTCACAGAACCATAATATCAATCACCTATGACTGCATAACAATGACAACATGTCATGACATACAATTAACATGTATTTCTCATCCCTCTCTGGGTAAGCTGGGAGTTGGCTGGCTCAGGCTGGGGGTACTCCACTTCATTATGTGGGTCCACTCTGCCAGGTTGCTCAGATCTGCTTGATATATGCTCGTGCTGGAACCCAGACTGGGGAAGCACACATCGCAGGTATTCATTGATACACCATTGTCATCTCTGTGATGATGGGAAGCACAATAGGGTGGGATAAGCCCATATTCTGTCAACCAGGACAAGTCATATGGATCATGCCTTAGTCAAGGTATAGCAGGGCCACCAATGGCACCATTTTATTCATCATCATTTTATTAAAATGTTGAAGGGAAAAAAAAAATCAACTCCTGGTGAGGGTCACTGTGTGTGCGGTGTTTGCAAGTTCTCCTTACATCTGCATGGATTTTCTGTGGGGGCTCCAGTTTCCTTCAACACCCCAGAGCTGTGCATGTGGGGTGAATTGTTGTGCTTCAGTTGTCCCAGTCTGAATGTGGGTATATATCTGAGTGGCCCTTAGATGGAAGGTGTCTTAGAGTGGGTGGATGTGGTGGATGCTTGCCTTGTGCTCTGAGACACCAGAACAGGCTCCAGTCACCTGGACGCTAAACTGAAATAAGCAGATTGGGAAATAATAGTCTTGCTTATTTTTATTAATCTTTCTCAAATATACTGTATGTATAGCTCATGTTGATTTCAATGTATAATATTAGAAATGCTTGGGTCTTTATTTAGAAGTTTAAGGTTGTTTTTTTGTTTTTTGTTTTTTTTGATTTATTGATTTGAGAGAAGAGTGGGGGAGACACATTGATTTTTTTTGTCCCACTTATTAATATATTCATTGGTTGATTCTTGTATGAGCTCTGACTGAGGATTGGACCTGCAACCTGGGTGTATTGGAATAATGCTCTAACTAACTGAGCTACCTGGCCAAGAATTTTGTTGATTTTTTTTTGCGACTAGAAATATGCCATAGAAACTCAAGTCTTGTTTATATCAATTAGCCTATGGATGATGCTTATTGAGGTCTTCCAGTGTAGGGGAGAGCAGGTCTTCTCCACTGCTGGCTGCCAAGCTGCCTGGTGAGGGGCAAGAGCATGAGTCAGGTGAAGGGCTGGCTATTCTGCCAAAACTTAAGAGACAGACTCTGTTAGTAGCAGGATCACTGATATCAGAGCACTCATCAAACTGTGAATGCTTTTGCATCTATATTATGTTTTAAAACAAACATGTGTGGTTGGAATAAACAAAACCTAATGATATAACTATACCAGTAAAACAATTAAGAGACCAAGTTACTCCCCCCAGCCTTTTCTTTTTTTTTAATTTTATTGTTGTTTTATTACATCCATCCCCTTTTTGCTCCCCTCTGTCCCCCTCCCCACCCACCCATTCCCCCCACAGTCAATCCCACCTGTTGTCCATGTCCATGGTTCCTTTATACTAGGTTCTTATCTAAGCTGCTCCCCTTTCTTGTCTCTGCCTCCCCCCTCCCCCCAACCCCCTTCCCCCTGACCACTGAAGGCCTATTCATTGTATTCATATATTTGCTTCTGTTTTGCTTGTTGTTAGTTTTGTTCATTATTGTCCTGTAATGGGTGAAATCATATGATATTTGTCCTTCACTGACTGGCTTATTTCATTAAGCATAATACTCTCCAGTTCCATCCATGTTGTTGCAAAGGGTACAAGTTCCTTCTTTCTTTCTGCTATATAGAATTCCATTGTGTAAATGTACCAAAGTTTTTTGATCCAATCATCCACTGATGGGCACTTAGGCTGTTTCCAGCACTTGGCTATTGTAAGTAGTGCTGCTATGAACATAGGTGTACATAGGTTCTTATG